>WHYT01016879.1:271114-326508 GCA_009806455.1 Tetrax tetrax | reverse complement strand
AAAGCAGCCTTTGAACCACAGTCCTAAACCCTCTTCATGCTACTGCTGTAATGTTTATTTTCACCTGCTGAGATCCCCATTCTTTGTATGCTAGTCTGTTGCTTCTCAGTCAATTTTGTTTCTGCTGCTCCTTTTCATACTAAATTTTCCTGACATAGCTCTTAATTTCACTGATCAGTTGCTCCTACCATGAGGCTGCAGCATTCAGTACTGTCTCCATAGATTTTTTTAAATTGTTCAAAGTCTTTATTTGATGACTGACACAAGTTTATGCATTACTGAATGCAATGGCCATGATAGCTGGCAAGGGCATCTTTTATCTCAAAAATAAAGGCTTTAAGATTAACAGGTGTCTGAGGGTTGTTTGTTTTTTTACTGTTATAGACTGTATTTAGATATGTTTCTACCTGTTGCAGGACTTCCATGTCAGTCCCCACGAAATACATTTTTTATTCTGCTAGGCTACTGGCCAGGGCCCAGATGCCTTGTCTCTTACACCAGGGATATTCTGGTCCTATAGAGCAATCAAATCTACAATTTGCATGGCACTGCTGCCCAGAAGGGGTTTGGTATTCTTGAGTATCCTCCCAAGACTCCCTAATCGAAGTTCCTCTGTGGCTGCTAAACTTGCAACTTACACCCCTATACAAAAAAAGGAGTGAAAACATGACCCCAGATGACTGAGAACAGCTGTGTGCCACTCTGTCCTCTGTCGAATGATCTTATCCATTTGTTCTTAAGTAAATGTTATTATTTTCTGGATTTGATAAATCAGGGATTGATTTAAGAGGTGGAAATGAGGATAAAATGAATCTGTAATACGTAGAGGATAACATGCGCTCTCTTGCTGTGTGCATCTTTCCTTTCTGCTTTGAAAGTGCTGCAGTGGAGGGTGAGGGCCAACAGGAGGTTAGCAAAGGACAGAAGGGATTTAGGAAGGAAATTCAAGGACAGCTGAGGGAGCAGGAGTGAAGAGTGGAAATTAATCAAAGAAAAGCAATAAGAACATTAGACTGAGGGGATTTATTTCAAGGTATTAGGAGGGAAATATAAGAAGAAAAATCCCTAAAAAATAACTTTATGCTAAAGTATTTCACAGCTGGGGGAAGTTATTCTGCCTCTATTGACGGCAAGTTCTTTCTGCTGTACCATCTCCACACACACAAATCTAGACATACACACCCAATTTTTGCCAATGGAACCACAGTAAATTCCAGTCTATTACAAGGATTCACAGTGGGAGGTTCCTGACAGATAGTGTGACCAGACTTCCAGAACACTGGAAGAACGCAATCTATTAGCAATTCTTATAGGACAACGATATGTGTGTATCACAACTGTTGAAAATCTGCTTAAGGTACCATGGGGAAAACTAGCAACATAATCATCATAACATAAACAATCATAATGGGGAAAACTAGCAACATAAACATCTCCTGGTACATTTGTTATGACAGTTTTTGCGTATTCTGGTGACTCTTCTTCATTTTAGGTCTTCTGGCCTTGGTTACTTAGTTATATAGAGCTGTACAGAAGGGTACAATAAGCTATTAAGAAATAGAGGAATAAGCAAAAACACACACCCTCTTAAAAAACAGGAGCATTCCTTATGAACAGACTTGAGATGAAACTAGGTGTTGCTATCTTGTTTATACACGTGGCTATTATTTATTTCCTGTAGTTAGGCCTGCATCTGAGAGATACAGATGATAAAGAATGTTTCCGTCTCCTGGAGTAACAGGAAACCTAAAGGTAGAAAAAACTACAGAGCTGCACTCTGCTGTGCTACACCTTGCACCAGTGACATTTCCTCACCACTTTTCTGCTGAATGTACAGAAGAGAAGGTACTTGTTGTGAGAGCTGCAAACAATGTAAGAATGTTTCCGCCTGTGGTATATGCCAGGAACAGGAAAAAGTGACCATGTTTCTTAGGTTAGATCCTCCTTGAGCGTTGAGAGCTGTTTGCTGCTGCCTTACCATAATGTTCTAAAATAAGATTTTGAATGTGTTAATTTTAGCATAATCTAGAGCATCAGTCCCAAATTTCCAGAAGGGACAAGGATCTTGGTTGCCTGACTGAGTTTTCACCGAGTATTCTTGAAAAAGTCAGTCTGCACCCTGGAAGTTCTTGCCACTTTCAAAAGTTCCTATTTCCACCAGCAGCAATGCATGAGAACAGAGCAGAGATGTTACAGAGCCATCGTTACAAGCTGAGAGACGGCAACGGATGCAGAAGTTCAAGATTAAACTCAATCTCTCCTTCCCTATGGTTTGTAGAGAATTAAGGAAATATTTCCATTATCCCTCACAGCACAAAGCCATTGCTACTGCCTCCCCATGCAGTTGCAGAGCATACCATATTATATTACACCGCAAGGTTCAAGAATATCAGGTGTTCTAACAAAGCAGTGATTGTTTCTCCCACATCAGAGCAAAATCAACCACGCCACGACTGCAATTTTGCCACTGCGTGGTAGCTGGACCACTAGAGCACGGGTTTGAGCTCTCTTAGTATTACCACACCTGGCAGATTCTCTTGGAGCTGGATAAGAAACATAATTTTGAACTAAAACTTTGGAGTTTCCTCTATGCGTGGTGTGTAGATTCACGGGAGGACAGCAGGGGAACACAAACAATGGTTTATTGCTATGGGAGTGCTCTTCATGAACAGACCAGCGTATTAAAGACATGCTAAGCATGGATTCAGCATCTCAGGATGCCAGGAGGCAAGGCAGTGAGTTCAAAGATACCACCTGGTAAAAGAGGAAATGCTCAAATATCTAAAAACTTACCACTAGAGTCATCAACATGCTCTAACAGCAGCAAAGCAAATCCATGGCATATTGTATCCAGCTCTATCTGACAGCTCTGGAACTAACAGTTAATTACACTGGGATTGAGCCTTCCCAGATTTTTCCTAAATTTGTGCCAACTACTTAATAGCATGAACTGCAGGGATAGACAGAGTGAGGCCTGGCTTACACATAACAAATGATCAGCAAAATGTTCATGTTGGATAGAAGAATACAAAACAAACAAAAAGAGCCTGCATCCCCTAACCGACAGTGCAATGCCAGCCCTTGGCTCTCAGTTGTACTGGTTAAATATCTGTTAGGTGACACATTTTGTATGAGCTGGGAAACTCATAAGCTGTACGGGGCTAAAGAAATGCTTCTTAACAGAAAGGCAATGCTAGTGTACAAGGTACTACCTAGTTGTTTCAGCAAAAATTTAAGATAATCTTTGAACAAAGTCTTTGCTGAAATGGTTTGCCTGGTATATAGAGGGATGGACTACATCCCCTAATTGGAATGGATCAGTATATTGATGTTTATGGTGCTTATTCTACATGATAGATGCAGGGTCAAATACCTGAGCCAGTCCTGGTCTCAGTCAAGTTGCTTAAGGCTTGCTGTCTCATTACTGCTAGAGTTCTTCTGATGTAATGCTGGCTCTCTTTCCAGAAGAAAAGGAAAAATAATTGAAAGGTTTCCAGACAAGATTCTGGAATGTGAAATACAAACCAATGTAAAACGGGAGTCAGAAGTCTTTTCATCTGCAACCCAGAAAAAAAGAGTTTAAGATAGAAAATATACAACAAACCTAAACCACACTTGCCAAAGTTACCTTTGGTCCTTAATGAAATCAGCCTGCAAAGCACTTGCTGTGTTGTAGTGCTGACATCCCAGCATCTTCCTCCTCCTAAACTGTCCACAAGCTTTTGCAATGACACTGAGCAAACACTGGCACTCATTAAAACAGGATACAATAGTCTCTAAAAAACCCAGAATATATCCTGGCACAACACAAATTCATTCAATTCCAGCACGAAGAGTGGGGTGAGGAATGATAAAAAAAATCCTATGCTGTTTCTCTCATGCTTATAGATATGGGTTTCAAATGGTTTGGTCAATATTGCATTCACACTGCTGACTGCATCTGAGCTTCATTCTGAGTTGCGCTCTCAGTCCAGGATGAAATTGTGTGAGCAAAGAAAATTATTTTTTATAAGGAGCTGTGTAACTTAAAAATCTCTTTGTAGTTCAGGTCAGAAAACATGCCTCTCTAACTCCTTTTTTGCTTAAAAGATTTGTGAAGTTATTTTATCCATAATCTAACATGCATTTCTGAAGCCTCAGGTTCCCAGACCAACTAGGTGTCCAGTCAGACAGAAATTCCAGAAATACTGTCAGATCTGACCAGGACTTCCGACCTCTGGACATCAGTCTCAGAATTTTCACACTCCACACCCAACTCAACCAGACTGACTGGAAGCTAACCTTCCCCTGCAGTTCCCCTTGCCTTCCCAGGAAACTGAGCATCAAGTCTGACAACAGCTGAGGATCCCGGTGCCTTCTGCTACTCCCCCGTGTAGCAATGCTTTGTAGGGTCACATCTCTCTGACTAGGAATGCTGGGCCTGCCCCACTGCTGTGGACTCTTGGAACCTGTCTCAAGACTTCCTACGTCTTGGCTTGGTAACCTAGGGCTCTGAGATGGAGGGAGTCCCCGCAGAGACAGGGCTTTCAGGGTCTGTGTTTTGGAGATGGCAGGCAAGACTCCCTAACAGCCTGCTATGAATCCAGAGGGACTTCAAAAGAAACCTAGTCTTTGATATAGTGGGAGTTCACTGAGCCAAAGTTACTTCAGAGAAAATATTTTAGTGAATCAGCATCTTTTGATAAAACTAAGCTTTGGCAAAGGAAGAGAAGAATTCCCAGAAGCTTCAGTAGAGAAAGCAACATGAAGTCAAACTATGGTCTGTCTCATCCCAAATGTGAGCATGGTGCAATTACAGTGGAAATAGTTAAAAGACAAAGCTGAACAGAAAGGATTTTTACAGGCTAATTATTGACAGCAGCTTCACAGGTGGATGAAGACTGGATGGCAGAGCACATTTAGACATCTCATCTCCAGGAGCAGTTACTTCCCTATCCAAGCATTATGGTTATGATCAAGTGAAATGAATGGAAAAAACATTCCTTGACTTCAACGAGCGCTGTCTGGGGTGCATGAGGGACATTTATTGCTACGCAACCAAGGCAGCGTACGAGGAGGGTACACTGTCTGTGTCTATGTGTCTGCATGCACAGGGCTGTGGGTAGAACGTGTGTGGTGCGATACAGGTTTGACCCAGACTGCTATAGTACAAGTCTGTGGAATTAAAACTAGGGTGGAAAAAATAGGGCCAATTATTTTTATAGGTTGCCCAAATGCCTCAATTGATCATACTAACTTTAGAAAGCAAAAGGAACTCTGTACACTTGACAGGTTTGTTCCTCTGGCAGGTACATCACACATTCATGATTCCTGTTTAATTTCCTTCCTTAAGAATACCTCAAACTGTGTGTGGTGGAAAGTGGGTGTGGTGGAAAGTGGAGGCGGAGAGCGATTCTTCTCTGAAAGAAAATACAATTACCCAACTTCTTTAACTGCTCAAACAGATGACAAGTGAACAGGCTTTCAGTGCTCCCCACCAGCTCCAGTTTAAAACAAAACGCTCTGCATTATACATTCAGTAAGAGATCCTTACTCCCAAACTCCCTATAGCAGAAGGAAGCCAGAGGAAAAAAAAAAAAAGCCCCCCTTTTATTTTCGCTGTGTTTTTCATATTGCAAGGTGCTTTTTTATCTCTTTGATCTTAGAAGAGAGACTCACACACATAAAGCTGTGCTGCGCTAACTGTGTTGCTACTGGAATACGAACTAGGGTCACAGAGGCGGGAAGGTGGGAAGCGAGCGTGTGTTTGTGCACTCATGTTCTTTGATGAGTGCCAATCATTCCTGCAGTTTGTTCACGCACTGTCAAACACAAAATGACACGCACACACTGCTATCCGGTCTCTTCCAGTGCTAAAAGCAGACAAGCCTGTTGTAATTGTCCATGTTAAAGATAAACTACAGTGAGGGTGAGAGTGTGGTTTTCAAAAAGCACATGCAGTGAACGTGCAAGGGACAATTCATGTATGTGTGAACATACTCATTTGTACAATGCAACCTGCATGTTCAACAGCAAGTAAAAAATACAAGTATCAGAGAGTACATACGTGTTTTGGAGAGATTTAATTCCCCCTATCCTTTCATCTTTTTTTTGTCATGAATATAAGGTCCTCTGGATTATTCTGCTCTCATAGCAATATGCCAATCAACCAGAAGAATAGAAAACGAGTACCAGCAAGTTAGCACAGTGTTTCTTAACCAGGGAGTCCTAGAAAGTTTGATGAATGCTTTAAAATCTATTCTTCAGGACCTCTGTTTAATAAAGGTAAATACTTTCCCTCCTATTTGCTATTTTTAATATGACCATCTCCAAAATTTTGCATGCCAGTATCCTAGATTAATTTAACCACATTTCACCGGTGAAATCATAGGGTCTCGTTTCTCTGTTCATTTGTACCCAATGGCAGGGGTATTCCGTGGGATTCAGCAGCAGCTTAACAACATTTCCATTGCAATCAGTAGTAAAACTTGTAAATACGGCAGCTGGAAAAAAAATTAGGCTACTATTGAATACATTAAAAAAATTCTGATTTGGTGAAATTCAGGTTTGGTGTTGGTGAGTCTGGCTTCACTAATGCCAGGGAAACTGCCCTTGTTACGATCAAAGCTGAATTTGAACCAAGTTACACTATTCAGTCGGTTTCTGTCTCAGATTTAGCTTTTCCCTGACACTGTTCTGATATTCTTGTAATGATTTCTGTAGACCAGGCCACCAGTCAGCAGCTGAGGACAGCTAGGTCAGCCAATATCACAGTCTTTTGTTTAAAAAGTCTGAAAATGAGGTATTCCAAAGCGAAGATGCTGCTCTCAAGTACTTCTTTCTTTAGCTTCACTTGGAGGAGCCTAAATTCCTGCTTCTGCAGAAACCTTGCACAAGCACCTCTCTCTATGGTCCAGACAGAGATAAGTGACTTTTTACAAATCTCAAGTGTGTGATTAGCAATTCACAGCTCCATGAATTTTAAGGCCAGAGAGGCTGTTGTGTTAATACAAGTCAGAGCTACGCATAGCATGGATCAGGAAACCATCTTCAACTCCTTCCTGCTGCAAGACCAGCAGCTGAAGCTGAACTAGGCTCTAGGTTTCAGAAAAACATACAACAGTTTAAAATGAAGTTTAATAGTTTTTCAGGGGAAAAACTCACCAGAGCTTCGGGTGGCTTGTTCCAATTAGTAACTTCATCCAGTGGTCAAATAGGCCAGTATTTCTACATTTAATCTGTCTACCTACAGTTTACAACTATTAATTTCCAATAAGCTTTTTGTCCCCAAGACTGTAATATCCTCTGTTACCAAATGTTTATCCTTCTTATCAGTATTTACGGATTATGATTAAGTTATGTCTTAACCTTCTCTTTAATAAACTAGGTAGATTGAGTCCCTCATCTCTCTCATAAAACATGAGCTCTGACTGTTTACTTACTCTCTCAGATACTTTGTGAATCATGAACAATTTCTAAACTTTATCCTTGAAGAATGGGCATCTCAACTAGACATGCTGCATTTCAGCAGTTTTTGCAACAAAACAATGACAGTTATTACATAACTTTCTGTAGCAAAAGGGGAAAAGACAGAGGAAAAAAAAAAGAAGAAATTACAGAATGGAAGAAAAATAAGAATGAAAGGGCAAAATAACAACTGAAAGGAAATGGAGAAGGAAGGAAACACTCAAAGTAGGACAGGGTAGTAAAGAAACAAGTAGCTATTGAAACAGAAGCTCAGGAAGAAGCAAGAGATGAGAAAAAGACCATGCAAAGCAGTGTCAATTTGCAAGTACGCTTTCATCAGTTATCTTGTTGGTTCCAAAAGGCTGACACTCGATCCTGATACCTATCCCTTCAACAATTGTTTCAGGCAATCAGTGACCTCTGACAGTGATCCTCGCATGATTCTCCCTGCTTAAGAACATACACTAAACCTTTGCAGAGCTTTTTGGAAGCAGAGTTAATTTGCACCACAAGGCACTAAAACAACCAACCAACCAACCTCCCCCAAAGCCATCACCCATGCTTCAATCAAGCTCCACCTCCACAAGAGAAATGTGGAAGGGACTGTGTCTCTTTACTTCCCCCACCCTGAAAATACCTTCCTTGCTTCAAGACCAGCACTGGAGGACTCAGTCAGAACAAACAAAAGGCACATACACACAAAGCACACGTATGAAGCTCTGGGCTCCAGCCATCAAGCCTAGGACATCTGTGGCTTTCTCAGGATGCCTGTGTGTTCAAGTAATTAGTCCAAGGCCAGCTGTCCCCATCTCACTCTTCATCCTTTATGCTGCCATTGCTTCTACTGCCACTGTCTGTCCAAAAGTATTTTGTTGATGGCTCACCAAAAGAGTAGCTTTTTTATTGTTTTTTATTCTTTGGAAGGACGTAGTGGAAGAGAACTGATGAGGTGGTAAAGAGGAAAGGACTCATCCAAGTACTGCTCATAAGATGCTTCAACGTTTCCAAACAAGCTTTTGCCACACCAGAGGAAAGATTTGTTTTAACCTTTACATTGTGAAGTTATAAACTCCAAATGCATGTGCCGGTACTGAAAATGCAACCATCAATAGTGAACCTGCCTGTTTAGGAAAGCTTAATGCCTCACAGACACGTTAAGCTCTTGTAATCTGAGCCTAATTTCCCTCTCAGCGATGCAGAAGTAATTCAGGGAAATTAATGAACCCTATTTCAATCTCAAGATGCTCCCTATAATGTGGTCTTTTCTGAAATCTTTCTGCCGATTTGTGCTAGGGCAAGCTAAAGGTACCATGGGAGGCAGGTCTCTACATCAATGGGGCTTACCACAGGGTGGCTGAAGAAGCCCAGCTGAAGCTTTCACCAGTTGTATGACAGCAGGAGCGAGAACAGAATCAGTCTTTCTGTTCTCATCTGTGAAATTACATTTGTAGCTTTGCCCCAAAACCAGGCTCCCAAACAGTCCCAAGCTGGAGCTGAGAAAGGAACACTGCTCCCCAGCCTGTGTTTAGCAAGTAAGGGGATGACAAAGCAAAAGGCTTGCATGTGCATCGAGGAGCCGTTTCCTTTGATACGGCAGCAAGCGCCTGGATGATACATTTACTGCAGCTTGTGCTGCATCGTGCCTGCCCGTGTATCATCTCCATAGCAGCAGTTCTGCTAATTGAGACCAGCTGCTTCAATTCCAAATTCTTCTCTCCAGAAATATCAATACTACGACGTTATGATTAGAAAGCACTTTACCAAATGCCTTTCAATTCTGCACAGCTCAGATGAAGAGCAGCTGCAGAAAGAAGGGACAGTTCCCTCAATGTACAGAATAAAACACTGCAAAAACACTGGGGAAATGAAGGCTCTAAGCAGCAAGTCAAAATAGAATAATGATGGCAGAGAAAGCAGTTTGCTGTATGTGCTTGTGCCTGTCATTTTAGATGTTGAAAGGACCGTGAGCAGACTTCTTCCTTATGCTCGAGGATAAATGGCCACGGCACTGCAGTGTCACAGCTTCATGCAGCAGGTGTGCGTATTTGTCAGATCCAGTTTTTCTGTCCAAGGATGGATTAAAGCAAAATCCATCAGTCTGGGCCTGGCTTGGGAGAGTAGCTGCGGCCTTGAATCATCTGGCTCCAGGGCCTGTTCTGCCCACAGGCAGAGAGAATCACTGGAACTGATAAGCTAGTGGGAAGATTTGCAAAGTAGGAATGCCACCACACCACCATGACTTGGCTTCACTATTGGCTATTTCCTTGTGGCTGCTGACTCCACACAGCAAGCTGTCAGCTGGATGCTTGGCAATAGACACACTGGGATTGCCGAAAGCTGCAAGTATTTTTCTCCTTCGGTCAGGCTGGATTAAGATGGCTAACAGTACAGTCAATTGCAAATTCACTTAGAAGTCTCAGGCCCTTTGTGTGACCATTAGACACAGGGCATTCCTGAAAAGACATCTGGTTACTAAGTTTATGCAAGAACTGGGCAAGCCACTTCAATCCCATCTGTTGTTCCAATCTCCTGAGCACAGAGGACAGAATCCTTGAAAGAGAAAATCTCACCAAGTATAGTCTGAAAATGAGAATCATGATGCAACGCGTGGTTTCCTCCTGAGAAGGATGCTGTACAATCTTACAGAAAACATGGCATGCGGCTGCGTAAACAAGGGCCTAACACACCATTTCACTACTCCGATTTCATACTACAACAGAGGTAATGCAACACAACTAAAGCAGAGAGATTACTTTGCTATGCTAAGTGATTTGCCTCCTACTCTGAAAAGCAGTGAGGTAAATAAAATGTTTTCTACAGATACCAGACAGTGTCTCTCAGCTAACAAAATGCTCATGTTTTTTAAAAATATTCCTACTGTGTTACTCTGGAAAATATTCAAAGTGTTTAGAGTCTCATTAAGATTTTACCACTTACACACTTAGTTTGCTTTCAGTGTGTTACATTCATCCACTGAACCTTCCTTTAAAGTTGCAGTTTTCTTACGTATTTCACTTTCTAACTTTTGGCCTGTATTAGAAGACTGTTTGGACCCACAGTACTACAGGAGAGGGAATATTTCAATTAAATTCCAGAAAGGCAAGTCTGAACACATTATAATTGAATATAAACTTTAAGAATCTTTCTCTGAAAAAAATAAACTTACATTAATATGAATAACATTTACTGACTGCATGTGCCTTTAATCTCAATTTTCTTGCTGCTCCTAGTAGAATCATGGAATCATAGAAGAGTTTGGGTTGAAAGGGACTTTTAAAGGTCATCTCATCCAAACCCCCCTGCAAGGAGCAGGGACATCTCCAACCAGATCAGGTTGCTCAGAGCCCCATCCAACCTGGCCTTAAATGTTTCCAGGGACTGGGCATCTGCCACCTCACTGGGCAACCTGTTCCAGTGCTTCACCACCCTCACTGTAAAAAATTTGTTCCTTATGCTTAGTCTAAATCTACTCTCTTTTAGTGTTACTATACTTACTTGTGCTGGGAAACAGTTGACACAGAAGTACACACAAGAAACAGCAGTGTAAAGATATATGCTCCATGTGCTTATAGGGAAGTTACCTCAATAAACTGCTCTGTCCTGCATGCAGACCTGCATGTTTGTGTCATTTGCAGGTGAGAGCTTGCTGGAATTCTGTTGATTGCAGTGCAGTTGTGTACCCTCCCATCAAGCTGAATTTAACCTTTATAGTCATCAAATCACATGAATAAACTTCTATGCATATATTTATTTTATTTTTAGGTTTCCAGGATCAGTCAATGACACTCATGTAAGGAGATGGATATCACAAGGCTAGGTAAAAAACAAATTGAGCTCTTCTGAACACTGCAGTCATTGGGACCATCGGGACACACGATGGTTTCCAATGGCACAGCTCTGTGGATTGTTAACAGAATTACAACAGCTTTAAACACTCATGGACCTTGGCGCATCAGATCATAACAAATCCATGCAGCAGAGCAAGCCGTAGGAGTATTCAAACAACAGATTTACCAGCCTCTCTTAAATCTCTTCCTACTGACATTTGTACACCTCAGTCTGCAATGTACCACAACTATTATGAACTGCTACAGCAATGGAAGTCAGATGCCCAGCGCACATCTGCCCCAACAGAGAAGAAACAACGCTGCAGCTGACCGTTTATTTTGTTCACAAACACAGGCATATTCCCATTTAATTTCAGCTGCCCAAGCCCCTCCATAACTAAATTATTGTTATTATGCTCTGCATAATCCTAGTACTGACAAGGATGTTTGTTATACGTAATTAAAGATATTAATTTTGCATGGAACAGAAGACACAGAGCCAAGAACTGAATTTTATTTTTTTTTTAAATCTCCCATTAGAAAATTACCTTCATTAGCACCGACTCGCTGAGCTTCTCTCTGTTGACAATTTTTATTGCGACCTTCTGACACGTGACACAGTGAACCCCCAACTTCACAAGCCCTACAGAAGAAATAGAGCAAAATAGAAAAGAAGAATTGGTTAGAGATAGCCACTGTTGAGATTTTTGCTATTAGTACACCATCCAGAAGTTGCAACTTATATGCAAACAAATTTCCACTAGTCCCTCCTCCAGCCAGGTAAGGTCTTGTGAGCAATGAACACCCTGCAGCCCACATTGTGACTATTTGGCAGTGAAGTCAACAACATCCTTACTGCTGCTACAGTTTCTGCCATTGAAGATGTATTTTTGTTGAAGCACTGCATTCCAGCTCTCACCACTCAAAGTGCATTCTACCAGTAAGAAGTAAACTTCTGCCAATTTAACTGCACCAGGCTAAGGGTTTTTGCTGACATCTGACATCAACGAAAGCTCAGAAGTCAACAAAACTAGATGGTTAAATGTCTGCAGCGCAAACATGGCCTCTACATTTTTTTCTATCTCCTTCCAAATCTTTCATAATAAAAAGGTGCTTAATTATGCTTTCCCTTACTGTTTTAATTTACCTTGCTGTATAAAGTACAATGTGATGAATGCCATTGTGGCATGGAGGAACATCAACATATACTGTTACAAGTTCTTATTTGTTATTATTTACAATATGTTTGTCCTCAAATAACTTAGAGTGCTGTTAAATGATTATATTGGCAAAAGGATATGGATATCCCTGACAGGATCAGGATGTCTGAGCTATCACCAAAGTACGGAACAAAACTCCAAGAAAGGGGTAAGTAACATACATGAAGCATTGCCTTCTGCAAAATTTTGACCTCATCAGCTGACGTGCATGAAAGTACATAGAGATATCTCCCACAAGTGAGTTTAAGACAGTCCCCTGAGCTCTCAACTCTTACCGCCATTAAGAATTAGTACCTGGAAAAATTGTACTTCGTAGGTCTAGTCAAGTGAGATCCTGTTTGCTTCAGCTTTTACTCTTGTCAAACGTGCACAAGTAGCACAACACCTCAACACCTGATAGGCTAGGTCCCATCCCACTCCATACATAATACATCAAATTGCCATTTAGTTTAATTCAGTTATATCTGATATAAGAAATGGCATCTCCCTAGCGTCACTGAGACCTGCTGGGCTTCACTGAGCATTTATGAACAATGACGTCGCACAGTAAGAAAAATTCTAGCTCAGCTTGCAGCACCTAGGTTGGGTTGCAATTAAGATCCTGACCCCATCCGCTGATGCAAATCACAAACCCAAACACGTTGTTTTATCTGGAAAGTGAACAAAACAGACGTGCAGTCCAGTGAAACAATGAACACAGGGCTTCATGCTTCTTATCAAGGGATGAATATATAGACTATTGCCTTTCTACAAACTGTCCCCAGCGAAATGAACTGGAATTTCACTAGGGACTCCAGCAATCTCCTGCAGATACTTGTCCACCCTTTTGCTACACAATGCATTATAAATTTGGAACCATTAATCACTGGTTACTACGCTGAGAAATAAACTCCTGACTCACTTCCAGTCACAATTCTTTTACGGTGTGCTCAAGTGTTCTGGATGTTTCCAGTCACATAATTTCTCAGTCTCATCTGGTTAGATGCTGACATCCTTACTTTCAGCCAGGGCATAAACAAGTCACAAAAATTAAGAGTGCTGCACACTGACAAATCCATTTGAAACTCTATAGCAGTAGCCTGTCCTCTGCCTGAAGCGGCTGAGAATCACAGCTGGGGGAAGATGCTGTGATGTTCAGCCAATCCTCACTCTTACGTCTGAATTTTGTCTATTCAATAAATTTATAATATTACCCATAGCACTACTGGCTCCATGTTCGCCATTCCTAGCAGCTGCAGCCTTACTCACGCTTCTTCTCTTTGGCTTTGTTCTGTGTTTGGATAGTGGCTACTTGGCACCACTTTGTTGAAAGCGTGCACGGCTTCAATCCATGCCGATTGCTTCCTTCCTGCTTCCAGCACAAATCACAGCTCTGCATCACTCTTTACATCGCTCTTATTTATGCTTTCAAATCTCAGCAGAACATCTATCTCAGTCCTTTGCATCTAGACTCCCAGGATCTGTGGCATGGCGCTGTACTGTAACACGCAGCACACCCATTATTTTAAGAGGTCAATAAAGGTGACAAACAACTGCTTTCTGTAACCGGACTTTCACCCCAAAGAAAATATAAAGGCTTCTGGTATCTCACATGTCAGGGTTTGATTTCAAATGTTGTTGCTCCCAAATAAAGCCATCTGCCTCTCTGATCTTGGCTGATCTGTAAACTATTTTTCCTTTGTCCTCCCTGAAGCACCCTCTCATTAAGTTAAAGAAGAGTTTTAACCATGAACTTCTGGGACACCACTATGCTGTACAGGTAATCTTCACAGCGTACTCTGTCCTTCTTACTGCTAACCTACCACAGAAACTCAAAAATTAAGATTAAACCATTCTGTTTACTCCAATAAAAAAGTTAATCAACTGTTAGAAGACAGTGCCCATCTTGCAAAAATCTCACTGATACTGAATCAGTGATATCATATATACATATAATACCAATACTATGTTTAATTAATTTCATCCACCTCAAGAAGTCATTCTTGATTTACATCATGGTACCAGAGGACAGAATAAGAAAACACATGTAAGAATTAATGCATTTTTCTTCTTCTCCTGATCTGCATTTTAAAAATCAAGAAAAGAAATGCACTGTCACCGCTATCTGTTTTGTAGAGACAGAACTTTAAGACAATCCTCTGAACAGCCCAAGACAGCACTGTCCACTGTATTAAATCCACTGAATTTTTAGGATAAAAATAAAACATGTCGCTCTGCCTTACCTCCTCCCACCTCTCCTAGCCGCTTCCTTTTGACATTTGCATGCCAGTTTAACCAAAAAGCCCTTGTCATAGTTCAGCCCTGATCGGGACCAGACTACGCAGTCTCTCTCTCACTCCCCCCAGCCTCCAAGAGAACAGGGGGAGATGATATAAGGAAAAAGGCTCAAGATTTGAGATAAGGACAGGGAGAAAATCCTTAAAATTACCATTACGGGCAAAACAGACTTGATTTGGGGAAAACTATTCATTTATTACTAAAACTAGCAGGATAATGAGACAGAGAATGAGATAACCTGCCCCTGCTCCTCCCTCTTCCCAGGCTTAACATTATCTCTACTACCTTCCCCCGCAAGAAGCACAGGAGGGAAGAAGGAATGGGGGTTAAGGTCAGTTCATCATGCGATGTTTTACGCCGCTGCTTCATAGTCGGGGGAAGAACTCCTCACAACCCTCCCCTGCTCCAGTGTGGGGTCCCTCCCATGGGCCACAGTCCTTTGTGAAACTGCTCTGGTGTGGGTCATCTCTTCCATGGGGTGCAGTCTCTCCAGAACGGCTGTCCCAGCGGGCCTTCCACGGGCCACATCTTCCTTCATACATCCACCTCCCCCGGTGTGGGGTCCTTCACGGCCTCCAAGTGGATCTCTGCTCCTCCGTGGACCTCCATGGGCTGCAGGGGGACAACCTGCTCCACCATGGCCGTTACCACAGGCTGCAGGGGAATCTTGGCCAGGAGCTGCATTACTCCTCCCCCTCCTTCTCCACTGACCTTGGCGTCTGCAGCCATTCCTCACAATAGGCTGGCAGACGCCTCTCAGGATCCTTTTTACGTCTTATTCACTTCTCATCTCCTCTCCACTTCTTGCAGCCAGGCCGGGCCGAGATGGGCCCAGTCAGCTGCCCGGCGAGAGGCCAGAGGGTGGAGGCCTGCAAGGCCCACGAGGCCCACGCCTCCCCCTCTGTCCCTCTGCCCCCACGCAGCTTCTTCACATCTTCTCTCCTCTCTTTTTTTTTTCCTGTTTTCCCCTTCTTAAATACGTTATCGCAGAGGCGCTATCACAGAACATTCTGCTACCAATTGGCTCGGCCTTGGCCAGCAGCGGGTCCGCCCTAGGCCCAGCCGAGTCCACTAAACAAAGGGGAGCAACTTCTAGCAATTTCCTTCAGAAGCTGCCACCTTAGGTCCCCCCTCACTAAACAAAACCACAACAGCCCTCCTATTAGTAAGTCCATCTATAGTATAAGGTCCTCCTGCTACTACAAGGAAATCCTAATTGAGCTTGGGCAGGAAGGGCTTGTACTCACGACTTCTGTTTCTGTCCTGTAATTCCAGTCTAGTGTATAACTACTCAGAGACGACTTACATGGGGATTTGAACTCCTGTGGACTTCTGATGCTTAGGAAGCCCTTTTACTGACACTGAGAACATAAACTGTTCAAGATGTATTATATATCTGCATAATGACAGACCCTTAGAGAGAATAAGGAGCAACTACGTGAGTAAACTGCTGAGTTGTTATTGAAATGGAAGTGGCAGAAATGCGTGCATAGAAACAAGTGCCCAAGGTTTACAGGTTTCTGGAAAAGGCTGTGAATCTCTCCTATGTATACACAGCTGTTAATGAGAACCTCAAATCTATAGCAAACCTCCAATACAAATGTGTCAGTAAGTTATGTACTTACTGGTAAAGCTTATCTATACGTTCAGGCCAGCACAGGTGCCTGCACAGTCCCCAAAGGAAAACAAACAAGGCTGCTGCTAAGAGGATATTTTGCACTGGCTTGGCTTAGAGCAAGGCTGCCAGGCAACAAATAAGAGTTTGAACTTGTAATCTTCATGAGTAATTAACCCCTCCAATACAGGCAAGTAATCTTCATGATTGTGAAAGTTAACTCTGGTCTGCCCTGGAAGAAAATCTGAGATGCTGTGGGAATCAAGCACTTGAATTTTCTTCCAACCACCCACACAACTGTCACACACACTCACTCCTCTGGGCACTTTAGATTTCCATCCACAGGTGGTTTCTGGGGGCTCTCGGGCACAGACATGCTGGGGCTGTCAAACAGGCTGTTACATCCTATGAGCTGCAAATACCGGGCTGCTTTTGATCATAGCTACTGTACTGCACCAGAACCAGTCCTGTAATTTCAGGCTGGGGAGCAAAGAACAAAACATGAAGATGCTGAAAAGCAAGGGGATGTGTAAGCTAATATTGTCTTTTCATTTACAATTAAAAGGCATAAGTTGAAAACCAATGAACATGAGGAGCCCCAGCTGACATAAGGGAAAGACGCTATGCAAGGAAGAAGAGGAAAGGGAGGCATACAGCCCTGACACAGCCTAATGCTGCACTGACCTGCTAAAAAACATGCCTGCGTATTTTGCTGCTGGTAAACTCCCACTCTGCAGATGCTTAAAGATACACAGATCTTTTCTGAAAAGGACAGGAGCTTATGTGATGAGCAAGGGACAGATTTAGATCAGCTGGATAAGTGGACAGCCCAACCTGAAGCAGTACAGAGAGGAATCCTTTATTTTACCCAAAAAGAGTGTACTGTGAGGATGGAGAAACAAAAGCTTCTCTCCAGCTGAGACGATATATTCACTGTGAATTGTTGATCACAGAAAGTCATCTCCATGGCCTACATTGTAACTGGCAATCACTTCCATGACTTTTCAGCCAAGGACAAGATTTCATAAAAGGCTGATTTACTTTTGCCTTGAATTTTGTGCAGTAGTTTTCTCTTACACAGACTGAAGAAAAAGCTAGGAGTTTGGAGCTGGTGCATTTTCATATCCGGTTTACAGTTGTGTAAACAGCAGCATGAGAGAACACAACTGTGGACAGTAACACCTTACTAATGACCCTGTGCTTACAACTCTTCAATAGAGGTAGAACCATTCTGGGAAGAAGAGAGAACTGTTTTTCAAACCTGTCCAAACTTGGAGTCTGCCAAACACACCGATCTGAAACAAATTATCATTTAGAGAGAGAGAGAGAGAGAGCAATAAATAATAAAACAACATTGTTGTTTAAATACAGCACTTACGGTATACTCATTGTTAATGAATACCATTCCCACAGCCTTTCAGAAATGTTAAACACAAGTAACTCATTATTCTGACTTTTAACTGTAAGGCAAATAACTACTTCTAGAAGTGGAATGAAAAAAAAGGTACATTTACTACGTTGAATACATATGATTTTTTTCAATGGTAAATGGAGGTCTTTCATTTTCTTTTGAAATAAAACCAACCAAAGGCCTTATTTGTAGGTATTGATAAATTTCTCTAGTAGGGAAACTAGCCACTGATTTCAGATCTCATATTGCTTGCTCTCCATTTCACATTAGAGTGCACAGTCAAAAAACTTCTTAAAAAATCTGAGTGGAATGCCCTGGTCTGGCAGTATCTATTTTGGTTTGGTGAGCAATTAAAAGAATATCTACAGAGAAATATCACTCCTTTTTAACTCGAGTTAGCTAATTGCCAATTAATTCAAGTCAATGAGTACTCTGCAAATGTTAATCCAGGCACTGCAGGATATAGACATTTGTGGTTTACTTCAGGGCTCAGACTGGTACTGGTAACAAATTATCTGGATTAAAGGAGGAACAAAAATCTTGGGCTGAACAAACCCAACTAGTCTTTAAAAAGCTTAGTGTGTGTACACTGTTGCTGCATAGGAGCTTTGTATATATGATCTTTATACACAAGTATGTAATTTATACCATAAATTGGTATAAATTGTAAGTCTTAAAAGTATTTACAGATGCTCATTCCTGAAAAATACATGCACTACCATTTGCAAGATCTGCAAGGATCTGCAACCTTCAAGGATCTGCAACCTTCAAGGATGCCCATTTAGAAAATCAGCCCTTAAAGCAAACAAAAGCATAAACACAAATCAAGTGGAGCATAGGACAATGCCTAAAATGTAATATTCTTGCTGTTTATTCTCAGCAGTTATCTTCACAAACACTGTAGTTTCAATTATGGTTAAATCAGTTCAGTTACAGTGTCTAACTCTGCTGACTGCAGTGAAGTTGCTTTAGATCTACAACAGTGGAAAATGGATTAAAATTTGGCCCACAGCAACATGATTTCCATTGCCGTAAAATAAGGATAATGGCACTTACTTACTTACCTTGCAAGGGCTGTAGAAGGATTAACTGATTAATCCTTGCAAAGAACGTTGGCAAGGGATCTAAACCCTATGCAAGTTTTACATATTACAACCAGGAAAATGGCATCTTAAATACAAACTGGAAAGAAAGCTCTAGATAATTTCCTATTAATATCTTTCATTTAGTTTCCCAATTCTTCTAGCGCATGGATTTCTAGTCTCCTACAACATGTATCTTATGCTCTTCTTACTTGCACTGGAAAGAACTTCTGGAAACCAGTAATTGCTCTTAATTACTCAGTCTTCTCATTGAACAGATGTTTATTTTTCTATAACAATTGTTATCTCTAATTATTGCCTTTAAAATAAACAGAGCCTTATATCAAGTGACAGGCAAATTATACAGTATCAATTTATAATTGCATATGGAGAAAGGAGGTATAGGGTCGTCTAGAAATCTAAAAGGATGAGGATGGAGATACCCACGTTGGTAATGAAATAATTTGACCATGGGGTCTTCTACAGAGAGATTCTAGTACTAAAAGGCTGTTCTGAGGGCTCATGCAATAACCGTTTCTAAATTGAATAAACTGTAATTACAGTAGGACTAAAGCCAGAGTTCAAATGCTCAGCAGGAGCATGGAAGGAGCTATTCATCAGTGCTGGGATTCACGTGCCTCAGCTCAGAGCACAGGGAAACCGCACACTAAATTGCTATAGCCTAGATCTATTCTCCTGAGCTACGAGCACTGTCAAACGTATGCTGGCTCGGCCAGCCAAAGGGACACACTCCTAAGCTCGGAGATTGGTGCAGACAATGCATCAGCTCAGATGGGACTGGATCCACATGCCTGGTAGTAGAGAACAAGAGACACAGACCTGTATATACACACACAGCAGCTCATCAGGAGGAGGTTTCACACTGTATGCCTCAGAGATTATGGTAGGATCATCCTCCAAGCTCAGCAGGATCAAAACACACAGAACCAACATCACCTCTATTGATTTTTATCTTCGTCTCTTTCTTATAATATTTCATAAATCAATACTTCTCAGAAACCCTTTGTGCCCCCTGAATATAGCAGGGAATGTGACTGTTGAGTCCTTTTGACACGCTCTCTTTCCCACCTTACCATACGCAGTCACGTGCCTAAAAAGCCCCACACTCAGGGAGCCAGGACACAAACCTTGATGGATGCTGCTTTTGTAAAATGCCGTTATTTCATCAGTCAAGTTCTAACAAACTCCTAAGTCCTCTGGGATCTATCAGCAGCTTGTGATGTCTAGTGGGATGGGCTCATATTTCAGATTAAGTCTTTGTTCCCATACAAAAACACTTGGGAGACTAAGCTTTGCTGCCACGGGAGAAGCACAGACTTCAGCCTATAATGTGTACATCTGCAAGTATTTGGGCAGCACCCCCACCCCCTGTAGCCAGAGAGAGAAGAGTAGTGTCATTGTTTTCAAATGAAATAGATAAATTAAAATATAACAGATCTTTCCATTGATGCACCAGAAAAAATCCTTCAAATTTTTACTTCTCTGGATGGGTAATGGGAAAACTCTGCTTTTGCTCACAGCTCTCCTAGTCAAAAGCTTTTCCAAGAGCTGTACATCCTCTTGAAAAACTCCTTTTGAGGAATGATGAGATCCATGTCCCCCTTCAGACTTCATTAATCCTTTGTCAGGAGATGACCAAAGATGGCCATTTTCAGGTACAGCAGGAAGCCAGCAGAGTTCTATCTCTCCTGCCTGAGATATCTTTCAGAAAACATGTCGCTGTAATTAGGTAACGTCTGGGTAATGAGCCACAACGTTCCCGCTTGGTCCAATCTATTGAGAAGGGCTGATGCACTAACAAAGGAGGGAACAGTGCACAGCAGAGAAAGAGGAGGTGAGGAAGGAGGAGGGGAAACAGCAGATAAATTGCTCCTCACATGAGCTTTTAGCTGATGTTAATCCCATTTTCTATGGGATTTCTTACATCTCCACTTCACCCCACCTTGCCACTCTTCCTCTATCAGGGGCTCCTAACACCCTTTTGACCCTCCCATCAGCCAAGACTGTTTCAGTTAGGTTATATGTATATTAAGAACTTAATTAAAAAGAGGGGTTACCATGGAAAACCTTTATACAGAACACAAAGGTCATGCTCATCACAAGATTAGGCTCACCACAGAGTACTTCATCTACCCGGCTCAGTGCTGATACAGCTTACTCTGCCCTCTGACATCTCTTAATCACCCACTGACAGATTCCTAACAGGATTTTCACCAACTGCTGATACGCTGCACTTCAGGCTCAAGAAGTGATTTGGATTAACAATACTTGCACCCATGCTATGAACAAGGTGCCAAACAGTACATCACAAGCACATGTAGCACTTCCCAATCCCCATGAATTCTGGAAGGGCTTGTTGATGGCAGTGGGATATAGCCCATACACAGCCAGGGGAGAAAAGCAATGGACAGCCACTGCATACATTGTTCTAAAGCTACAGATTTATTTTTTTTTCCCCAGGGAAAAATTGTTCTGTACCCAGATCTCTTGCAGATCCACATCTTAAATTTCATTTCATTGTCCACCACAAAACCCTGCATCCTCTTCAATGAGATCTCCAGGTCCTCACCACATCTATGGACATCCTACTTCCCCCTCCATGTCATAACACCCACAATTTCCTCCCATATCTCTACTCCCATTGTCTCTAGCTTCTTAAGTCTCTTGCAGTCTCCTGCAGAAACGCTCTCCAGTTTTACCCATTTGCCCTGCAGTTCACCTATCACTTGCACAGTTTCCTTCCATACAGCTTACTCTCTTCTTTCTCCTATGTAGAAGACAACAGGTGCTGCAGCTAGCCCAGACCAGTAAGCACATTGTCTTGCTGGTCAACCAGCATCTACCAAATAGAAAATCCAACACCCGTGCTGTTCTTGGATTTCTCTCTCAGATTTGTTTCTTTCTCCCATACTCAGTCAACAGCATCCAACAAAGCTTGAAAGTACAGTTTCAGACTTCAGTTCCTTTTGGAAGTATGACATCTGGATAATTTATTTGGAGAAAAAAAAAAAAAAAAAAGTGGCTTCTTGTGTTCAAGTTCACGGGGGGAGAAGGCTTCTGCTAGAAACCTTCCTTTTGTCCAGTGGAGCTGGTCGGCTCCAGGATGAACCCACCACTGGCCGACGTCAAGCCAGTCGTCAATGGTGGCAGTGCCTCTGTGATCACCTATTTAAGAAGTGGAAAACAAAGAGGGGGGAGACATGGGCCTTGGCCCTGGCCTGCAGCCAGGTGGCTAATATGGTTCGGTCGGACCTGTCCCAGCCCAGCCCAGAGGTGGGGAGAAAGGATTGAGCAGATGTGAAGGAACAACTCTGCAAACACAAAGGTCAGTAAATAAGGAGGGGTAGGTGCTCTCAGCAGAGATTCCCCTGCAGCCTGTGGTGCAGCCCATGGTGAAACAGGCTGTCCCTCTGCAGTCCATGAAGGCCCATGGAGGAGCAGAGATCCACCTGCAACCCATGGAGGACCTCATGCTGGGGCATGTAGATGCTTGAAGGAGGCTGTGGCCCATGGAGGGCCCACGCTGGGGTGGACTGATCCTGAAGGACTGCACCATATAGAAAGGACCCATACTGGAGCAGCTCATGAAAAACTGCAGCCCATGGGAAGGACTCACGCTGGAGAAGTTAGTGGAGAACTGTCTGCCATGGGAGAGACCTCACACTGGAGCAGGGGAAGAGTGTGAGGAATCAGGAGTGGCAGAAGCAACGTGTGATGAACTGACCACAACCTCCATTCCCTGTCCACTTTCAGCCCACGGGAGGGAGAAGGTAGAGAATCTGAGAGTAGAGTTAAGCCTAGGAAGAGGGGAGGAGTGGGGGAAGGTGTTTGTAAGATTTGGTTTTATCTCTCAGTATTCTACTCTGGTTTGATTGTTAATCAATTAATTAGCTTTCCCCAAGTCAAGTCTGTTTTGCTCATGATGGTAACTGCTGAATGATCTCTCCCTGTCCTTATCTCCACCCATGAGCTTTTCATTGTATTCTCTCTCCCCTCTCAGAGAGGGTGAGTTAGCAGCTGCATAGTTTTTAGGTCCCAGCTAGGGCTAAACCATGACACTTCCTAGTGAAACAAGCTTAACAGAGACATCTTGCATGTCTAGCTGTCCACACACCCTCTGTCTCCAACAACTTTGGATCCACTACCAACACCAACTAAATTCCAAGAGTAAGTAAATTCCCTCAGTAAGAGCTTCCACTAAATGCAGCAGTTGGCTATGGAGAGACTTTGTTAAGTTGCCCCAGTATAGGAAAGGTGAGGATACAGATTAGCCTTCAGCCATTCAGTCTGGTTAAGAGAAAATGCCTTGCTGGTCTGTTAACACGGGAATGAACTCCTGTGCAGAGCCCAACTGTACTGCCTTGGCCGCAGGCTAGACAAGGGGACAGGGGAGGGGGATGGAAAGAGGGTGGCCCTGAGGCTACTAGAGGGGCAAGAGGTCGGGGGAAGCTCTGGGGACACATAACACAAGACTTATGGGTCTACAGAACACAGCTCCATAGGAGGAAACTGAAATAAATGGAAATAAATAATTTTAATAAGATTCCAGTATTTTCATGACTCCTACAGCCTTACATGTGGGTTTACGTAGTCTCCATTTCACCAAATGTTTTAAGTGCTTCCTGTCCTCCACAGTGGATTGTGTGCATTATAAAACTACAAGTGCAGAGATCTCATGGCACAATTGTAACAGACTGCTTTTCCCATTTTGCAATATGTTGCTCTATAAAAAGTGTAGGAAATACCACATTTTCTTAACTACACTGAATATGAGAAACCCTCAGCCTCTGGCTTAGCACAACAGGAAAAAAAGACCCATTTTTGGGGTCTTAATTTCTGGCTTACAAAAAGGAAAGTCACAGTAAAAGACTTAAAGGTCAAACAAAATTAGACTTATCATTTTAATAAAAAGAAACAGACGTATTTAAAAAATTTCAAAAATATTTCCTTTAATATGAGAATAATGGCTCAGGTCACAGCATGGAGCTGAAAGCATTTATCGACTTCTGCACCAAGAAGAACAGAAGCTGCCTGCTCATGTAGTACAAACTTCACTACAGCTGGTTCACTGTGTTCCTTACAGAGAGAGGAAAGCAGGGGGTCGTATTCAACACATGGTTATAAAAAACGCCCAAGCACCTCATTAATTTAAGGTAATGTTTATGAGAAACAACATAATACCTAGAGAGCACGGTCAGCTATGCCTCCGCAAAAAAAAAAAAAAAAACCAAAGAAAATAAAGGGAATTTAATTTCCTTTCAAAAGAAAGGTGATTAGATAAATACAAACACACACACCGTAACCCACCTTCTGATACTCAGCTTCATCATTTGAAAATTCATACCACAGTGGCTGAGGCAAAGTATGTCCTGAAATAGAGTTCAATTTCAAACTCAGGCATGAACTGGTGATTATAAAAGGACAGTGGCATGACAAAACTTATCTTTGTTTCACACTTCTCTTCCAGGTTTTCTGTGCAACAACCCCTCTCTGGGTTGCTGGAAGATCCCACAGTGCATTTTTCTCTTCTGGAAGAATTCACTGGGGAGGATGATGAACAACCTCACGGGTCTGACCTAAAGCCCACTGAAATCAATGCAAAGGCTCATCTGTTTCAGGAATTTGCAGACTAGTTTCTTCATAGCGGCTTACAGCTATCTAAACCTTGCTTCCTTTAAGGGGTGATGCTGTAGAGAATGAGATGGAAGTGCTGAAAGATCTGGCTGTAGAAGACCTTACAGCTATGCCAGAACCAGCTGTTCTCAACAGTATACCACAGTATACAACACTCTGTATGTGTTAACTATCACTAAGGCAAAACAAATCTGCAGGCATTGTTACTCTTGAATCTATAGCACCTTTTACTGCACCACTCCCCACACAGGAAAGGGTTCTGCCTTTACTCAAACTAGTAATTTCTTAGTGTCAGCGTAAAGCCCTTAAATTAGGCTCCCTGCAAACACTAGTTCAAGGCCAGAGACGCAATAAGGAAGGGTAGAGTGGATGAGTTTTCTAGGTATCAACAGAGAACCTCATCCCCAGCGTTCTTCCTCTGATTGCTTTCTATTCTATCAATAATTGTATCTTGGTCTCACACAGCTAGCATGAGCTGTCAGAAGAGTCAGAAAGGTTCAATCAAAAAAAATCACCTTAAGACAAGTTTTAAGCCTGGACAAGTACACAGAAATAAGCAAAAGACCAATCAGCATCATCACCCTACAAGCTACAAAGTCTGGGCGAAAGTTAAAAATATCATCCCTCGAGAACGACACTCCCACATGAGGACCCAGTCTGCCCTGCACATACACTAGCATGATCCCATTGGCTTCCTTGGAGTTCCCACTGACCGAGAAGAGCTGCAGCCCTCCCAGCCTCTCCAAGGAGGTGACACAACACAGCGCAGTCTATAAACCACAGCCACAGAGGAGCTCACTCCTGCTCAGAAGAGGAGGCGGCTCAGAAACAATGGAGATTGCTGTGCCCATTCAGTGTCCTGACGTACACGAGGGACAGTACTACCCAGCAATAATGGCATTAGACACGTATCATTTTCTGCAAAGCCACTGGCCTTAAGGGATGCTGCCTGTAAACAGCACAAGAAAATACTGTCTTGTCCTTACGAACATCACATACATTTATGTTCTTTGGCTTTGTATTATGAGCTCCTAAGCAACTAGAAATTGCTGTGATATGCTTTACTTGTACTGTGGGGCCAGGCCACTCACACATTAAGGCTATGGCCAAGTCTCATTTGGGGGTATGCAAGAGCCTCTTCTGAACACAAGAACCAGCGGCAACTGAATAGTATTTCTCTGGAAAGACAGGTATCCCACAGAAACATTCTTTGTCCGTGACCCTCTATGCTTAAGGCAGTAAAGGTTAGAGGTTGCAGTCTAAATCTTATTAGGGGAATATTTTAAAAAACTCTCAGAAAGGATGGAAAAAGACTTTTAAAAGAGAAATGGGAACTCTAGCAATGAACAAATATAGGAAAGTCTCAGTCTACAGAGAGGGAAAGTCCAATTCTGGTAACTCAATCTGCAAACCAACGAGCACGGTTCCATCAGCTGGACAAACAAGTATGGGAAACAACATGAGCTGGAGTGGCCTATGTAATGTCACAAATGGTGCAACGGCACTGTCAGAAGCACATTGATCTGCTTCCTGAGATCCAGTCCAGGTCAATGAGGCCTGCTGCACAAGCAGACTGGCTAGATACATCAGAAATAGAGTGCCTGAAAGCACATGTGTACCATGAACCTTCCCAATAGCAGAGTGTGTAGCAGATCCAGCCCCACAGATTTCAACTGCAGAAGGACCTGCCCTAAGTTTCCTGGGGGACCATTTTTACTTGCAGATACAAGACTTTAAAAGTCCTTAACACTAGATCTCTTATCCTCGCTTTCACTGGGATAGAAGCCCCAGCAAGCTCCAGGAGACAGAGAAACACAGAAACAGAAGAAGCAGAAGCTTAATTCTCAGATAAGGTTTGTCTAAACAGAAGCTTATATTCATAGTTGCAGTTGAGAAAATCAGAACTGAGGAAGAGCAAAGGTGCTCCCCTCTGGTCAGATTAAAGGGAATTAAGGCAAATCTGTGGCCTTGTGTGATTATAAGTTGTCAAATGCGAAGGAGAATGCCTCTGCCCGCAGCATCAACTGTAAATCCTACTAACAATTACATGAAGAAGCCTGAAATAAAGGTTCTTTTGAAAACCTTTGTCTCTCTTCTCTGCAGCGTACTGTACTCAAAATCCACCTCTGTAGCTGTATGTGAACGTTGCTGTATAGTGTACTTAACACTGGACTGGGAAGAGAAGGTGCCTTCTGAAAGCACAGAGGCAACCAGGTGAGTGAATACTAGAGCAAGAACATCTAGACTGCACTTGGTGGCAGTGCACTGGAAATAGTATAAAGAAAATCATGGGCAGCAGATGGACAATTATTTAGCAACAGGGTTAAAGAAACAAATCAAGTCTTCTCTAAAAATGCTACCTGATTTGTCCTAGCAGTCCAGAATCTGCTGCTGAGGAGAAAGGAAAAAATAATCTAGTATCTGCTGTTGGTCAGAGTCACAGAATCACGCAGGCTGTGAGGGACCTTTTGAGACCATCTAGTCCAAGCCCCTGCTCAAGTATGACCAGCTACAGCAGGCTGCCCAAGACCGTGCCCAGTTGAGTTTTTAATACCCCTATAGATGGAGACTCCAAAACTTCTCTGACTACCTGTTTCACTGTTTGATCATCCTCCCAGTAAAGAAGTGTTTTCTTGTGTTCAGACTGAATTGTTTTAATTTGTGCCTATTGTCTCTTGTCTTGTCAGTGCACACATTTCCTAATCTCCTGCTGAATGTGGGAACTCGGCTGTTTAAGATGGAGAAATAGGGGTGCTATGGGAAGTATGTTAGTACTTGAGGTGAGTTCCAGCTTTAAGCAGAGCTTAATCTTTATGCAAAAGTCAGAGAACTTTCTACAAAGTGATGGAGCTACTGAGGTGAACCAGGTAGAATCAATGCTAACCAAGAAGCAAAGAGATATTCATATTTGCATGTAAATAGGAATTTGCACTCTCTGTCTTGCCCACATATGAGCAGACAAAGCATGAGGAAATATCCAGGCTGCTGTTGGGAAAGCCCATCTTCATGACACATTTAACACAATAAGAATAGGATGCTACAGAAAATGATAAGTCATTTTCAAGCCTCATAAGTCATTTCTCTAGTCATTTTCAAGCCTCATAAACATATTTCAGCACTATGAAGAAAACTATTTTTAAGGAGAAAATACATAACAGAACACAGAATTAATTATGTGAAAGAGAGCCCTGTGGAATTATTATTGCTGTTTATATTGGAAGACTCAACCCAAGACTAGGACTCGGCTGTGATAAACATCACGCAGACACATAATAGGTGCTAGGCCCTGCCTTGGGGTAGACGGTTATGATCCAAACAGATAAGGCAGTCAAAAAAGGACACCTAATTATACACTATTCCTCTGTTTGAAGATAAAGACTTTAGGCATGAAGAAATTGGGTAACTTGCTGAAGGTCACACGGAAACCCCGTGGCAGAGCTGGAAACCAAGCACATCCCACAATCACATTTTAAGTTGACGGGAGTAGATAAAAGCTAGAAAACCATTATTAATGTATTTTCAACTACAAACTATATGCTAGAGCAGAAATAATTGGCCAGTACACCATCATTTCTATTAAATTCCAGATAAACCTCACACCCACCCCCTGCTACAGCAGTGTAAAAGGAAAATAATTCCATTTGTGGCACTGGATCTGTTCTTGACTTACAGCAGAAAATCTGAGAACAAAAATGGAGTGCTTCCTATGTTATATGTGAACGCACAAATTTGGTGAGAGAGCTTTCAAATTTATCACCCATTTAATGAAAACAACAATTACAAAATTGCAACACTGTATTTTAGATAGGAGAAGGATGCTGATTCCTGGAAGCAATGACAGAATAGGAAAAAAAAAAAAAAAAAGGAGGTAAAATCTCTCTCCTCTTGCCAATTATTTTACTCACTCTGCTCTAAGAAAAGGAAGGATCTGTAGCAAAATGATAGGCAGTACCGTTAGACCAAGCTGTTCAAATGGAAAGGGTTAAGCCTGTCTTAGGGAGGGATGCGATAATCATGCGGCGCCCACATCGCGATCCTACCGGCAGCAGCAGAATGGCTGCCACAGCTCGGTTTCTGCTCGTTTAGATTGGTTTAGCGTCCCCTCAACCCGGCAGCAGGGCTAAGGCAGGTTTATTGTGCTGCGTGTGCTCTGGGACAAGGAGGGCTGACAGGGATGATAAGTGCTGCTCCGCAGAGCAGCGGGAGCACCGACTGGCACATGCGGGGAGGTACAGTACAATAATCTCCCATCTGTATGATACAGCTTTGAATCCCTTCCTTTACAGCTCAATAGGTGCATCTGCTGCCCCTCTGCTAATCCTCAACATTGTTTAAAATGCAGATCAGTGGAGATCATGCTTTTTCTTTCCTATTACAGACCACAGCCTAATAAAAGAGCTTTAATCACACAGACAATATTCTATCTCTTGCAGGGTCTGCTGCTTCATTCTTTCCTCTTTGCCTTTGTTTGGAAGCCAGATCTTTGTCAGGCACTAGCAGCAGCAGAATATAATTTTGCAACGCAAGGCTTCAAGCCAGTCAAAGTGACCATAACCTTTCCTAAAACTGTGGCATCATAATTAGAAGACTGTGACTTCAAAAGGTAAACAGCAGGGAGGTCAGGTCATAGGAACCCCCTGAGAAAAATGCATCCTAAACCCCTGGATACGTTGCATGATTTTAAACGTAAAAAGCAGCATCAGCAGACTTCCTTACTTGTCTTTGTCTCTCTGGCACTAATACACTATGACTTTTTTTAGATGTGAGGAAGTACAAGAGCTACAGAGGAAAGCTACGATTCGTTATGTGACTGTAGGCTGAGAAAAATTACTTAATCTATTTCACATAAAGAACATGTACATGAACATACGTATGAGTAAATGCTAACCTGAAATAACTAGCTCTTTCCAGGCAATTCTATGCCAAATGAATGACCCAGTAAGCTGGAAAGCTGTTCTTGCTGTGATGAGAGGGAGATCATGCAAGTCATCGTCATAAAAGAAGACAGTAAGAGCCACTGTAGTTAAGCCCTGATGCAACTCTGAATCTTCTGAGGAAGAAATGACATCCCAGAGTCCTCCTTTTTACGGCTGCTGCCATCAGTGCATTTCAGAGGGAAGGACCAGCCTGGAATTGTCCTCATATGTGTTTACCCTTAAATTCATTTTCTTCTCTATCGACCTGCAAACAAATGTACTGCATAATACAATAAATCTTATCTCTCCCTATATCTCTAAACTGCAGCAAGAGAGATGAGCAAACCAGTTATTTTACTAACCAGGGTATGCCCGTCTTCCACAAATGTACAACATATGGTGGAGAGAGGGAAAAGTAATCCTTCCTTTGTTGTTACATTCCAAGAAACGTATCCAAGGCATGATGATAAACCATAGCACTGCACTTCCCCTACCACAGGGAGCAAGATAGATACTGAAGGAATAAAAAACACACAAGAGATGTCGCTAAGAGGGATGTACTCCTTGCCATTAACACTTTTTGAGTCACCAGATCCCCGAGAGACCAACTGAGGACAACTCACTGCTTGCAAGACTTCCGGATGCTATTTGGAGCTTGGCAACCCCCAGAATTTCACTTGCTGCTCTGCAGGAACTCTGCTGTAGCAGAGCCAACTAGACTGGGCATCACAGAGGGTCTTGAACGGCACAATCCTACGGGCAGACACAGATCAAAACCATACAGAGGAAAGCCATTCCTAACCATAAATACATATGCTCTGCTCATTTATGAAGCCTAGGCAGATGCTGTGCTAGTCACAGACTTCCTAGACAGCAGGAAACCCAACATGTTCTGCCCAACTTACACATCTGTACAGAAATTGTTAGAAGCAGGAGTCATATCCTTCAGAGCCTCATTTATCTGAACTCACGGGAGTCCCTAACAGTAACTCTGTGTCTGTTAGATTTGATGATTAAGGACAGCCCAGCACGTGGTCCTCTTCTGCCGCTTGCCATTGTAGCAATTAAAGGCGAAAAGACTATAGGACGATTCATTTCATCAGTGCACAAACGCATATATTATTTGCCTCATGTAGACACAATGTGATTTTCAATTAGCTGTCCAATGGTATGATTGAACACAACATACTTTAATTATGTATTTCATGGACATGCTTCAAAGGTGCTGTTTCAATCTCAAAATAATTAGCTGCATGCACATGCAACTCAGAGTTCCAGAGGGCCTGTGGTTACCTTACTGTTTAAAGATACAGAAGAGTTATTTGAGTTTCCCGAAATGCAAAAGCCTCTCAGTTGCAAGATAACTGCACCTAATATATCTGTTCAGAATTACAGGTGCCTGTAAATGTGTGTATGGTTGGGTTCCTAAAGAGACATGGAAAGTGGTCAATAGCTGCCATATAACACACTTGATACTTCAGAAGAAGCTATCTGTGACTATTAGGTCTTGCAAGGGAGTCTGATGAAGCATCACAGGATGCACACCCACACAAAGGCGTGCACACACCTCCACACAGACAAGCCGAACCAAATCCAGGAAAGCAGAAGCGAAGCAGGGCTGAAGAGAGCAAAAGGTGGGGAAAGGCTGGAAATGAACCAACAAAGCTGAGTCACTTCACTTCTCCTCTCACCAAGCAGCAGTGCTGACATGCAGTAGCAGTGACTCATTTGGTGTTTGTATGAGCAGTACTCCTCGTGAAAAAGGCAAGGAAGATGCTATGAAACAAGTTTTCTCCAATTAACGAAGCCTCCTAGGAATGCTTATACACTGTCCCCTCCTAATGAGGGCACCCAAAGTCATAATCCAGCTCTCCATTGTAATTAATGTCTGTAATTACTAGTATACAACACTATGCCTTAACAAATGACACTATTCAGAACATCAAACATTTATATCTGCATTTTTGTGCATATTAGATGCAAAGCATTCAAGTTTCATAGCAAAAAAAAAAAAATCTATTTTTTTTTTTCACATAGGAATATCAGATTTCCATTTCAAGTGCTGGCTAATGTATCTGAGTATTCCTAACAGTGTCTAGACAGAAGGTTAAACTCTGGCAACCCTACACAAGCATATGTGAATATGAATTGGTGTTCTCTTATAAATAGCAATGTCTTGAAGAACCCCACCTGCCATTATCTCTACCATGGTGACCAGATGATACATACCATAATGTATCTAGAACTTTTTATCCAGACTTGCTGAAAATAGTGCCAAAAAGGAATTAGAAGCATTAACTGAAAGTGGAAAATTGGCTAGCATAGATATTGCCAGAGGATACTTATCATTCCCACAACCAGAATACCACATGACATCTCTCCCAAGAAACAGTCAACTTTTACAGTAACTCCTCAATAACTCAATTATCTGTGTCAATGTCAAGGCAGGTCTCTGCCCCTTCACATCCTTTGTCATATGTATTTATCTGCTCCTGCATCTCAGCAGTCCTGCTGGCCTTAGGAAAGAGATTCCTGGGTGGAAATGAGGCCTGACAGGAAAACAAGGCATAGAGGCATCTTTTGTAATAAAGGATTTTGGTTGTTTTTTTCCTGTAGGTATTTATAAGAGGTTTATTTGTGAAGTGAAGCTACAGGGAACTGAGCTTCAGGGAATAATTTTAAAATTGTTACTGCTTCAAATTTAAAGAGATTTTTCCACTGCTGAGTTCTCCATAAATTATCACTTAGGGAAGAGGATAGCACGTACCTTCAGAATATGCAAGATGGCAAGGGGTTCCACACAGGGAGAAAACTAAAATTTCTCCATGCATCCCTGCTCTCTGCCAGCAGGATTACCTGGGTCATCCTCAGAAGCAGTGAAAATGTCAGTGAATCTTATTGATATCAGATGCCTGTTTCCATGGAGGATGGGTACTTTGGTAGATAAGATACGTATTAAAGCAGAGAAAACATTGTTTAACAACCTGAAACATTGGACAGAGTCACGTGTTGTAGTTTCACATGCACTTTAAACTCACAGAAGCTAACACTAATGCTACAAGCAGCAGTTCAATCTTGTCAGCTGCAAGTGTTTCCTTATCCGTGTAGTAAACCAGCTCAGAGAACTGATGCAGGTGAAAATCAATCCAGGAAGAAAAAAAAAAAGGATTCAACTAACTCGGGTCTATACCCAAACCCAGCACGCAGAAGAACCACACAACCTGCAGGGGAAGAGAGGTCACTTACCCTTAACAGCAATGCCAGCATAGCCACACTGACACATACACACACACAGTATAGCTCCAGAATGTCCAAATTCAATTCCTTTCTCTGTTACAAACTCCCTCCGCATCACTGATCAATCACTTTTTTCCCAAGCCTCAATTCCCTATCAGTGACAACACTATTTCCTTTGTTCTTTCCATCTACTTGAAGCACAGGGGTTTTAGCAGTGGGGCAACAGGTCGGTACAAACTGTATGGCAACAAGTACAATACATCTCCAATTCTGATCAAAAAGTGCAGGCACTGTTGTATTACAACCAAGACACAACAGCAAAAGAAGGAGAGCTGACAGCTGTTCCTCTTCATAACAGAAGGCCATAGCAACTTCATCGATGTGATACTTGTTCTTTTGGAATACAGCTGAGATGAGCTGTGTCTTTTGCATCTTTTGTTTCAGTGTCAAACAAGAGAAGGCACTTCTTCTAGATTATGGCTGACAATAAACCGGAAAAGGATTATCTGCTAAGGCACAGGATGGGAACTCAGAAGACCCGTATTCCCAATCTTATGGAAATTGTCCTGTGGAACCAGTCATTTAAGTGCACCAGTCAACACAGACCTAACTATCTCAAGGTCTTTTTGAATCTGGATTTCAATCTTCCTATGTCTTTGTTTTTCACATTGGTAATATTAACCTGCCACTCAGAACTACTAAGGATTAATGTACTCAGGTTGGTAAAATGTCAAAAAGTACTTCTAAGGTGTTTTTGTAAAGGCTCCTTTCCTTCCTCCTTAGAACTGAGTAGGAAAGACAATTTGCTGAACTTGCTGTTTCTAACTATCCAACAGCGGCGGTCTATTCCCACCGACCAGGCCGCACTTCATAACGTGTAACATGTCCACTCTAAATTCATATTTCATCTTTGCGTAACACACCACACCCTCCAGAATCTGTTGTGCCCCCTAAGACTAGAGTGGGTCAGCAAATTAAGTAAGCATACAGGTCTCTTCTGGCAAAATTTATACTTCACTTAAGCAAGTTACTGTTCTTCCCTTTAAAAATCACAGAGGTGCCGCTAGATTAAACATGGCTAAATCAGGTGTAATCATACACATGACATTTGTAATTGTTTACTTTGATGGATTGTTTGCTTTAGTGATTTGTTTTCCAAGTTGCTTTTAAAAAATAAATGTATATTTCATTAAAAGGCAGTTAGTCTGTGCTGGCTGGCATGTATGAGCACGTACCACCATGACAGAAAAACCTGTCTTCTGCCTTTACCCTTCAGACACAGTTCTGAGTTCCCTACTTATGTAAACCATAACCACGTCGTGCAACTTCCTACGACTATGTTCTTGTTGTTTGTCCTTTACCATGTATTCCTCTTTTCCAGATTAGAAGTCCTTCCCCATCATATTAGGAAATCAGCAAACAATTCCTTTCCAAATACCACACCAGAATTTCCAGCTATGTACTGAAGGATGTATCAGCCTTCGTAACATGCGTATGTATGTTGGTGACACTGACGGCAGTAAAACAAATGAGTTCAAGTCAATAAACAAAACAGATGCGACTGAAAAAACCACATAATCTAATCTTGGTTAAAAGCATGTGAACAAGGAGAAAGATAATTGAGATTAGTGGAACTACTTATGAGTTAAATCAGTACAAACAAGGGAGGACTACAATCACCCTTTGAAAGCAATTGAGAACACTGACAGTACCATCACACTGCTTGGCAAGTTGATAACTCATCTCCTGAGTGGAAGGAAACTATGCCAAAGATTGTATCCAACTGAGAAAGCCAAGGGGCTAAAAGGTGCATATGTGCCACTTACTTACGAATGGGAAATCACTTTTAGACCTATGCTTCCTACTGCTCAGTCTACAGGCTAATTTTAAGCTTAGTTTGAATTTTAAAAAACCCCAAGGAAATACATTCCAGTCTACAGAGCAGAAAGGCATCACCAATTAATAACTGGGATCCCTTTGCTGGAGACAGTCAAGATCTAAGCTTTCTGTGAAGGATATACAGTGCATGCACACACACAAAAGATTATGCAAATCAAAAAACATTAGATTATGCAAACAACAATTACTCTACTACACACAGGTTCATGTTAGTCTTTATGACAGCCACACATCATGCTAAGCCCAACTCTCACCAAATTAAAAACCAAGATTTCATAATTTTTGAGCTGTTGAAGGGAGTCCTATGGCTACACAGACATCCCATCTCAACCAATTTGCAAATACAGCTCTAAAGACCATTTACTCCTAAGAAGCCTAGCATAATTTTCACCAGAGCTGCAATCTAACATGAAGCAATAAGGGCCAAAATATTTTGTGAATTACATCAGTGTAAACCAAGAATAACTCCAGTCATGTTTATTCAAGTCTGCAGAAGAGGAGCATTTAACCTATTCAAAGACTATCTACAGTATCACGCGTTTCCTTGTTTCCTCACAGTGATTTTCATACCAAAATTTGTTCAATTCCTAACACTAAGAGTGATGTGTATGTGACATGCCTGTATCATTATCAATGGTCTTTATTTTGGGGAAAGGTTTGGGTAAGGTTCTCTGGCTTCTGAGTATCCAACTTATTTGTCCCTCCAGTTCTAGGTCTCTTTAGAGTAGCTAGGCTGGTTTCTTACTGACAAAGATAAGGGAAAGATTTTAACTGTCCACGCCAATTCTCTCAAGTCTGAGGTACCATCAAGTTTTGATGACACGGTCCTAATGAAAATAGTTGCAGTTGTTTATAAACAGTCTTTTTAATGGGCCTCAAAGCATATTACTGAGCTTTGGGGCTAACAGCTCTTTCATGCAGGATTTCCCTTCTTTAAGCCATTTTTTTTTTTAGTATGGGCTGTCATATTCATAGACCTGTAAGAACTAGGATGAGTCTTCTCCACTGACTTCAACAGCATCTGGCCTCATAGAAGAAATGAAGTCCCTGCAGTGAAGCGTCTCAGCTCAGTGCCTCTAACTCAAATCTGTCAAAATCAGACAGGACTCCTGAGAATTTGATCAGGATCTGGCAGAGACAACACCTTGAGTGCAAGCAAGATGAACCCAAAGCTCATAAGGTAGGATATATCACTTAGTAAATCACTGGGCATTAAGAATCTAAATTGCTACAGAAGAGGTTTAGTGTTTTCTTACTGAGGTACTCTCTCTGGATTTCAGAAAGCAAAATTCAGCCCAGATCCATTTGGTTTTGCTGAGAAAATAAACAATCCCACAGGATGAACAGCATTTGAAAGCAGGTATTATATGAGAGCACCTTTTAAAAAAGCAATTAAAAAAAAAAAAGAAGTTGAACTTTCCACTTCTAACCAAGTTTGCTGATGGAGGTTACCCTCAAAATCAATGTCATGCCTGAATCATTTCACTATTCTGGATACCATCTAATTCCCCATCGATTCTCTGATTTCAGCCCAGCTTAGCACAATGTTTACATTTAAAAAAAAAAAACCGAAAAAAAAAAAAAAAAGTCTAAATCTCTGGCAATATCCTCCTACTTGTCAAATGCCAGAAATTAAAGTGACTTAGGTGAGATCTGAATATCATAACTTACAAGCCTTGCTGGATCTCTCTATGTCCAATTCAAGGAAATCATACTGGTGGGAAAGCTCCCCTTCAGGCAAACACAGCTAAAAGACTTCAGTAGCACTCAGCATCTTTTGGCCAATCTACCAAGCTCAGTGCTTTCTGTACAAAAGTGTCTAAATAATAAAAGCCAGTGAATAGGCAGTAGAGGCAGCTATGAAAACAGTTTCCATAGTGAAGAGCATGAAAAACAGTCCAGGAGTCACAATCTCCCCTTTTCCTCTTCTTAGCTGGAGGCTACACATCTGTGCTTCCTTTGGAGAGACTGGATTTTTGTGTCTCCCCTCCCTAACCATCTTGTTTCAAACCCCTGCAAATAGAAACCTCTAACAGTTCCAGTCTTCCCCACTATAATTTAACACCAGTGCTTTTGCTCCAGTTATACTCTGGATGCTTTCAGAGCAGCTTAAAAGACCCCTTGAAAGAAAAGCAAAATAATAACATAAGGTTCTAAAATCATACCAATAAATTAAGATTGTGCTGCAGACTCTGATGAAAAGAGAAGCAGAATACATTGCTTCAAAGTTAGATTTCTTTAAGCCACGGCAGAAATAAGGATTTGCCTCTGGCAAAGAGGCAGGGCATCCGTTCCACTGCCTGCCATGTAACAGGGCTAATCCACCTATCGCACTGTACATATAGTACACGAAATCCAACTAATAAGCAGAGTGTGAAGCAGAAAGAAACAATCTAGTTCCGTTTTCCAGGGAGATGAATGGCCAACTGAGTAATTTTTCAGGATTTTACATTCCAAACTAAAAGAGCAGTTCCAAAGGTTGGAGCGAAAAAAAAAGAAGGGGGCAAGGTGGGGTGGAAATCAACTCAGCAGTAGCTGTTCAAAGAGATATTTTTAAATCTCTGATGAATAAAAGTTATTTTTGTCTAAAAAGATGTTCTTTTTCTCTTGCCTCCCAGCCTCCTCCCAAATATGCTGACATAGAAAGATGAATGGGAACTGCAGTATCAGAGTGCCTACAAGGACTTGAGTTTCTCAGGTGGAGATGCCAGATTGAGGAACAAGGGGGTCAAATCACCACATCATTTATTTGTATCAAACATTAGATTAAAAATTCTCTTTCTGGACTTAGTACCTAGAAACGCTAATATGAAGTAGATGGATAAGTACAGATCAGCATTCTCAATCTTTCTCCTGTTCTGACCTGTTAACAAAAATGGCTGAGGGACTCCTATCCACCAATGAATAAATGTGAGCTTAACTCAGTGATATACTTAACCAAAGTTCAATCAATTGTACTTAGAGATAAGCAGCCCTTCAAATGAGTAGATTTGCTTTTGTAAAATCAGAACAAAGCAGGAGATCTGTTGCTACTGATGGACAATACATTTCAGTCAAGACTATTTTCACAATCCTATGTGCAGACTTGGTAACAATAAGATATTTTCAAAACTGCATCTTTCTGCCAAACAGTTCAGAACATTATTTAAAATAACAAATTGAAAAACATGTTCTTTCTGAAATCTATTTTTACATTCATTTTTGCCCAGAACATGCTCGTCAGTGCCACTGACTTTTCACAAAAATGTTTTGAAGTGTCTGATTTTACTATTTTTCTTATTTTTGCTTTCTGCTCTGCTTGACAACCCTAAAGAATAACAGATGTGAATGGAAAAAAATAATCTATGTTGCTAGTACAGTGTCTGATAAAATAAAACCAGCTCAGATAGAGGGCTTTCTTTCACCCTGCAATATGTCAGAGGATTAACATTCTCCCTAGAAAGATGCACTTTTCTTCTAGGTCATGCAGCATCTGACTAATTTGAGTTAAAAACAAGCCCTCCAACTCTTGACCACTTCACAATATAGCAGTGGAAAACATCTAGGTCACATAATCTTGTCTCATCCAATTTGGAGGCAGTTCTTCCAAGGATATAAATTCATTAGAGAGACAAACTGTAAACAAACATACACACACACAGGAAAAAAAAAAATATGCAGACAGATTCTGCCTGCTCACTCTGCATATATATGACTACTTGACCCAGAAAAAAAAGGTATCACCATCTAGTCACTGGGTCATGTCATTCACCTACATAACTAACTCAAGAAATTTAGCCTCTCTACCACATTACAAAACATAGCACAACATTTCAGAGATGATTGCGATTCCCTCCATTTTATTTATTACTCAAAGCTGTCCCTAAAAAAACCAAGTCACCAGTCTTACAAATAATTTGTGTTCCACCCCATGGAGAGCCCCATAGATTCCCAGGGACATCTCTTGAAGTATGATGGTAAGCAAGCAGTACTGGAGACATCAGCATCAGCTCTGGATTATTTCTGAGAGATTTTTAATAACTTCACAAGGATTAAAAATAATTTGCAGCAAGCACTGGATACACAATACATAAAACACAGATATTGGTTAGTTGTGAATATCTTAATCAACTGATATAAAAGAATAACTTACTTCCCCCAGTCAGCTGAGCACAGCTTTCAAAATTAAAAGAACAACTTAAGGAAATATCTGGGCCTTTGGACCTCTCACAGAAAGGTATAACTTTGTGAAGAAGTAGAAAATAAGGTCATGTTAGGGATTTAAAAGTATTTTCAATCTTTTTTTCTCTTAGTCACCTGTCTCTTGCCCAAGACATGAACTGTAAAAAACACTGAGCTATAAGAAGATGTGGTCAACCAAAAAAGAATACAGATCAGGTTTTCTTCTTGCAACTTCTAAACAAAATCACTTCACATACCCAGGCAGTTGCAACTGCAAGGGTGTTTTTAGATCTCTGATATGTCCACTAAATTGCCTCTGTGCCAGGGCTCCCAGGGAGCCCTGATCCGACCAACACATCATGCACAACTCTGCTGTGTTAAAACATCCTATGTGGATTATTGAATTTACTGGTTTGTAATTTTCTGCCATCATTACCATCAGAGACACAAAGTAATTAATAAACATACACAGTGCTCTTGCTCACGCTACTGTCTAGCACAATTAATTACCTGTGCCAGGTTTTGAAAAGTTTATCATCTCACTATTCCCTCTCCCACAGCAAGCATATCACTCGGTAAATAATTCTAGACAAAAAAAACCAAGCACGTTAAGTAAATGTTCTGGAGTCCTACATACATTTCATTCAGGATAACAAAAAGAAAGGAAAAAAGTGATAATTAAAGATCATAAACATCTCCATACTAGTTTAAAGGCCAAGAAATCTTTTAATTGAAGAGAAACAGATGTATTTCCTTAGTACACGCAGTACTTTCTCATATTTCCTGTAGAAAATTCCTGACACCTGCAAGTACTGACGTTTACTCAATCCAACTTATATTTTGTTATCCAAAACAAACTCCACTTCTCTGCCATATGCTCAAGGAGCACAGGGAATCCTACACTGCCAGTATTACGCGTTCATCCGTTGTTGCACTAAGTCTGAGATACCACAGGATGCGTTCCCATCTGCTTTTGAATTTTGCTTCAACTAGCAAGGCTAATAAATTCCTCAATTCTTTTGCCCCATCAGTTCCCTTAGGAGCAGTATGCGTGTCAAATCCAACCTGGCCAACGTTTTCTGTCTGCAAAGACAGCACAGAGCAGCAGGGACATAAGGATGGATAGGAAGCGCCCCAGTTACCCAACGGGAAGACAACTCACAGCATTTGCAATCCGAGTCAGAAACACTGCTCCTAAGAATGTGCCTCAGAGGGATGACGCTGGGGACAGCGGGTCCCTGCTGGCTCCAGTAACTTTGAGACTGGACTGTACTGTTAAGACTCCTTTGGGTAAAGGACAGTGTTGGTTGACCCACTTTGGGAACAGGCCAATGAATCAGCCTTGATTAAGAGAGTAATTATGTTTTCCCAATTCCCCCTGCTCTGACAGGAAAAACTAGCATTCACGTGAAGTACAGCGACTCTTTTCTTCTAAGCTCCTGGCTGGGGCAGACCATCTTCTCCTCTGTAGGGACAGTGCATAAGACCTCCAGGCATTTAAAAGCATGTCAGTCTGCTAGATGCAAAATTAAAAACATCATTTCTATTGAAAAGAAGCTGACAGTCCAAGTTTCACATCTCAGTTGCTCTCTTTCTTACACATGAACAAACTGCATATACACACACACACACATACATAAAATATACATACATGTGTATCTAATTGCTCCTTTTGTCTTCACTTGCGTATTGTAAGAAAGATTCAGGCTTGCTGGACTTAACTCAAGAAAGGTTTTAAAAATATAAGATAAACTAATGAATACAGGACAGTCCATATCATTCAGAGGAACTCTTCAAAATGCAATTTTTGCATGCTTTCTTAAATGTAATTAAAAATAAAATAAATGCATATTTTGCTTTTTCTTTACTGTAATTAATACACTGGGGGCTTAAGGACCTTTATTATCACTGCGGGAATTTATGTTTGTGGTAGCAGTGTTGTTCTTTTTTCCCCTTCAAAAAGATATTCATAAATCAGAGGAGAAACTCTTTGAAGTATGCGGCTGGGACTTCTGCCCACTTCTTATGCATAACTCTTCTAACGTGATCTGACCGAGATGCAGTTTTCCCCCTCCAGCCCTCAGCAGCATGAATCTTGCATCAGTCAGATGGAGAGGATCTCACAGTCCGGTCCTTAGATCCACTGGAGTAAGAGATGAGAGAGTTGAAGCTCTCCATGGGGGGCTCAGCAATTCTGAGCACCACTGCAGCCTCTCTGCATCACCGGCAGCTGAAAGCAGAGCTTCACCCCTCATGTGATTTGACTACAACACATCACAGGCCTGCTCTTGACACCAGATACGTACACATCTGGCAGCAAAAAGGTGGAGAGGGGATGAATAAGTTTGCAAAAGTTTTCAATTTTACTTTAATTGTAATAATCTAGTTCAGAGACAGAAGCTCTTCAGACCTGGATGGCACTTCATGAAAGCCGCTGAAACTGGGTGGCAAAGGAGTCCAAATAAATTATTCAGGTATACAAACATGGACATGTGGAAAAATAGAGGGGGGAAGTGATTTCTGGAAACAATGCTAAGCATCTCAAATGCAAATTTTAAAGTTCATGAGAGATAGGCACTTTAAGACTTGAGATCCTGGCCACAGCAAAGCCAGAAAGCATACAGGCCCAGATCCAGCAGAACATCCAGGTGTGCATTTATTCAGGAGCAAATGCAAGTCCATGGCCATGAAACAACTTAGGTGAACAATTGCCTTTGATCCCTCAATGCTTCTGAAGTCAGCAGAACACAACACAACATTAAGGACAGGTAGCACAGGAAGATTACAGAGAGGTTGTCCGAGTGCCCAGGGATCAGGTAAGGAAGGCTAAAGCCCTGACAGAATTAAATCTGGCCAGAGATGTCAAGGACAACAAGAAAAGCTTCTTTAGGTACGCTGGGAATAAAAGGAAGACCAGGTAGAATGCAGGCCCTCTCCAGAAGGAAATGGGAGACCTGGTTGGTTACCTGGGACATGAAGAAGGCTGAGGTACTCAACGACTTCTTTGCCTCAGTCTTCACCAGTAAGCACTCTAGCCACATCACCCAAGTCACAGAGGCAAAAGTAGGGACTGGGAGAACAAAGAACCACCCACTGTAGTAGAAGAGCAGGTTCAGGACCATCTAAGGAACCTGAAGGTGCACAAGTCCATGGCACTTGATGAGATGCATCCATGCGTGCTGAGGGAACTGGTAGATGAAGTTGTCAAGCCGCTGTCCATCATATTTAGAAGTCGTGGCAGTCTGGTGATGTTCCCACCAACTGGAAAAGGGGAAATATGACTCCCATTTTTAAAAAAAGGAAACAAGGAAGACCCAGGAAACTACAGGCCAGTCAGTCTTACCTCTGTGCCTGGCAAGGTCATGGAGTAGATTCTGCTAAAAACCATGCTAAGGCAGACGGAAAATAAGGAGGTGATTGGTGACAGCCAACATTGCTTCACTAAGGGCAAATCATGCCTGACCAATTTGGTGGCCTTCTATGGTGGTGTTACAGCCTCGGTGGACAAGGGAAGAGCAACTGATGTCATCTACCTGGACTTGTGCAAAGCATTTGACACTGTCCTGCACGACATCCTTCTCTCTAAACTAGAGAGGCATGGACTTGACAGATAGACCACATGGTGGATAAGGAATTGGCTGGATGGCCACACTCAAAGAGTTGCAATCAACAACTCAATGTCGAAGTGGAGACTGGTGATGAGTGGCGTTCCTCAGGGGTCAGTACTGGGAGCAGCACTGTTTAACCTGTTTGTTGGTGACATGGACAGTGGGATAGAGTGCACCCTCAGCAAGTTTGCCAATGACGTCAAGCTGTGTGGTGTGATCAACACGCTGGAGGGAAGGGATGCCATCCAGAGGGATCTTGACAGGCTGAAGAGCTGTGCCGGTGCAAACCTCCTGAAGTTAGACCAGGCCAAGTACAAGATTCTGCACATGGACCAGGGCAATCTCAGGCACAAATACAGGCTGGGCAGAGCACAGAGAGAGATCAGACCTGACGAGAAGGACTTCAGAGCGCTGGTGGACAAGAAGCTCAACATGAGCTGCCAATGCCCACTTCCAGCCCAGAAAGCCAACTGCATTCTGGGCTGAATCAAAAGAAGCATGGCCAGCAGGTCAAGGCCCACTCTGACGAGACCCCACCTGGAGTACTGCATCCAGCTCTGGAGCCCCCAACATAAGAAGGATGTGAACCTGTTGGAGCGAGTCCAGAGGAGGGCCATGAAGATGATCAGATGGCTGGAGCACCTCTCCTGTCAGGAGAGGCCGCAAGAGAGTTGGGGCTGTTCAGGCTGGAGAAGAGAAGGCTCCAGAGAGGCCTCACCAGCTTCATCAGGGCTGAATGCAGTTTGTGTGTTATGGTCCCTCTTGACAACCATTTAAAAAAAGGTAGCAGCTTACTTTACATTATTTCTGTTACAATGCCTTTTCCACACCATGCAAAACACCTCTCCTGTAAAGACAAAACTCTTCTGATGGCAGAACAGCTCTTCTTTTTACTGTGCCTCCTGTTATCCAAAAAGGTAAGCACTGCTTCTGTGCAAGCAATATTCTAAAAAAATACTGGTGGATCAACCACATCTAGATTGCTCCAGATCTGAACGCAGAACATCCCACACCCAGGTCAGTATCTTACCTTAAGTTCTCCCACATTAGTTGTAAGGACACTTCAGAAAACAGGAACAGAAATAAACATGTGTTAAGAGGAGGAAGGAATGGACTGTCTTATCAAGCTGCCTGCACAGTTCTTGTAGCTCCTGTAGGACACAACAATAGCTCGCCCAAAGGGATATTTAAGATCTTGTATTCCCATATCCTGATCAGCAATTATGATTTGCAATCCCAAGTTATTTTTTGGTTGTCTTTCGGTTATTTGGCAATGAAGTACGAAGTAGGAAGACAGAAGCCCAGTTCTCATGAGCCAGGTTGGTGCTTCAGGGCTGAGGGTAGCAGAAAGTAGTTTTGACAAGTTAGCCATGCAAATATTATACGCCAGTCGTTGAGCAAGTATCTCTGTGCCGCTCTCCTGTGTCACTGTCACAGAGACTGATGTATTGTGACAACTTTCATACTTAGAGTTAAACTAAACTCATTTCAATTGTGGTTTAAAACAAACAGAATTAACACCAAACTCCTAACACTGCAGCAACACAAATACTAACAGTTCAGAGAAGCAAAACATTTACAAGCAAATCCAGATAGCCACCAAAGTATGAATCCCAACGCTGTTTGTTCATCCACACTAAGCCCTGTGGAATCCTCATCAGTCCAGCACAGCTTTAACCTGCCTTTCTGCATGGGCATCCTACCCTGGCCAACACTTACGTGCAGGTAAAATGCTGCAGAACTTCAAAGTAGGTTACAAATAAATAGGATCAGACACATTAAATATACATACAGCATCTAACACAACACAGCCCTGCTTTCTCCTGTGAGAAACCTGAGAAGGTTTAGACATCACCTTACTATAAAAATCTATTACAGCAGTCAACTAGAATCAGGAATAAGAGTCCTGCATCATCTATACCAGTTTTCATGTTATGTACATGTACAGTTTAAATAAAATCATGATCATTAACATTTACCAGAGGACCTTACCTCTCAGCCCTTTTCCACCCAACGTTGAAATCATACAGCTATTAGATGGAGAATGGACTAGGTCATTCGGGTGACATTTCCCCATAGGACAGAACATCATTATGGACAAAAGAAAAATAAACAGAAACAAGGGTTACAGTGTTTCAAAATCATGCGCAGACACTAGAGGCCACATCATAGCCCCTCCAGTTTCCAGCTAAGGCCCTTTCAGGTGTATGAAGTTGTAAAAGATTTATACCCTGAGTTTTCTGCACTTGTCCAAGTCCTGGCCAATATGTTTAGGCACGGCAGTAACAGCTGTACTTCTTACAGCCTTACACACTCTATGCACCGTGTTTCAAGCAGCAGAGGCACATGCTACTTTTGGAAGGCCAGCATGGAGACTCAGCTGGATGCATTGAATTCTCTGCCCTTCAGAGGCAAGGCTGAAAGCCACTGTCACCATTTCACTCTGTGATAGAGGGCAGATAATCTGCCACAGCCAGAAATCAGGCAGGCTCCCTCCCTGTGCCTATTAGTGATGGGCACTTAACTCCATTTCATTCAAAATGGGAAACAACCTGATCCTATGGCTTTCCCCCTGAAACAGTAGCACACTGCTTACAGCAATGATGTCAAGATCCTCAGCTGTGAGGAGAAATATAAGGAAGCCAGAGCCATGGAAAAAAAAAGTTTCCAAACGAAATAGTATTTCTCATCATTATATTTTTGTTTTATTTTCTTTATAGGTTTTACTAATGGGAAACTGAAATGCATGCAGAAGAACTAACTGTAATGAAGTTTGAATTGGTGAGGCCTTTCCATTCTGAGCTTATTATAAACATCCAAAGCATAGTGAAAAGAAGTTTAATACATAGCCTTCATAAAACACACAACAAGGAAAAGTCTTCATACTCTCAACCTGCTAGAGGACTTCAACCACCTCAATATCTGCTGGAAAAGCAGCACAGTGAGCTGTAGGCAATCCAGGAGACTCCTGGAGTGCATTGAGGACGGCTTCTTAAGCCGAGTAATAGACAGCCCATCCAGAGGGAATACATTACTGGACCTGTTGGTCACCAGTGCAAGTGAGCTCCTTGGTGACATCAAGATTGGAAGCAGCTTGGGCTGCAGTGATCATGCACTGGTGGAGTTTGCAGTCCTGAGAGATATGGGGCAGGTGAAGAGTCAGAACCCTGAAGTTTAGGAAAGCAAAATTCCAGCTGTTCAAGGAGCTAGGCAATAGGACCCCCTGGGAAACTGGCCTCAGGGACAAGGGAGCAGAACAGAGCTGGCAAATCTTTTACAGATGCTTTCCACAGAGCACAAGAGCTCTTGATCCCCACGTGTAAGCAATCAGGAAAGGAAGGCAAGAGATCAGCATAAATAAAGGACAAGAAGGAAATGCATAGGCAGCGGAAGTAGGGACAGGTATCCTGGGAAAAGCCTACGGATGCTGCCTGATTGTGCAGGGATAGGGTCAGAAAGCCAAGATGCAGCTGGAGCTGAACTTGACAAGAGATGCACAGAATAATAAGAAGGGCTTCTATAGGTATGTCTGCCAGAAAAGGAAGGTCAAAGAAAGCGTACCATCCCTGATGAACATGACTGGCAAACTGGCAACAACAGACAAGGAGAAACCTGAGGTACTCAACATTTTCGCCTCAGTCTTCACTGGCAATATCTCTTCCCACACCTCTCGAATGGATGGTCCACAACATGGGGATTGGGGGAACAAAGTCCCTCCCACTGTAAGAGATGACCTTTAAAGGTCCTTTCCAACCCGAACTATTCTATGATACTATGAAGATCAACAATTTTCAGTTACATTAACCCCCTTCTGCTTCAAGGATCTTTATCTTAAACTGTTGGGGTGTATTAGAAAGCTCCAGCTTGGTTTCCCATTACATTCTCCGTGTGTCATTGTACTTAATAACATAGAAGGCTTTAGAAATGTTTCTGCTTTCATTATTTTCTCCTACCAGATGCCTAGTTGTTTATTAACTTTATCATTTTACAGTTATTTGTATTCAAAATTATATGTACATCAAATTCAAACATAATAGCACAAAGCGGGGGGAAAGAAAAATAATTATTTAGTATGGTCTGGAGTAATAGCTCAGTTTAATGTGATAGAATGCGGCACAAGAAAATGTAGGTTAAGTACCAGGAATCATTTCCTAACATCAAGATCAATCAGAGTAAAAAAACCAAACTCCCTGCAGAAAACGTGGCATCCTTTTCACCTGCTTTTGAAACAGGGCAGATGATGGCACTGGAGCATATAACATAAGGAACCACCTGCAAAAGTAAGGTGACCTAAACCAGCTTCCATTTGTATCCTCTTGGAGCGATTCACAATCCGAAAGGAGAAAATCTTTTTGGGTATGCATTATATTCCACCTCAAATAACTGGAAAGCCAGATAGTCACAGCCCAATCACTGGTGAATCGACACTCATGGCACCCTAGCAAGATCCTGTCTTTTACTTTGTTCTGTTCCTGCTTTTTAGGACTCTACCTAAGAAACTGCCCAGGCCATGAATGGATTTAAGGATCTGATCCAAATTTACTGAAATAGCAGATGTTTACTCATATATTCATCTTAAGCTTGTTTCTAACTTCTATGCCAAATAAACTTCCTGTTGTGCTCTCCTAAACTGAGGCCCTTCTATATAAGAACCTTACAGAATTAACAACTTAGTATACATATACACATGATGTACATACAGATACTATTAAATTATATGCATTTATTATTCATTTTCAGGCTTGAGAGCTGGGCCAAACCTCATGAAGTTCAACCAGGCCAAGTGCGAGGTCCTGCACATGGGTCAGGGCAATCCCAAGCACAAATACAGGCTGGGCAGAGAATGGATTGAGAGCAGCCCTGAGGAGAGGGACTTGGGAGTGATGGTGGATGAGAAGCTCAACATGAGCTGGCAATGTGCGCTTGCAGCCCAGAAGGCCAACAGCATCCTGGGCTGAATCAAAAGAAGAGTGGCCAGCAGGTCAAGGGAGATGATTCTGCCCCTCTACTTCTCGCCGGTAAGACCCCACCCTGCAGTACTGCATCCAGCTCTGGAGCCCCCAACATAAGAAGGACTTGAACCTGTTGGAGCGAGTCCAGAGGAGGGCCACAAGAATGATCAGAAGGCTGGAGCACCTCTCCTATGAGAACAGGCTGAGAGAGTTGGGGCTGTTCAGCCTGGGGAAGAGAAGGCTCCAGGGAGACCTTACAGCAGTCTTTCAATACTTAATGGGGGCCTACAAGAAAGATGGGGAGAAAATTTTTAGCAGGACCTGTTGTGATAGGACAAGGGGTAATGGTTTTAAAGTAGAAGAGAGTAGATTCAGACTGGACATAAGGAAAAAAATTTTTACAATGAGGTTGGTGGAACACTGGAACAGGTTGCCCAGAGCGGTGGCAGATGTACCATCCCTGGAAACATTCAAGTCCAGGCTGGATGGGGCTCTGAGCAACCTGATGTCATTCAAGATGCTCCTGCTCCTTGACAGGGGATTGGACCAGCTGACCTTTAAAGGTCCCTTCCAACCCTAATTATTCTATGATTCTATGATTCGATATATTATTTATTTGCTGTAGGTGCCATGTTCTGTTTTCCAATTCATTGAAGGAGGGTGTCTACTAAAAACATTCCTTTTTTTCAAACTATGAAATTTAATTAAATAAGTAAAAACATGTCTAAAATGAAGAAGAATACAATACAGTAGTCTCTCAGAGCAAAGACTGAGGGTGGTGATGCCCTGGAACAGGTTTCCCAGAGAAGTTGTGGATGCCCCCTCCCTGGAAGTTTTCAAGGCCAGGTTGGATGGGGCTTTGAGCAACCTGGTCCAGTGGAAGTGTCCCTGCCCATGGCAGGAAGGTTGGAACCACATGATCTTTAAGGTCCCTTCCAACTGAAATCATTCTATGATTCTATGAAAATAATACAGTACAGTGAATGCAAAAGTTTTTATTTAAATTCATCAACAGATTTTAACTAATTCCACAATAGGCATACGAATTTTCACCTTCATTTTGCACATGAGAAGATTCAGGCCCAGAGAGATTTGATGCCTTGCCCAAGGCCATACTCTAAAGCTAGTAACAAAGATTCATGTGTGGTTAGGAGCATTTCTAATTTATTTATATCTACTTTTTATTACACTCAGAAGCATAGTATTTCAGTTCTTTACAGTACTCACAATCAATAAAACCTCATATTTTTCCTATCAGAAGGGATTTGTGACTTTCACTATTACAGAAGCTGAGAAATGAAGAACAGATGTACATGCTGACTTGGCCAAAGCCAGCTGCCCAGGGGAGTCAGTGCCGGAGGTAAGAACAGAATCCGGACCCCCAGAGTCCCAACTTTTACCTTCATCTTCCTCCCTGCCTATGAAATTTCTTTCTTTCTTTTTCTCTCGCTCCCTTTTTCTATCCTAAGTGCGTCAGTCTGGTAATCAATTAGATTTCCTTGGAGATTCTCTAACTGTACTTTTCACCAAAAGGGCATTGATACGTACAGTAAGAATGAAATCAAGTTGATATCTGATAAAATTGTGCCAAAATGGTCTTGATTCATGAGGTAACATCACAAGAAAGGAGGAAGAAGGGATGCTACAGCCGAAATACAACCTCACAGGCCATCAACAGAATAAAGCAGCTTACGCTGAAGTTTTCTCTCTTACCACTGTAACACACCGGATTATTTTCTCTTGTTAACAGCCGTGCCTTGTAGTTACTGAATTCCTTTGTAACTGAAGCAGCAGGAAACAGGTAAGAGGTAATTCAAGATCTGTTTTCAAGAGGCTTATGTAAGCCTGTCATTCCACATGGCCACTTTCTACAGTTCGAGGGGAAATAAAACCCAGGCTACCAAGTTTTGCATGATTCGTGCATCATTATATCACAAAGTGTTGCATGTACAACGAACCCCTTGATCTAGTCGACTTGCATTCCTACAGCTTCTCTTTATTTGTCTTGTAGGGTAAGCAGAGAAATCTCTGACACAGACAGACCCAGGGAAATCTCTGCTCACTACTGCAGAGTGCCTCAGATACCACTTCCCACCCTCTGGGTATTAAAGTATGGAGCAAGAAAATTGCTAAGCGATATTAAAACTATTAAAACTCAACACTTTTTTTTTTTTTTTTTAGGCCTTTTACTCCCGCAAATAGCTCAGAGAACACCAAACTGTTTGATGTTTTAATGTTGCAAAATATATCCTACGGCACGAGCTGGGTTTATGGAACTAACTACAGCTTCACTCAGCACAGTAATCAACCTTAAGTAACTTCATACTGTAACAATGGCACAGAAACAGCATTAAGATGTAGCCAGAGGTGCATTATCCTAACTGATGATGAAGGGAGAAAGGTAGCCCTGCAGCCAGCGTCTGGAAATGCCTGCAGGGATGGTCATACATCAACTTCTCAGAAGTGTGTGTAGTCAGGTTATGCGATGCGCAGCTGGCACTGCAGAGATGAACCACTCTCTCGTACCTCTCTTTAAACACATCCTTCCTAGTCCTTCGAATCAGCTTCTAGGCTTGGGGAAAGGCAAGAAACTGATACTTCTCTGCTATTTTAAACCTTGTCCCATCACAAGCATTTTACAAAGCTGTAGGTGACAATGCAGTGGTGAGGGGCCACTGAAATGTCAAGGCATGCTTTCAAGTCAGAGCTTGCCCTATAATCTGGTCTCTCTTAATTCTCAACAGTGACTTGTACAATAGGTCACTCAGCAGTTGCCATCCACAACAGATCATCCACCAGAAACCCCATTCCCAATTTAAAAGCAATGCGAGTTGAGTGGTCACAGTTCTTCACCCTGTAATCAACCAGTACAACACTCCTAAATGAAAATCTGACATCACCAACAGGCAAAACTCTCTCATAAGTTTTACATGAGGAAAGAGAAATTAAGTAACAAAATCTGTAACAGAAATGGACTTCAAAAAACTTTTTATAAATCAGCATTTAAAACACATGTGGGGTTTTTTTTTGTGCTGGCACAATAGCAAATTTGGGTAGGGATGTGAATTATAGAGATCTTTCAGTCACAAGGCTGATATGCAGCACTGGAAATTCTTAAAAAAATCTTATATTCATAAAAAAATACCAATCGCACCCTACTTTCAGGGTGTGCACGGGGGTAAACTTTTCGCTGTGATGCGCATTTCAGCTTCTAACTATTCCATAATTAAAAAAAAAACCCAAATGAAGCATAACATCAACATTTTGTACTGGTTTAACATGCTCCTTTGAAACAGAAGCTTTAAGTAGTCATTTTCTTCCCTCTTTTTTTAATATATGGTCAACTGGTCAAAAATTAATAATTTTATTTTAATCACTGGCATAAACTCTGAATAACTATATATTTTCAAAATTACTTCTTTGATTGGTAGCTGAGCTGCTCTCACGCTGCGAGCCTCTGTTGGTGGTTAGTTACCTGCTCTAATTGTGTACTACAGATGAGGGTAAGACACCAAACTCTTTTACTGCTATGGTGCCTGATGGGCTGAAGCTCACTTACAACATTAGGGTTTTATTTGTAATGCAATATTTTTATTACATATTTCCAAACCACAGAACAATTTAACTATAAAACTGTCACGATACCAAACCTATATTTTAAAAATTGCTTTCTGCTACAACCATCACATTACATTATCAAAATGGAAAAACTATTAAGATATAATTATGCTTTACCGTTTACTTGCTGCTAGTTGATTATTTATCATTTTCCCCCTCAATTTAGACAATGGAAGTAGGCAGCCAAATTCATGTTTATATCATATTTAGTTTTAAGCGTTATGCTGTATTTTCAGTTTTGCAGAGAAATACTTAGACTAAAACCTTCCAAATTCTTCTAATTCTGTGTAACCACCATCTATTTCCACATGCATGAAAAAATATGTCCAAGGTTACTGCATATTTATTTAAATTCTCACAATGAAAAGTCAATCCAATATTGCATTTTATTGTACAATAGAAAGTCTGGTGGTTAAAGAACAGGCACAGGGCTTTGCAACTCTTGTTCTGAAGTTCTGTTTACTTTCTTTGATACTATAGCCAAGTAGATAACCCTGTGATACTTCAGTTTTCCATTTACACAGGAGGATTACGTTCCTTTTCTCACCTCCTCTGCCTGTTCTCAGTATGTTCATGACAAACTCCATGGCACAATGACCACCTCTCATTTTATATTAAATGGTCCTAACTGGATGTCCTCAGGATCTGTGTATTCCAGACGTCTCAATAGGTATAAACACCTTTACTTACACTGCTCCAAAAATTCTTACATGGGCAATTCTTCATAAAAGTTTTTCTAAAACTTTAATTCCTGAAAATCTGTTGAAAAATGGACTATCATAAAATCTTAAGCAAACAGTTATCAACTTAGAAGTTAATTAAGCACCACTTGCCTTTCTCTCATGTTACCAGTCTCTCTAGCTGTCCTGTCTGGGTCCCACTTCCAATGCCAAAATAATACTGCAAATCTCAGGATTTTAAGTAATGCACAATACTTTTTCTATGCTTTTCTTTGCTTTCATGTTCTAGACCTTCCAAGCTTGAAAGCTGATGTCTAAAACTGAAAGAGAATAAAGCTGTACTTGTGACATCAGCTAGATTGGTGATTTGTTTAAATCATTGTAACGGCAGAACAAAATATTTATCCTATGGTATATTAGCATTTACAAGCTAAAATTAGGAATTTTGCTTTCACTGAAAAGAAAAAAACTAAATAAAATAGAAAACATAAATTCACCTTTTTGCTGAGAAGAATAATAAAATTCTAGGACATCAAAGCATTTGTTCCGGATTGAATGATGCCACAGAAACTACAGATTCAGAATTATGATGCCAACTCAACTGTAAAACTAATAATAATTAGGTAATTAATAAAAACCCCTATAATAATTAGATGTGTTCAATCCAGAAAAGATAAAAATAGCAAAGTGTGATGTAGATAGAAAAACATTCTGAAAGGTAACCAAGAAAATGAAATAAAATGAAGAAGTATTCTTGTTTGTAAAGAATCTATTCCAGTGAGAAATTGAACCATGACCCATCACTCCAAAAAGTGGTGAAGGAACCTACTGAACTAAGATAAATGTGCTTTTTTTTTTTCCTGGTAAGAGATCTAAGACCTGTAAACAAGAAAGCAGGAACAAAAGCTACGTATATGAACAGACTCCTTTATAAACCTTACAGATTTCTTACAGGTACTGTCTAGACCAGACATTGCTTTTCTTTTGTAACTAATAGAAACCAGAGATGCTCAAACCACAGTCTCATTCTGTCAAACACTCCTCTGCTCTTGCCTTTCACTTGCTGCAGCCCACACCTCTCAAGCATCAACATCCCAGCAGACAACAAACAAGTGGTAGAGCCCAGCCCCTAAGGACCAGCCATAGCACTTTTCAAGTAGCGAGACAAGGCAGGTCTGCAAGTATGTAATCTGGCTGCATGAAATTCTTTGATCTGAAATTCTGTTAGGTCAAACTATTTTACCCTTCTCTGTCCATTCCTTGCCTCTTTCTTTTTATTCAAAGACAAACCTATTTGTAAAAAAAAATTGCCAGGCTTTCGTAAGTACTAAGACTTAATTCAGCAAAGCAATTAGGTATAGTCCATACACAATTAGCTGTCCTGTCACAGGAAGATTTCAAAAGTTACAGAAAATAACCTACAGAGAGCTAGACCAGATCTTTCGCACATATTCCCCAATTTAAGAAAGGCACGCTCCATCCCGAAACTGAAGGTGGCAAACACATATGGGGACAGGGCTTCTTAAGCACTTTCACTCCTAGCCTCTTTTAGCTCAGCAGCTGAAGCAACTTCCACACATATGCAAAACCACGATACAAAAAGTTTACCAGAGTGTAGAGAAACTTCTTACTAATTTCTGTACGTGTGCATGGCTGCACAGCATCAGGTAAGATCTGTCTCAAAGCAATTTTTAAATGTATTAACAAAAAGGAAGGGTGTTCCTCTTCCTTCAGAATTGCAATTCTGACATTTTCTGAGTTAGTCAAACCCTTTCATGGGAAAGAAAGAAAAAAAAAATCACTCAAGGAAATTACAATTGCTATCTTTAAGAAAAATAAGTTTCTCACCTACATAGACCTCTACTTCTTGGCAGAAAGCAAATATGGAGATTTCAGTTTGAAACATATTGTTCTTGGAAAGTTGTAAATGACAGAGAATATAAGGTTGCCGATGAAAATGCCATCTCAACATTAAATACAATATTACTACAGCAAGACTATAATGAAATGATAAAGTGGCTGCTGGCTGAGGAGAGACAGAGGAATGAGTCAGGTAGAAACAACATACATGAAAAGTCATTTCTTCGCTATTCAAAGATTTGAAAAAGACCAAAAGCGTTATTTCCCCACATGAAAGAATTTTGTCCCCACATAATAAGTTTCAAAAGGGAAATGTCAATACTATGAGTATTTAATGCAGTCTCCAGATTACATTTAAAAAGAATGGGATTAAGTGCTTGTATGGCATGTTTGTGAGAGCAGGAACCACGGAGATTTCCTATTTACCTACATGCTGGATGTAGCACATTAACAGCACTCACCATTTTGGATCCCAGAACTGCTAGCATGCCAATATTAATACAGTAAAACCCAGCAGGATATAGACACTGCCATTAGCCCTATTAGACATGCTACATGCACTAATAAAGAACCGTTGCTTTCTCCACTAAAGCTGCCTTTGCTCACCATACAGCTGTGTGACACACTTTCAAGCTTTTGCCTAACTTTTGCTTCGTCATATTTAAAAATTTCCATTTCCTGCTCTTTGGGTATATATGTTACGTTGCATTTTTTAATTTGGGATTTTTTTTTCTTTTAATCTTTTTCCATTAAGACTAACAGTTGAGGCTGGAAAGTAACAAAGAGAACTTAATGGAAATAAGAAACAACGTTAGAGAGAAGCGATGACTGCTGCTAATATGGGCTCTGTAGTCAAAGATGACACTTCCAGAGAGCATTAGAAAGCCTTTCCTCACTTGAAAAAAAGACCAAAAATATACTTCTTGACAATGTCTCTACAGTTTTGTAAGTGACAGAAGAGAGTGCAGTGTCAGAACCCTCCTGCAATTCAGTATTAGCAAACACATCCTTCCGAAGTGCCTTCCTGAAGCCATGAGTCCTGACTTGCGTTGCGATTGAACCCTCAGGAACTACAGGCCTTTTGCTGTACAAACGCTCCTACCTATTTACCAAAAACACCAATTGAAATGCTACTGTGCTTGCACACCATGGGGAGTGCAGAAGAGTCAAATGGACTTTAGTGGGTCATCCTCCTCTTAGATGGTAGGAGAAGAGCAGATAATTGCACAAGAGTCTAGGGACTACGCCTCTTAGGCAGAGCAAGGACTCACGTCCACAGAAGCAGCTACCAGCACAGCCCTATTTAACTCACAAACATTTTTTTTCATCTTACTACAAGGAACTTAAAACTGCTTCACACTAAACTGCACAAGGGCTTAATAAGAAGTTTTGAATTATTTCATACTCATGTAAGACTATTTCAAGAACATCTGCTATCCTGCCACCAGTTCAGAGGACTTGGAGAGTAGGTTACCGATGGCAGATACTGGCTACTCTTCTCACATGGATGACCAGTGATGCAGCTGTACTCAGTGGCATTGCAAAGACGCATAGCTGTTGTATCCCAGTGCTAGTTTTCTTTTCAGATTTTGGCGAGAAGACTCATGGTGTCTCTTATTTTTCAGCTCCAGAGAAAAGCATGTTGTTGTTCTTTTGTGTATTCCTCTACTTATTTTTTAAAAGGATTTTCCCAGTGGGTTTCCATGACTAAAACAGGATACTTCAAAAATCTGGATAAAGAGTCCCTTCACTACAGGTAACATTTCAGTGTCCCCCTAGCCATCAACATCAGAGGAAAAGGATCCGTATTTAAGGAGCACCTCCTCCAAGCTCAGAAGACGTGCATCCCGATGAAGAAGAAGTCGGGCAAAAAGGCCAGGAGGCCAGCGTGGATGAGCAAGGAGCTCCTGGACCAACTGAAAGGGAAGAA
>WHYT01016879.1:227507-271094 GCA_009806455.1 Tetrax tetrax | reverse complement strand
CGTTGCGATTGAACCCTCAGGAACTACAGGCCTTTTGCTGTACAAACGCTCCTACCTATTTACCAAAAACACCAATTGAAATGCTACTGTGCTTGCACACCATGGGGAGTGCAGAAGAGTCAAATGAACTTTAGTGGGTCAACCTCCTCTTAGATGGTAGGAGAAGAGCAGATAATTGCACAAGAGTCTAGGGACTACGCCACTTAGGCAGAGCAAGGACTCACGTCCACAGAAGCAGCTACCAGCACAGCCCTATTTAACTCACAAACATTTTTTTTCACCTTACTACAAGGAACTTAAAACTGCTTCACACTAAACTGCACAAGGGCTTAATAAGAAGTTTTGAATTATTTCATACTCATGTAAGACTATTTCAAGAACATCTGCTATCCTGCCACCAGTTCAGAGGACTTGGAGAGTAGGTTACCGATGGCAGATACTGGCTACTCTTCTCACATGGATGACCAGTGACGCAGCTGTACTCAGTGGCATTGCAAAGACGCATAGCTGTTGTATCCCAGGGCTAGTTTTCTTTTCAGCTTTTGGCGAGAAGACTCATGGTGTCTCTCATTTTTCAGCTCCAGAGAAAAGCATGTTGTTGTTCTTTTGTGTATTCCTCTACTTACTTTTTAAAAGGCTTTTCCCAGTGGGTTTCCATGACTAAAACAGGATACTTCAAAAATCTGGATAAAGAGTCCCTTCACTACAGGTAACATTTCAGTGTCCCCTAGCCATCAACATCAGAGGAAAAGGATCTGAAAGAAATGTACAGCTTTTAGATTGCATCAGTAACTAAAAGAAGCAACCAAGATATTTTAGTTCAAGCAAAACAGTAGAAGAAAAATTGCCCAAGAAAATACTTTAAAATATTTTATTAAGGACATCTTGATCACTCTATTTTTCGGATAGTTAAGGCACAAGTTTCCCTCAAAATGATTTAGCATATGCTCAAATTTTAAGATATTTTATATGTTAGTATTATAAACTAACAATGAACAGTAAAGAAATAAGAGTGAATAGTACAGACAATGTTTAAAATAATGTAAGGAAAGATGGTAAATAAGATTTAAGAACAATAGTTTTCCAATAGCACTAGTGTGGACAAACAACCAAGTAAGCAATTGGCTGTCAAGCTCAAGCTTGATAAATTTTTGGAAAAAGAGGAGCTGACATTTTTGTCTGAAAAAGCAGAGGAATAACTTCCATTGCTAGAAGATTCCTTCCAATGTCTTCTTTTAAGCTATGACAGTGTAATGACTATGGGGTCCTATAAAAACATCAAAGTTGACAACATAACTGTCTCCTTGCTCTGCAAGGGCTATACTGCCAAAATTCTAGAGGAATTTCTGCGACTGTCAGAATTCAGGTTTAATTCTTTCCAGATGTAGATATTCTCCTCAGGCAGATATTTTCTTGATTTCTGCTGAAAGTCATCAATAGAGACATCTTTGTATATTATCCACCTACCTGTTCAGCTACTTTGAGCTTAAAAAAAGGCTGGGCCTGCACTCTTTAAGGTGAAGGACAAGGAATACATTAATTACACTGAGTAGAAAAATATCTCTTTGTCAGGAAAAGTCTAGAGCATCCATAATTAATATCAGCATAAAGATCTGAAGAGACACAGACACAAAAAAAACCCAACCAAAAAGGGTTCGAGAACTTCTGATCTTGTCAGCTCCAGGCACAGACAGAAGACAGTGGTCAGCAACATGTGAAGGTACAGAGCTGGTTCCCGGATGAATTGCCAGTTACTCCCATGCTTCAAACCTGTGTGAAGAGAAACCTACATATAAAGGCTCCTGGTTATAAACTCATTTGCAAGTGCAATAGTTTGATGCCAAAAACATTAACACGTCCTAAAATCCAAGTCACTGGGCCTTTAGGAAACACCTAGGAGCCGGGATTCACTACTACTTTATGATTATTTTACTTAACTGCTTGACACAGACATCTCTTTTCCACAGACAACAAGGGCTGAGACAGCAAGGGCTGTTATTTTTCATGCATTTGTTTGACTATAGAAAATTCTTTTTTTTTTTCTTGTGTTTTCCTCAGGAAAAGAAAGGGAACTGAAAGCTAAGGAGAAAGAAAATTACTAGTCCATCCCTCCTCTTGGCTAGTTATTGTAAAATCCAGCTTCCAAAATCAAGAAATGAAAGGTCAAAATTGGAACCTTATTTTTGAACTTCATAAATTCACAATAATTGATGGAGATAAAAGATTCAAACTCAAGTCGCCATTAACAGCTTCTAGGATATGTGAGCAAGAGGGAGTGTGAAAAATCCATCTGAGTTTGTTTTGTTTTTAATAATCCTCCTTGTGAGGATTATTAAAACTATTCCTAATCACTCTTCTGCACACAGAGAAAGTAAGTGAGATCATCCTGTGGAGGAAGAAATAAAGTTAGAAACTGAAGTATTTTAAGCAACACGGGACATCAAGAAGCAGGATATATTAGCTCAGGCCTTGATCCTGTGCAGATTCCCTCCATCTGAAAAACCTGTTACTCTGTAAGATGCCCTGATGAAATCACAAGTAAAATACTTGTAAAAGAATGAGAAGGACAGGACTCATGGTTTGGTTGTAATGAACTTGATTGTCTGAGGCAAACTGAATGTTGTTGTTACTCCACTATTTCAGCAGATTTACTCCTCAGAAGAATTAAACCTATTCTGTGGAGAAATAGAGCACGGGAGAATGCTAAATGCTGCTATCAACAGTCAGCCTTTGACTAATAAGGCATCCAAATAACCTGCGTGGAATATCCACACCCACTTCCTGCAGTCAATTTTATCTCCTGGACCCAAATAACTCATCAAGACTAGGATTGTGGAGTTTGGTTGGTTGGTTTTAAGTTAAGTTTTCAGTTGTGTAACACAAATGGTAGCCAAGAAATTCCTAATCACTGAAAAGATTAAGTCTTGAATGGCAAATTTGATATGTTTTTCAGCAGAATATAACCATTATATTCTTCAAACAGAGGAAAAATTCAAACAGAAAACTAATGGTGGAAATGAATGTTTTATCCTACTGCTTGCCAAATCTTAAGGAATGTAGTTAATCACATGGCAATCGTTAATGAGCGAACTTGCCATCTTAAATGAAGATACAAAGGTATCACAAAGAACTTAGGTCTGAACATTACAGACTCATACATTTATACCCCACTACAAGGCGTACTGATATTGAGAGACTTTTACTGCAGCAATGACCAAGTTGAACTTACAAAGTAAAAATAATTATTGTCCGCAATTAGCAAGTTGTTCTCATATTCGCAGAAATGACTTCCTCTTTCAAAGCCTTTCTTTTCCCAGACTTACCAGCATCACTTTATAAGCCTGTAATTCTCTATTGCACTAAACCTAAGGAAGCCTTTTCCTGGAAAGGTACAGACCGTTACTTCTTTGTTTTCCATTAAAAGAAAATGAAGCCAAACTGTGCTCATCGAAGTGTGTGGAATGGGAAAGTATAAAATGTAGGCAAAAAAACACAAAACCTCCTGGTCTCTATAGCTAGTGAGGTTTCTGATGCAACTCTTTTATAGTTATTATCTTTCAAATGATCTCTTGTTCTAAAGTTAATTTTTTTTTTTTTTTTTGGTAGGAAGCCCTGAGGCTTCTAAACACCAGTGCAACACAACCTCTGTCTCCAATTCCAACACCACATGGACAGAAAGTCATCTTGTTTCTCTTACAGTTTAATAAAAATAAACTTTCTAAGATACATGAACAGGCACAAAATCTAGACGCATTGCCTGGTAGCAGCTGCAGTAGTTGACATCTTGACTAATATTGTGAAGGCAGCGTTTGGCAGATTTAATCATGATACTAGACTCAAGGGGCAACAGAGGTGTGAATAGAAGCAGTTGTGGCCATAGTTCATTCCATCAGTTAGGCTATGACCAGCTGATACAGATGACCACAACTCTTTCTTGACCCCAGTAGAAGGTTTTCATATATCATGAAATCCTGCTGCACTGTTCTTGCATAGATAGAAATTCCAGGGGAAAAGTGACAGTAGCTACTCTTAAACAGAAGTTTCTCTCTCTAACGTTTTTATCTCCCATTTACATTATTAATCTGGTATATCCTATTACCTTGTTCTTTAACAAGGTGAAGTACTGAGATGCTACGGCATCCCATAGTTGTTGTTTGACTCGAATTAAACCTGACATGGGAATAGGTGCGACAACAGACCCAAAGTAATAATGATTTAGCAGTGCTCCAGTCCCAGCCCGTAATACTGGGAATGCAGTGTTAATCTCTCAAAAGTGTACATCTGGTTGTGCACAGCTTAAAACTTGAAAACATTATGGAACATACACAAAGTTCTTTTGACATATAGTCTGTTCAAAACCACATGAAGTATGTGTCAGTAAGGGTCTGATCCTAGTGTCCAGAGACATCAACAGGGGAGTTTCCACACCCTCAGTATAGGGATAAGTCCTGAAACACGCTGGTGTCCGTTGAAAAGTGACAAATACATCTGGTTGCCAGAAAAAGCCACAGTGCTTCAGTGTAGCAGCACAGACATGGAATCAACACTTAAACAGAAAAAGTGTTAGACACTACACAGGAGGAGTCTTGCACAGGAAGCTAGAGGCCATCTATACATAGTCAAAAGGATTTGGATATTATTTGACCTGTGCCCCAGAAAGCTGGAAATTGCTTCTGGTCCATCATTTATGATACATAATGCTAAAACATCTCCTCCACTCTGCAGAGTGAGATGAAAGTACAATACATCCTACTCAAACATTCTCTTTTTTCTAGCAGTGTTACAGACAAAAAAAAAAAAAAAAACAGGAACATAATTAAAAACTGGTAATAAAAATAATACAAAAAGCTGTTTAAGGCCTGGATCACAGTGCAACTTCAAGTGTAGCATTAAAAGTGAGGAGGAGAGAGATCTAAAGGAAATGTAATTATGAATAAATAAAATCAAGCACTCACTCCACTTCCTACTTGTAGATGAGAAAAGGATGCCGCTATTCTACATAATGATTCACTACTGTTTGTACAATTACTTGGGGGTTGAACCTTTCCAGTGGTCTTCCAACACGTATTATTCAGGATATGCAGCACATGAGGAGACAGAGTGAATGAAGAGTTCCTGATGTGTGATGAGGTTTTTGAAGAGCCACGGAGGAAGGGCACAGCCAAGAGATATGAATGATCTTCAAAATTGCTGCTGTTCCTCTCAGTTTTGCTTGCTCATGCTCCAGCCAGCCTTGGAATAAGGGGTGCTCTTAACAGGAGTCTCAAAATCCTAAGATTAATGAAAGCTAGGAGCATACATGAAGGAGAAGCAGAGGTGATACATTCACACCCACTTGTTTCACGCAGCCAACACAAAGGAGGTAGACTGTACGAGTAAATATGTCTTAAAATCTTAATCTAATAACTTCAGCAGTCATTTAGCAAGATAAGGAAATGCTGACTAGACTAATCTAGCAAAAACCTGACAGGAGAAAAATGTCCTCCCTGTACAGTTCATAGGAAAGAGATACGGACTAGCAAAACCAAAGCTGGCACCTATTTATTTTTGCCATTGAATTCTCTACACTTGTGCAATGCTTCTTGTGTTGAAAGGCATGAAAACAAAAATACAGAAAACTACTATGTTTGGCAGCAATCCTATGAAGTACTTTATTTCCATTTGACACAAAAATGAGGCCCTGGTTTCTCGGGGAAGAGAAATCGGAACTGACACCTTTGTGTCTTCTCCCCAACTATCCTTGAGCAAGAGCAGCAAGATGGAACATGCAGCCCATAAAGAATGTTATGAAATAAGATGAAACGCTAGAAACTTAAGGGAAGACAATCTACAGCTCTGCTTGCAAGAGGATGGAGTATTTCTGCCCTTCTGTTTTCCATGAAAAGCAAGTAAATGTTTTATGACACTTAGAACTCTTCTGTGCCAAGCAGTTGAGTGAAATAACAATGATCAGTGTATACACATAAAGTAAGCTTCATCACAACCTGAAACCAAAATATTAAAATAGACTAAAACAACTTTAAAAAAATGTATTTAGTGGAAATCCAGCAGATGTGAAATTGGATACAATAGCTTGCAGGAAGACTAACAAGAACAGAAAAACCTTTTGAATCATGAAAATAAACAGGATAACACACTTCAGAAGTGTTGCATGATCTCTGATGGCATTTTCTGATGTTGTTGAGCAAAGAGCAATTCTGAATTTCAGAGAAAAGAAGTTCTTCTCATTAACAAAACTTCAGGAAACAAATTCCTACACCACTTCCTTTTATTAAGATTTCTGTGGTTATTAATTTTTTATTGCTGACTGTTTCTCCAATGAAGCCAATTTATACTACTGAAATTAGTAAAAATCTGCCTATGTCAGGGCTTGCAGAAGTTTTCAGGCAGTGTGGCAATTGGGAAACTTATTAAAATATATAAAAATAACCTGAAAAAAAATTAATAGAAGTCTCGACCTACAGAGGTGTTTCAAAATAAATCAACTAAAGTATTTATGTTTTTCTCTCTTTCTGAACTGTCTTTATTAATAAAATACTGAATATGTTTCCTATAAAAAATGATGCTTGAATTTATTCAGAATACATTTTTTACACTGCATATATCAGAACAGAAGACAGTGAAAACAATTGAGCAATCAGTACAGTATCTTATGCAATTCTCATACCCAACCAAGGAAAAAACCAAAAAAAAAAAAATGCATGCAACACACAGGTAGCTCACAAAACAAACTGAAATGACAGCCTAGTGACCAATTCACCTTTCATAGTATTCCATAGCCTGCATATTTCAAGCTCCTAAGCAACAACAGAAAATACTGACAAAAGGTCCCAGGCACAGACACAAATTGTTGCTTGTGCACAGGAGTATTTGTGAGCACTTCCCTGCTCTCCATCTCACTCCTATTTTTTGTTTTCATTCTAGAATTTCCACTAAGTTCCAGCCCACGAGAGTGTGCATCTGAGGAAATTGAGCCCACAACCCATGGCACTGTACAGGAAAACTCCCTAGGTTCTCCAGAGCTTGATCTCAACAGGAAGAGAAGCCAAAGAAGGATTATAATGAGTATAAATGGACCATTGCAATTTATAGGCTGTATTAATAATTAAATGCTGTGTGTGCTATTAGCACCTTCTCTACATCCCCACCCACGGGTTCTTTAATCATCCAACATCAGGGAACTTGTGTTTCGAGGTATTTGGTCTCAGTGCTTCAGGGCATAAAATGTTATCCTGTCCTGCAATGCTATAGACCTTGTTTCTCCAGTGTGGTGAAGTTCTTTTTGTGTTGCTGTTGGGGTTGGTTTTATTTTTAAAGAAGAATCTTTCTATCTGGCCATACATGCAGGAAAGAGGAGAGCTTACAATTCTTTGCGAAAGGAAATAAGAGACATAAGCAAACAATGCCGATACAGAAAAGGGAATCAAGCCAAGAGAGACTCGCAGTTCTGACCCTCCACAGTAAAACAGGCAACGGCCATTTGACAAGCAAAATTCATTGCTCCAGAGAGATGAAAAGTGGTTCACACCGACATATTTCATTATCTTCAAGGCTACCAGTGACCACTTCCCAAACAAGAAAATCATCAGCTTAATTAGGCTCCTCCAGCAATCTTAAAAATGGGGCTATCCATTCTCCACCCACTCTTTGCAGCAGACACTTAAAGCACTTTCTGAGTCTGACAATGGAGGTGTTTGGCTTTGCGAGGCTTGCAACACAGCAAGAAGCCATCTGCAGCCCGGGAAGACACAGGGCAGAGCTTGATTAGGAATTCTGTGCAGGTTTCCTATCTTCTATCACCGTTCTCCCCTCCCCCTTCGCATCCCCTAGGGAGCCCAGTTCCATATTCAAAGCAGCCTGGGGTCTTCAAGCAGAGAAATGTGCATGATTTGTACTTGACATTAAAGCAGGGAAAGAAATCCAAAATTATAGCAGCTGCATCCAGCCCCTGAGACAGCCCAGCACCGATAAGGGATTCAGAGGGTCGCATAATTCATTTCACCTGCAGCAGTAGCATCAGGGGAGGTTAAATATGTCACTCCATCACACCGAGGCAATGGGTTGGGGGAAGCCTTCATCATTCATCCTGTCAGCTCTGCACCTCCCTTTGCCTTGCATCAGCAGGGGGAAATCGGGAAGATTTTCTATAAGCATATGAACAGCGCAGTGGGGGATGCGATGACCTTATGAGTTTCCCCTTCTAATTCGTGAATTAATTGTCAACACCTGCCCTACTCTACCAGCTCCCCTCCCTGCACTCCATCCTTCTCCCAGTACAAAGGGCCTGATCCTGCAATACTGACTACAGTACGGAAGCTTGGTGTCCACCTGGGACCACGCATGCAAATGACACTGCAGAAAGGTCAGTATTGAAGGATGAGATGCCCCATCCAAATACAACCAGCAGCATTTAAACGGCATGGGGACTTTGTTCCAGGACACGTACATCTCTCTTATTTGGCTTTCCTTGGAGACAAAGGTATTTTCTCATTATTTTGACTTTTGTTGAAACATTTTGTTGATTCTTGTCAATCTGAAGGCCTGGTTTTTCACATAGAAAATTTTCTAAGCAGATCTTCTGCATGGTCGTATTTCCACCTAGGTCTAACACTGCTCTTTTCTTTTTTTGCATTATTTGCCAGAGTTCACCTGTGAGCACTTCAGGAGAGGATGCCTATCTTCATGTACTGCACAAGTTCATGGATATTTCCACTTACATACAATAGATAACAGCTTGATTGTGACAGGGTCTTTGGGAATATAGTAACCTAATTTCAGGATTTTTCTCTTGAGAATTCAACTTTTGAGGTATTTCTGTGATATGTCAACTGTCCATGATCATTGTGCAATAAATGCAGAAATGACACCAAACTAAGAAAAGAACAAAGGGAACATCTAATTTTGCCAAGAAGATGCCATGTCTTAAGCCCTGCTATCACAAAGATCTACTTGATACATGGCACAGATCATCTTCCTTTTAAAAAATAAAGGTGTTTAATTTTGTATAATTTACATCATAAATGACAAAGTAAACCACATAAGGACTTTGGTAAGAAAACACAAGTATTTAGATGTTTCAGTTTCTGGTATAAATAAGTACATAGAAAAGCAGCAAATTTATTGAAAGTCTTTAGAAACTAAGAGGGTTATTTTCATTTTGAATATATAATTCAAGCACAGCGAAATGAGAGAGGACCAAATGAAGTAAATGCAAAATTAAATATTATTAACATTCAAACATTAAAAAAAAAAGTAAGCATGCAAGTCTTAAACAACTTTTTTCCTTTCCATCCGATCCCAGACATACAGGGCTTTATAAACAAAACAAAGTACTAAAGAGATGTGCTCAAGTTTAAAGCTTCCAGCATTCATGAAAAATGAAGAGCTTGTTCTGTTTCACTCCAGCAGCTACACTCTTAAGGAAAGAACCAGCCCATTAGCCTCCTGCAGAAAAATTCAGCATAAGGCATTTTTTGATGTGTTGACAAAAATAAAATGCAGTCTCATTTGGCTCTTTGAAAAAAAAAAAAAAATGTTTCAAGAAGTTGTTTTTCACTCCTTAAGGCTATATCTTTGACTGGTTCTCACTGTATTTTCTCCCCTGGCTTGAGTTGCTATACTCAGTAGCCATGGTCTCTGGCAATCTGTTCTGCTCTGCAACTGGTGCTACACCAAATGCTATAGACAACTGAAGGATAAAGAAAGGGTTCATCATGAAATGCATACTAGGAAAGAGGTTTTTTGCTTCTGCCAGCTGCCTACAGCTCATGCACACATATCCATAAATGAAATGATACATCAGTACGTGAGTAATTCAAAGCATCCTTTTCTTCTCAACACACTTTTCGCAATGAGACTACAGAGGAGTAGGCAACCTGAGCCTGATTACCAACAGAGTAAGTTTAAAACAGACAGAAGAATAAAATGCCTAGCTACTTCATCTTTCAGAAACTATTTCAGCCAAAGGCTGGACTGATGCTCTTGTTTATGACACCAGTTTTGCTCATACAGCCTCTATGACTCACAGTTAGGAATCAATCACTGAATTCCAACACGATTTCCATAAGGTCAATATGGAAAATGAGTTTATATCTGTTTCATGGCATATATGTTTTTAGAGGGTATAGACTGGCAAACAATAACTCTAGTCATATTAGAAAACTAATTCACAACATGGGACAATTTTCACTATCTCAAAAAAAAAGCTTAAATTACATTCCAGAACCACATGGAGTGGCCCAGGACTCAGCTACATACAGCACAGCAGAGTCATTGATCACTAAATCATAGTAGATGCACGAATGGAAGCATCACCTGTAAGCCACATTCTTTAAGCAACAGTCTTGCCTATGTATTTTATACTCAACGGCATCACATATCATACTTCAGGAAGGTTGTGGGTCAATTAGAGTGAATTCAAAGGCGTATAAAAGAATCACAGAAGACATTTCAAAGGTTTTAAATTACAGCAAGAAAGTTTCCGTCCAGGAGAATTTTTCTAATGATACGATCAGCTACATACTGGAAAAGTCACAGAATCTCCACGTTTGGAAGGTCTTTCAGAACAAGCTAGGCAAAGTTTGCCAGAGATGGTGTGGATAAAAGATGCAACAGGTATCTCTTGAGGTCTCTCTCAGACTTCCTATGAAACCTCTAACAGCTGACCTCTGCAAGCTCTATGATGGAAAGCAGTAAAATGGTTCAGGTTGGAAGTCCTGAGCAGCGACTGAATACAATTTGCACTTTCAGGCCCTCTTTCACAAGCACTGAAGTTTAAGACATGCAGAATGATCCAAATGGAATAGAAAAATGGTAATGAACCAAATCCAAAGTAGCTGGTGAACAATGACCATAGCATACACGTCAAGGAATCAAGCCTTTTTTTTTGTTATCTATCGGAAGCGCTGACTCATGTACTTTCTTGGAGCACAGCGTGCACTGCTAGTGCTGTCCTACAGCCTCACCTCCACTGCAAGGAGTGACTTTATTCTCCACCAAGCACCCCAAATGACACTGTTTTCCCACCCCACAAGTATCTCCTTGACAAACTGGTAAAATTCCAAAGAAAAATCCCATTATATGTAACAACTATGGCTACAGTTTATTCAGGATTCCAGAAGATCATATGTACAGCTGTATTCTTGAGCATTCTTGAAAATCCCAGGCTAAAACTGTACAATAGTAGCAATAGTTATCAATTATGTCATTAAGACGACCTCATTATGCAAGCTGCAGTATAAAGGCTGAGAAGGACAGGCCACTGACTTTAAAAGTTCAGAACTGAATCACAAAACAAATTCAAATAAAAGACTTGGATAGAGACTGTGAGGGAAGATGAAAATAAGGATAAGGTTACCTAGATCAGCTAATCACAATCAACTGCATGTTTTATCTTCCACAAGGAGCATGAATAAATAAATACCATTAGCAATCCCTAGTCTGCTGCTAAACCTAGCCATCATTAGCAAGCTGATTGCTTCCAGACACTAAACAGGAGCCAGTCTTAAGGATGTCTTAAAATAGGGGAGATGATGTCAGGCCAGCAACTGTGCATGAAGGGCACTGTGCCATAGGCAGTGAAGACACAGATAAACACAGTAATGAAAAAAAAAAAAAAAGAAAAAAAAAGAGAAAACCTAATGAGCTCTGAAGGTGGCCACCAGAAGCTTGAATTTGTTATGATAAAAAAGCAGAGTAATTGGGAAAATCAAAGAGACTGTGACACGGTCAGAGTTACAAGCAATGTAGACTATTTTAGCACACGTGGACCAAAGTGGGGGTCACAGAGGGCTTAGGGAGACCAGTGAGGAAAAGGTTCCTGTGATTAATTAGCGGGGTGTGGTGGGGGTGAGGCAGTAGAAAACAGAGCTATGATTTTAACAACACAGGCAGCTACTCAGACTTAAGCTTGCAGCTGAAAGGAAGAAGCTATTCCTCAGAGTGTAGCTACTTGGATTTGCCTAATTATGCTTTCCAATGAGAAACACGGGGCATTTTCAAGAAGTTCCCTATGTCAGGATCTCCTCACCACCTTAAGAAGCCTTAAGAAAGACAAAACTTCCAATCAAAAATTGGTGGTAGGCAGATTACGAGAGCTAGTAGAGAGTTACCTACTTCAGGGGCTTTCTCTTTGTGTACTTCTGTTGTTCAGAAGTCTAAAAAACTCAACAAACTTACATGTGGAGAACTGTTTCAAAAAGTTATACATAAAGATAAGATGGGAAACAGAAATGCCTTTTACTCAAGCCTGCAATCTTTCAACTGCATTAAATGCCTTCTTGCTTTTAAGTGATGGAATATGAATAACAGCTAGAAGCAGCAAAGATTCGTTTCTCTCCTGTAATATGAATTTGCCAAGAAAACAGTTCCATCAATACCCAAACCAGTAAGTGCACAGAAATCACAAGGACTATACTGTTTAATTTTGCAAAAAAAAGGCCAGTGCCATGGACACCTAAGAGGAAAAAGTTACCTGGAATAATCTCTTAAGAGAAATTATTACAAGAGGGATCCCAATCAAGTCTGTCTGTTTCTGGTTGTCTCTCTTGTTTTGATGGTACCTTTATTGCTTCTTCATTTTAAAACTATGTACACTACTATATACTATTTACTCTGGGTGCAGTAGAACCTTGAGTTTCAGACTTGGTATGTTAAAATGAACTACAAGCCCTTATCAGACACTGTAAAAATCCCGTGGAAAACACCACCACTGTTTTGACAGGCATAGAATAGCCGTTTGAGTCATTTGTTATGCCCACTAGAATAACTTCCATTGTGCTAAGGTTTCTGGAATTCAAACCACTGCCTAATGACTTCTTAACTAGTTAATTTATTAACTTGGCTATACTAGTCTCACTTGGGAGAGTTTGTCAATCACTAAATTAAAACTGCCTTCAGCAGAAAGACCACTCCTTCTCCCCCTCTGCCCCCACCCAAGAAAGCAAAGCAACAAAACATCCAGAAAGGCAAAAGAAATCCAAGAGAGGGTGACCAAAGTGAATTTTGATCTTTTATCTCTCAGAAGCACTGTGCTTGATGCATTTGATGAAGTGAGGCAAACTTACCGTTAACAGCTCAGTGATTTTAAGTGCCTTGTCTAGGTATATGTCTGGGACTGCTGGATAGCACCTCTTATTTATTTGTTTCTTAAAATCTCTTTTTCTTCTTTCTGAAACTCATCTCTGAATGTCATGCCCACAATCATCTTTGTATCCAACCATGACCACGGAACTTCTGCACTGAGTGGTTGTTCAGCCTCCTTTAACACCGCTGATGGGATGGCATTTAAACAAAATACCAAAAAATATCAGTGCACATGAGTAGAGAGAGAGAGTCCAACAATGAAGCAGCCAGCTCATCTGCCCAACCCCAGCAAAGAGCCTGCAAAACAGATTCCTCTTGCTTTCCTCACAAAGGAAAGCAAATCCAAGATACTGGACAGTTATTAGCCAACAATGGTTCTACTCTCACCACGGCAATTTTTATTATCACTTTTCTCATCTATGTATACACATTCACAGGAAAACAAAGTCTACAATCTCTTTTACAGTAAAGAAAATTAAAGGTGCAACATGAAATTATTAGCCTCAGCCTGGAGAGCCACAACAGGAGGTTTTGTACAGTCCAGAGTTTTAGGCAGTATCTGATGGAGAAAAGTAGTGAAGTTCCTTGTTTGGTGGGAAGTAGCAGGCTGCTCAGTGCACACTGGGGATAATGACCAGACTCAGATAGTCCAGTCCACGTTCCCATCGTATAGGAGAACACGATCACAGCAGAAAAGATGTGCTCAGTGTGACTTCACTGCTTCCAACAGCCAAATTAGATGGATTAAAGCCAGCTTGGTTAAGCCTGTCTGCACTACAACGTTCCTGTACATTTCAGTGTGTACAAGACTCAAAGGCAGGAGGAAGAAATATAAGGACTAAGGACTAGCAGAGGAGGTGAACGCAAAAGCAGAAGAGCTGGAATCACAGTGCAACTGCATACAGCTAGATTCTGGGGTTTTGTAGTGCTGTGACCTTCACAGACACAGACTATCACTCTAGACAGGGTATGAATCAGAACCACAGTTACCTCCTACTCTGGTCAAAAAGTAAGACAAAACTAGGTCTCATCCTCTTCACACAGGAGTTATATAGAAGTATATTGCGTTGTTCAAGAGTGTGACCCTGAACCCACTGCCCTCATGATTCATGAAAGCGTGCAAAAGACATTGTCCTTGATCTCCTCTCGGTGACTTGCACCTTGTACGTCCAGTCTACTATGTAAGGACTCCAAAGCACTAGAAGAAACCACTTTTCAGAAAGAGCTGTTAAAGCAGGGCAGTCCCTCACGAGTCCATTTAGATCTGTGGAATTAAACAATGAAAGAAAAATATCATATATTATTATACCACTAAAAGAAAAAAGTGTCTCTCTGCTTCAAAATACAAGCATATGAGCACCTGGAAGCATTTGACTCAATTGTCAGTCTTACTGTAGTGCCAACAGTGATTACCATTTGTTCCTCCACCATATTACCCTTACAAGAGTCCATGGGTTCTCATGGCAGTGCAAGCCATCATGAAAAGAATGAACCTGACAGGAAGCCCTCTAAGCCGGCACAGCGTTGGACAGAGTGTTAGCATTCACCCTGAGTCATTTCAGCAACCTCAAAAATATACAGCAGCAAACAGTCTTCCATGAGCAGGACTTTGGCTGGATTAATTAACCTAAGTGTATTTCATCTCTAGTTTCCCTGAATCAATGCCTGATTTGCACTAGAAGTCCTAAATTCAAGAAATCAAAAGCCATTTTTAGGGAGCATAGCGGCAATGACATCTGAAGAGGTTATTCAATAGCTTCCTGCTACACAGCAAATGAGTTACATAAAGATTTTAATTCTTGTCTCGTGCCTATTGACAGCAAACTACAGCCCAATAGGTACTTCTGATCAAACAGATGTGCATCTGACTCAAAGCTGAGAGATGTTACACAAGAACCATCAATTTCAAAAGGGACAAGAGCTGAGCTTGATGTTCTGACGAGAGTCAAAACCATTTCACTCCTCCTGTTCCTCATGCATCCAAGAGTGCATCTATTCTACCTGAAGTTCCCTGAAAAGTTCTTCCTTATGTTTTGTTTATACACACCAGCAGTTTCACTTCAAGCAGAGGCCTTCTAATTCTGAGTTTAGTATAATTTCTGGGTGTTAAAAGTTCTGTGAAATACAAATACTAGTGATATCTTGCCTGTGTTTCATATCATTAGAAGTACTGGCTACCAAAATTAAGTGAAATCTTAAGAGACATCCCAACTACAAAATCCATTCTACCTCATTCCAGTACCTTTATACATTTTTTATAATCTACATAACTTCTTTACAGCCCTGACACAGGAGCAAGTTACAGTATCAGTGCTGGATACCTGATGTGCTTTGGAAGTAGTCAGAGGACGAGAGTCAAAGGAGCCAGAGCTTAAAATTGCTTGAACACTGAAGTGAAAGGCTCTTCCTTGGTCTCAGTAATGGAGAAGGGTGGCAGATGTCAGGAAGCAACTGCAAAAATAATTGCTTTCTTATAGGCTGCATGGACCTATTAATGTTCCTGATCAACAGAGCTCTTCTCACTAAAATAAAAACCCACAAAAGATGGTTTCTGCCTTCTTCTCACACAACAGGCAAATCAGGATCTCACAATCAGAACAGGCAAAAAGTCATTTAAAAGATTTTTTTTAACCTTTCTCTGAAGTGTTATTCTGAATCACATTTCAGCTCAATTCATGCCTACTTCAAAACTCTTGCTTATTTTTCTTCCATCTCCTCCTTCCTTTTCCCAAAGGCCCAGGAAACATAAAATTAAGTGTAATAAAATATCCATACCTATTAAACCAAACCTAAAAAAAAAATGTTCTTTTTGTTTGGGATTTGGATTTTGATTAACTGGGGCCTTCCAAGACCTTCACTTTGATGTTTTCAGAAACATCAAAAGATCAAGCTTGTTATCAACATCATTAGCACGGTCTGAAGATGTTTAATACTCCAGCACATACAGCAAATGCAGCACAGAATCCCCCAGTAGACTTTGCCTTGTTTTAATTCCTTATTTTTAATTTTGTTTTAAAATCTTTTCTGCATTTCTCGTTCCGAGTCACTTGCCTCTATCCCACCCTGCCGCATCCTCTCATAAATTCACCAGAAGAGCTCTTTAGTGCCAACCTATTCCTCTTCCTGAAGGGAATTTTATAAACTCCTTTCTCCCCTACCACAACATAATGTACAGTTGTTCTCCTGCAACTACTCATGGACATATATGGAAACATGGCACACCTCTTCAGTTATTTTGCTGAGATGAGTCAAAAGCAGGTTGGGTTTTGTTTCAAGTCTTTGTTATTTTTTTTTTTTTTTAATAAAGGTATAATTTTCAGGAAAGATTTGAAAGGGAAATGAGGGGAAAAAAGTAGAACTTGAAATCCTCCAGAGGAAGAAGTAGCAAACCTGTGGTGCTTCATCTATTCATCTGCTTCCAAGCCACATTTTAATGACAACCATTAATTTAGATCACACAGAAAGTCAATAAATGAAGAAAATACACTGGGCTCCCTGCACAGGTGTTTCTTTGATATGAAATGCACCATCCATAGATCAAGCCTTCAGCTGTTCAAACCAGACACGCACTTACAAAGACTGTTGTTGCTCGTAGAAAAGCTAGGGAGTGCTCGTAACACCTGACTCTGCACTTTTGCCCAGAGATGGAGTGGTTATTTCACCGTCCATGCACGACACAAGGGACTTTCAACATATAAACTTCCCTATGAGTCTCCGTAGGACTAAATAGACCTCCTGCATACAAATCTTGTAGCCACGTTCCTCTCCAGATCACCACCAGGTATCTCCACGGCCAGTACACATGACATGACAGAGACTGAAGTGTTCCTTCTAAGCAAAGCCTCTTGCTTTGGTTCTTCCAGGGCTCCATACTTCTCCCTGGGTAAGCACCTGAGCACTGTCAACTTAACTGGTTTCTTTTTCTGAAACTGCTACTACTTGCTGAGCAGTCAGCACCTTATGCACAAAAGCACTGAGAGAGGCCCAATGATGCCAACCAAACTGTGTATTTTAATTTAAAACATTGGCATCAGACTGAGCTTGTAATTTGATGATCACTTACTTATGTCCATTCTATCAACTATAAGAATCAAGCAATATTCTTTGAGGACTGGTCAAGTAGAGATTTATTCCAACATTATCAGGCTTCTTTTATTGAAAGCAACATCATTACAAAAATATCACTGCATGAAAGGATATACCAGTGACAAAAGCTGTACCGGCTAACTCTGCTCTGCTCTCTTTGATTAAACAGTCTTGTGTAATCTCCTGAAAGAACTAATGCCTTCTGTATTCCTTTGCCATGAACAATGTATTTCATCTCATTCTCTCCTATAAAAGTTATCAACATCTATTTGCTTAAAAGATGCAGATTTGTATAAGGCTGTAACTGCTTAAAGGAGAAAAGAGAGCAGGTCATCACGCATCAAGCTAGACGTCACGGAAGTATAGAAAAGGATTACGATGAATAACCAAATGAATTCAAGCCATAACTTATGGATTTTGCATGCTACAGTATCTCACTGCTCGGTCTAGATCTAGTGTTGCTACATCAACTCAAAACAATGAAAGTGTGACGGTAGCAGAGTCCGTACAACCACATGCTCATTACCCTAAGAGCCCCAGTAGGTATTTTGAAGTCAGCATGGACACACTAGCACTGTACACATACTATTCATTGTCTACATAATTTCAACTTGCTGATAAAAGCGGAAACCCGAGATGTCTGAAAACTAAATGTTTTCTTTCCCATCCTTCGTTACAGAAATCTCGGATTCAAGTTTGCTATAGGAAACAATTCAAACCCATCTCTGAGGCACTGACCTGCAGCCTGGAAGGTGTGTACATATCATAGAAGGGATTGGTTTGGAAGGGACCTTTAAAGGTCATCTAGTCCAATATCCCTTTAAAAAAAAAAAAAAAAAGTCTTTACCATAGAAGAATTATATACTTCAGTGTGAGCACTCGTTATTGCTAAAGAGCAGAAAGACACAGAGTGGATAACCAGGAGGGATTTTGCAGGTCCAGGGGACAGTACACATTTGACAGAACAGCATGCAGAGAAACTTGCACAGTCGTTGCCTGCAGTAGTATAAGCCTGACCTTGCAAAGACCTACAGTAAATATTTTTCACTTGGAATTATCCCTCAGACAACAAAATTCAACCACAGCGCTTTAAAAAGTACAAAAGGAAAGATGTATGGGACAGAATTTTTATTATGCAATAAGAGGAAGTAATTACTGCAGAGTCCATCTCTGTCACATGCTTTAACCCATCACTGGCAGCTTCCAGAAGCACAGTATTGTTACAGCAGTAGCTCTCTGATACGTAAAGATCATTTTACAATGTGTCTGCACTCTGCCCTTTAAGGGATGTGTTCTTCCTACTATTTGACACACTCAGTTTAATAGCACATTATCCAAACTTGCTGCAGAACTGGAAGACTGCCATTCTTCACACCCTGCACAGATATTTTTGGTTGACAGAGTAAGCAGCAGCACTGCTCTGCTACTCAAGAGGATGGGCCAAATTCAGAGCTTTTTTAGGCTGGTGCACACAGTCTGTTGACCTCTGCGGAGTCATGTGCCTGCATCCTGGAATCTGGGACAGAGTCTGGTACACAGCAGCTTCAAGAGCAACACTGAGAGATTCACCCCAATCCATTCCAATATGTATCAGAACAATGTATCAGAAAGGGCTATACAATCAACTGAGCTGTTTCTGACAGTGGTTAAGAATATACATATCTAATCTACAGTAAAATATACCTTATAACCTTCTGGTTTCATATGCTCATCCTTCGCACAGCAATGTGGTACTGTCAGTAGGCACAGGATGCTAGACTTGAGATCTAAGCTTCATTCATGCTTATGTCAGTGGCCTGCTGCATCATCTTTGTAATTCACTTCACTTCCCCTCCATAAGCCAGTTCCCCCGTCTGCAGAATGGAATTAACTGTATTTGCTTTCCATATTGAATGCTTTGAGAACTACCTTTTACAGCTGCTACATGAAAGCATTACTATTAAAGTCATTGTTCTGAGTATATTTAGGAACTCTCTGCGTGAAGTGCTGAAGCACATTTCTAATGTCAGCAGGATATTAGAAGACCCCTTGTCTCACTGGAACAGCTTTAATGAGCTACTGGAAGTAGCTCAGTACATGTTTCTGCTGCCACTGTGCTGCATAACTTCTCCATACATCAAACAGTCTTGGAATATTTACCTTCTTTTCTCTGAACCCTCTTGGCTGCAAATATACAAAGGTTATTCATACGACTGGCAACGTGCCAGTATGAAAATTGGGGCAGCCTAACAACTTCCTACAAGACGTGTGAAGATAAGGTGGCACAGAGACAATAGGAGGCAAATTAAATTCCCCAAACTCCATCTTTCTGGGAACTGGAAATTAAAGAATTAAGGTTTTGTTGTGTGACCTCTTTACAGATCAAAGATCACATGGAGATACTGAGGGGACAGGTTCCTAACTCATTCTTTATTATTGATTGTCACAGCTTGATGAAAAGATTAAGCAGTAAGAATAGCCATAAGATTCTGAAATTTGGATTATGCTAAAGCAATTACTTAAAACTGTAACTAGTAAGGCCTAGTAGGAAAAGAGAGCACTTCCATGACAACGTTGCATTTCCATTACAGAGAAAAAAATACTCTTTCCTGTTCCTATGCCCTTACCATACTTTGACATTGCATAAATGTTTAGGGCAAAGAAGGCATGTAGAGAATCTGTGAAAGACTATAGGAAGTTCTCAGTTCATTCTAAGAAATCCCAGACAAAAACAATCCAAGAGACTTCCTCCTGTGTTACCCCACGCGAGGAATAAAGTTGCCACCTATAACAGACCTCTGCAGTGTTTTCATCCAAACACCTTACCGACAGTGCTTTTGGGCAGATTTCCAGCTCCTGATGTCTCACGGAGTTTCAGATGACCTTTGAAGGTCCCTTCAAACCCTAAGATTCTATGAGTCTGTGATCTCCACCACCTAAACACACACGTGTATGAATACACCCTCAAGGAAGATAAGCAGTCGGTTGCTATGTCAACAGCACCTAACCAGAAGGGAGAAAGAGGTACCAAAGGGGAGAGGGAAGGCAGAAGACATAATTAGCAACTTCCTCCTCTGAATACATCTACAGTGGAACTGTCTACTTATAAGACTCAGAAATGAAACAACAAACCTTTCATTAGCATTCAAAGCCACGTGAAATCTGAAGATGTCTTTGCAAAGCCTGTCAGTACTAACCATCTGCATCTGCACTAGGAACAGAACACACAAACAAGAGAGGGGGAAACGCAAATGGGATCCTTTCTGCTGGAGCCCACAGAGGGAAGGAAAAGGCGACAAGGGCACGTCTCCCCTGTGAGATGGTTGCAAAGACAGATTCAAAGCCAGTGTGCCCACAGGTTCCCTCCCTCTAAAACAAACCTTGGAGGGATTCTTGAATCTAAACAAAATCCATCCTTCCAAGCTGTTCAAACAGCACTAGCAGAGAGGAAGCACAAAAATGGTGCCAAAACAAACACACAAACCAAATGGAAATTACCTTGAGTAAAGTGAACTGAAAAACATAGGCAACAGATTAAGCATAGAGGCAAAACCACCAACTTCAGAGAAATTACACTAGCTTAGACCAGCTGTGACACAGCCTAAGCGTGGAGAGAATGCAAAGTTAGACTGGTGCAGACTAATAGTATGTTTTATGGGGTGGGGGAAAACACAAAGTGATAGAAGGGAGTATTTTGGATAATACCTTTTCCCTCCAAGGTCCCTCTAGTCACTCTTATCTCCAGGATTTAAACTTTCTGCTCTTCCATTTGTAATATGGAGAATGCAATATCTTTATAAAACTCTTCAAAAACTAAAGATAAAAATGCTAACACAAGTATAAAAATTATTATTGTTGCTATTATTTAGGATGCTGTAAGCTCCCCTGCTGACTTGCTAACAAAACTGATCCTGTTTTGGACTCCAGTTAAGACTTTGTGCTTGGGTTTTTATCTCTAGCTATTCTGCAGAAACATGACACAATGCAATAACTACAACCTAAGGAGAATCACAATTATCTTACAATTTCTTGAAAAACAGATCCTAAACTAATCATAGCAACTACTATTTGAAAATATGAGAAAGTTCACTCCAAGCTACAGACTTGAGTCCCCCATACAATCCTGTTACCGTGTGACAATGCAACACTGTCAAAATTAGTGGATTCACATACGCATTAACAGGATTAACGTACTGGTTTATAAGCCACTATGCACACAACGCCCTAGACAACAAAGCGTTCCCATCACTGGGACGAAGTATGGCAATTATTTAACTGTGCCACAATACAACTTGGTCATTTAAACGCTGGGATCAAAGGCTACTACATACAGGAAACCGAGGGAGGGAGTCTGATCAGGCAGAACAGATTCCCTTTAGATACTGAAGTTAGTAACTCACCAGCAAAACTACACTGCCTTTTGATTCCCACGAATACGGTGCCTCAGGTCGACCTGTCATTTAACGTACCATGGCTCCTGTATCAGATTGTCACACTGAATCTGTGTAAAAAGTGCTGCCTTCTGATTCCTTGACCTCCCTCTCAAAGCATTCCCTGATGAAAGATATTCTAAGCCACTGCTGACCTCAACCAACCTCACTTAATACACAAATTTTAAAAACTGAGGCTCTCTTGAGAAGGACCACAAAATTTTAAACATTGAAATGCCACCAGAATCCAAACCCATCCTGCCACACATCTCATCCAAGGATGACTGTCAACAAAGGGAGGACTCCTATACTGTTCAAAAGAATTTTGGTTAAGCTCCGTGCAAGTAAATCATGGCTGATACTCAAAGTACGATCCTATTTCCTATATATAATCAGCACTACCATGAGCACACCTGATGCACAGGAGAGACTGTCAGCTTGATTTAGGTTAATGGTTAGACTTGATGATCTTAAAAGTCTTTTCCAACCTAAACAATTCTGTGATTCCATTTCAGCTCACCTCTGTCCTCAAACTTAGACCTTTCCAGCCTCTCTACACCAGGCAGAGAGCTCTCTTCCACTCCCGTGTCCTTGCATCTAGTGCCTCTCTCCCTAAGCTCCAAGAAAAGGCATCACCTTCTTTATGAGCTCAAATCCCTGCCAGAAGCAGCACGTATTGGAAGAGTGGACAGAATCACTTCCTTCCTGCTTTTCCAGATCCAGCTCTTTGGAGGGGCTAGGATGGAGTTGGTAGGGTGAGTTGAGAAAAGAAAAGGTAAGAGCAGTCAAGAAAGGACAGAAAGAAATGAGTGAAACACAGACTACAGTATCTGATGAAAGCCAAGGAAAAAAAAAATCATAAATTGGGGATGGGGATAAAGAAATCCTGAGACAATGAGATATCAAAGAAAAAGGGAGCAAGAACATGCAAGAACTGAGCTGGTAAACAGAGAAAGAACAGAGTTAACATTATTACACCAGGCTTCCTCACATTTAATATTGAACTATTGGAAAGGAATTCAAGGCTGCTTCCCAGGGGCTCATTCCTAACCCTGCCTGCATAAGCAAGATACATGCACTAATCAAGTTTTTATGGTTTAAATTATTTCTTTTAAAGCAAAATCATGAACAATACTTATTGGGTTACAGTGACCTCTGCTTATTGATCCAGTAACTTGCATACATATTCTAAAAAAAAACAAAACAAAAAACTCAACCCTTTACCCCAGATTAGTAATTCAGTAATTCACACTAGAGCAAGCTGCTTCCTAACCCAGAAAGCGAGGGTACAAATAAATCAGTTTTGCCAGATGAAAACCAGTCAGAACTGTAAACTCTTAGTGCTTAGGATTGTAGGGAAAACACCAGGATTCAACTGACGCATAGTTCCAGAGTTGTGACACTAAAGCAAGTACAAGTATGGCCAGATTTCAGTAGCTTCTGGGGACTGGGATTCCCAGTCCCCGGGGCAGCTCCCCTGGCATTATCGCTCAGCTTTCCAAGGGGCAGCAGAGAGAAGTTAAAAGTGGGTATTTTGACTCTGAATGCCTCATTAATAATTTTCATATAGCAACAACTACTGATGTCATACTAAATCTTAGGGTTAGCATTCAGGTTTTGGTGAGAACTACAAAGCTGAAGTGATTCCTTCCCTTTGCACGACACAAAGTAGCGAGCAGAGAGCCAATATCAGCAGATTCAAATAACAAATTTGGGTCAGCTATAGCAATTGAATTTATATTCAAAAATTTACAATTAAGGTTTGGAACTGGGTACTATAGTGTGAATTAGTACGAAATTTTCCCAAGTTTTCAGAAGATGAAGACAGGTGTCAGAAGATTGGGTTTTTTAACACCTGACCATTAAATTTGGATAATCAGGTTGTTACGTTGCTTATACTAACACCTACTATTAAGGTTCAGTATGGCAGGGCACAAAAACTGGAATTATTGTTTCATTTTGGAGGATACAAAGGTGTAATTTGTATATCATAATTTGAATGTTGGAGCACTAGTTGGTACCTAGTTTATAGTGACAGCTAAAGCTAGCAATGAGTTATGATGTGAGGATACAAAGGTCTGAAAATTTCCCTAAGACTCATATATGTTGTTAAGTTTTTTTACAGTAAGCCAAGGATTAATGTAAAACCATTTACATTTTTTTTATCCTAGTTTTTAGGCATCAAAATATTTTTTTTTTAGATTCAGGACTAGGGTTAGAGTCAGGGAGCAGGACAGTTGTGGTCAGTGTCTAAACTGTTGCTTTACTTTGCAAACAACAGGGAAAAAAAAGACATTTAGTACCATCACTGAATTTTCACAGGGTACTCCATTCCAGGATGCAGTAAGGATGTTCTACTCTACAAAATCAATTCAACATTGAAGTGCTGTATTTTAAAAATTGACACAGGTCTGCTGATGGCATGCCTGAAATCAATTAAAAGATAATAGTTCACATAATTGAATTTGGTTCTGTGTTTTCAAACCTGTAGATTTTTGTTCAAACTTTATTTTGTCCATTGCAGGAAGTGATTTTAAAGTATTTTATTCTTATCATAATATTGTATGGAACTATCTTCACTTTCTTCTGCTTAAGAGCCTGAAATAGGGTAACAATAAAGGTCCCTTTCAGATACTGCAATGAAGCTACAGAAAGGTGAGAAGCAGCAGTGAAACAGGGGTGCCAGAAAGGACTGAAGCAAAGTAAAGATTACGTGATTCTCACTACTGCTTCTGTAGGTTTCCAGAAATTCAATTCTGCACAAAAGGACAAGAGTGCTCTAAGCTATTTCAATGGCTTTGGACCTGAATGGATAATAGAGAAGATGACACCATAGTAATTTTCTAAATCCATTATATACCAAAGTAGTTATATATATTTTTGTGGGAAAAAGCCAGCAAACCTGAAATCTAGGCAACTTATGAAGAGAATAGAAAATGAATGAAAAATGCTGTGTGAATAAGGTCATACTCTTCGAAACATCAATTAAAGTCTTCAAAAGATAAAACAATGGTGTTCTGCTAAGTGCTAATCCTTCTACTGAAGAGAAAGGCAGCTGAGGTGTAAGACTGTTTAAATTATTAATATGACCCCATGCTAGTCTGCTTCATTGGAACCATGAGATGAATTACAGTGAGGGCAATGTTATTTTAAATTACTCTCAGCAAGGTGTGGAGCACTTACTCATTTCCCATGGGTTGGTGTTTACATGTGTTCATGCATTCCTCTCCTACTCCTCCTGCACATATATATTGATCTAACTAGAAAATATTTCATATGTCCAAAAGAAAGCATTAATTACCAAAAGAGCAGATTCACCCAAGTAAAATAATATTTTTACCAGAATAGCTTTATTACAAAAAGGGCTCATAAGCCCTCAAGGCAAAGCCCTGTATGACACGAGACAATGAACTGCTATGAAGGATAGCTTAGTGAATGAGACTTGGGGTTAGGATTCAGGACACCTGGGTTCAAGCCCTCTTCAGTTAATGATTCTCTGTGTGACTTTGAACAAGTTGTTCAATTTATCACATCTTTTAGCATCTTCTATGTGTAATGCAGATAATGGCTTCCCATCTCACAGAGTGGTGCATGTAAAATCTAATGATTCAATGATTCCAAGGCAATCAGACACCATAGACATTATTAATTATTGTCAATTTTATTATGTTAAAGAGGCTTAGAATTGCTGAATGAGTCTTTCAGAAACACTGCCCTGGGTATGAAGTGTCTGTCACAACTTCTACCAACATGTTTTGGATTCCTCGCTGCTTCTTCTTCTGCAAACGTCTTCAAACCCCAGAAAAAGTATTTTGGAAAGGACAAGATGCAAGCTGAAATTCTTCAGATTTGTATTAATGCAGATGAAACAAGGATCAAGTCCAAATCTATTTCCATCCTGAAACATTTTGAAAGGGCACATATAAACTGAAAAAGGATCAAACATTTAATAATGGCAGCCACTGCTAGACGTGGTACACTATGTGTCAGACTAAATGAGAGTGTATTTCCTCCTCCAGTTGCTATTTAAATTAGAGCATACTCTGAGCAATGAAAATAAATTATATTAAGCACAGACTGTATCTCATGGGATCTGCATTCTTCTTGTGATTCTGCCATTAGGTTTCTAGGTGACTTCAGGCACTTATCTTTCACACCTGCACTCTCCTCAGATAGTCTCCCACATTTACCATGCAAAAAGCATTAACATTACTTAAAGTACTTTGTCTTGCAGACAGGAATACACAAAGTACAACTATTTGAACCCCACAATAAACCCTGACATTCAGGTTTTTCTACATCTGTCACACGAGCTGACCGTAACACAGATGAGCACTTCCCTGCAGCTTGGTTCCACTTGAGCTGACTCCACTTCCTAGGAAATTAGCTTTGCTGGGCCTATCTCTTATGAAAAAAAAAAAAAAAAAAAAAAAAAAAAAAAAAAAAAAAAGCAACAGTTACAGTAAAAGAGTTACCTGAGGGTAGAAAGAGCTGATACAGTAGTACACATATGTAGTACATATTCCCTTGCAATGTACACTAGAAATAATAATTTCTTAAAAAAAAATAGTAACTTTTCAATCAAAACTGCCAATTATAAATGCAGAAGTCAGCCCATGCAAATGTCTGCATTCATGCATCACTGCTTGGGCAGAGCAATGAAGCAATGACCCATCTTGCAAACACAGCCTCCATTGTGTCTTAGAAACATGTAACCGGATACGTCTTAGATCAGGACCCATGATCGTTCCTGGAAACATCTACAGTCTCCCAAGATGGAAGAGGTCCAGAAAGCATCACTGCTGTTATTACTGCAGCTCAATGTATTTTAATATATTTTCTTTTGCTCTTTTTGAGTCTTTCAACTGCCAGCACAAAATGCAAAGATCAAAACCAGCAACAGGCAGGCTGGAACTACAAATTTAACAACAGTGCAAAGGCAGCTCAGCACAGCCTGCCACAGTTCCACCCTGCACAGCTATTCTGCCCAGTTGTCTTTCACACAAGCACACATATGCATGTGTGTGCATGCGTGCATACATAAAACAGATTTATTTATTTGATTTTACAGCTTTTGCCAGTGCAGCACATAGCTGCATAGGCTACTTCTTTTGCCAGAACACATATTGGCATCCTAGTGTGCCAAGCACTTTCCCTATTATGACAGCTTTTACATTTTTAATCTCCTTTTTGGTATAGTAGAATGGGCATTAAGGTCTGATTCACATTCTGTACATAAAACATAATGTTCTCACCATTCCTCATCCAAATCAATGGAGATATGAAATTTGCAACCTTTTTGTCTTCCTCTATACTTCTCTGTTCTATCACCATTTCTCCCATCATCTCAGCCTAAAAGAAAACTCTAAACCAGTGGCTGTTAGCTACAAAAAAACCCAACAATTATTTATCACTGTCCAAGTCTGGATACCAAAAATAGCAACCGCCTTCAAAACACAAAATACTGAATTTGCTTTAATTTATCTTTTTGTATTTATTTAAAAGAAATGCAGTTCTAAAATATTCATAGTAAGTTTTTGCAACCTGTTCTTTTGCTCCCCCGTTATTATTTATACTTTTACAAACCCCAAACATCTGCCAGTGCAAAAAAAAATAGGAGGTTTCAAACTGTCATTTCATGGACTGAGAGGCACCTCTTGAATCATCATGGATCATTCTTCTGATCCTGATGATTGGGAGGGGCCCATGATTCAATACATTCGGGACAGCATCAATTCTAAGAATAAAAGATGAAAAGAAAAATCTGTACTGCACTATAAAATTGTGTTAGAAAAATATAAAAGAATGTTTTATTGTTTATTCCCCAAAATACAAGCACCAGCATGGCATGGCAGCTACGACAACTTTGCAGCTATGAAATTCTGCTCCCCACAGTTCACTGTACTGCATCTTGAGAGGAATGACTCCTGACTGGAGAGTTCAGATGTGTACACAAGCGTGTGCAGGCCTCCTACACCGCTCATCGAAAGCCATGCTCCTCTGCACTCCAGTGAAATCTCAACAGGGCTGCTCTCTCCAGCTCAATAGCAGCAGCTTCTCCTCTACCTCTTTGCCACCTCCCTAATCACTGCCTTAAGGCAGGATCTGCCTTAAAGAATGGGGTTTTTTTGCCTGCATCTCCACCAAAACTGTCTCCCTCTTAAGAACACAGAATAAATACCTGGATAGTATTTCAGTAGAGGACCTGAAATCCAAAGCTTGCATAGGGTAGAGGCATTCCATACAACAGACATCACTATTCAGATTACAGATTTTAATGAAATATAAAGCTGGAACCCTGACTGGGTTTTACTCATTTTTGTGTCTCTAAAAGCATCATGGCCTAACGTTAGCATGGGAGAAATTCAAGCTGTCTTTATAATGTCTTTCCTACTATTTAACTTGGTTTCTCTTTTCTCTAAAAACCGTGGGTAGAGTTAGTTGGAATTTAATAACCACTGCTTTACATTTCTTGGTAAAGTGCTTTCTGACAGAGATTAGAAACTTCTGCTTGAGAAACATCGTGGAAGCGTTCTGTGAAAATGTATCAAGCACCACCAAACTCTTTCCTGCACCTACAGGTGGGAACTTCATTCACTATAAGATTTAAAGCAAAATACTGGAAAACAGGCTGTCCTCAAACAAGAATGCATATTTCAAAAAAGATTCCTCCAATTCTTCTCTTTTTTTTAATCCATTATGCACTTAGGCCTCCTCCTCATCCCCCTCACGACAACATTTTTGAGTAGATGCTCTCAAGCAAATAAATTTAGGCTCTTACTGTCAATTTTCACTTGCGTAAAGCAATAAAAGATTTGGACTAACTTCTGAAGTAAGAGTTTCTGGTTTGAAAGAAAAGCTGGCTATAGCCAACTAGATTTGCCAGCGAGCACCGGTAACTAATGCATTTCAGTACAGACCTGGGTCTCTCACTGCAGCTGCACATCCAAAATGCAGTACAGGGACAAAGCAGAAGTCACATATGAAGGAAAGGTCTGGCATTTTCAATTATTCGAGGTATGACAGTGAAAGTAAAGATGGACCACACACCTGAAGGCTGTTCAACTATGCAAAACACAAATCAACCAAGTGTGGTGTGGTTCTAGTAACACAAGAAAATTTCGACTGGCTTTAAATCATCTCACGGAGCATTATTCACTTGAACCATTTTTCCCACTCTATATTCATTAATTACTACTTTCACACAAAGCACACTGTCTCTTTTGGGCAACAATTTTCTTAAGCAGACAATAGTCACATTAAATCCACCAGTTCAAAAAGGAGCATTTTACCAAACGAGCCATGAAATGAATTTTACTTTTCTGCCACTAGTATGTCAGAAACTGTATGTCGCCTTTAATAAACTTCTCCAAATAAGCATGCTGGTACGTGAACAACATGACATTTCTAACAGTGAGAAGGCAGAAAACCAGAAACTATTACATTAATAAATTATGGGGAAGGGGAAAAGCAGACTGGAAGTATCTTGCTTCAAGTAAAATCTCATTAAGTTAGGATTTTTTACTCTTCTCAAGGAAAAAGAGGCCTGCTAGGCCTAAGAGTGGCCATGTGTCAAGTTTCCTATTCCACTCTTAATGAGATCATTCTGATAATACAGGAGACGACTGAAGTGTGAACCAAGCGGTATATGACCATCTGCAGGGTCATGAAAATTATAAAGGTATTTGCTTAAAATACGTTGGCAACATTCTTATTCAACAAATTTGCTTGCAAGTTTACAGGAAAAAAATGCATTATACTGAAAGAAAAACTGTAACAAAAGGAATCTGCCATTTTCATGGAATAGAAAATTCCAAGTTGAGTTCTTCTCATCTTTTTGGTCACAGATATTCTCTGTTCTTTCATATTCTCTTTTATATCAGCAAAAATAGAAAGGCAAACCTAAAGAAGAAAAAAAAAAGTGACAAGTCTGCCACAGAGCGTAAAAGAAAATATTAAAAGTAAAACCAAAACAAAATAAAAACTTTGGGAACAAACAGAACTAAATCAAAGTAGGCATCTTCAGCTGGTTGATTTTTTTCATTGCCATTTCCTGTTTTTCAATCAGCTCTAATCCTTGGCTGGAGAATTCAATGGAGCTGTATCAATTTATATTTGCTAAGGATTTGGCACATCTTATTAAGTATTTCCCAATGTGATCATCTCTCTAAGTTAAGTAATTAAAACATTTCATGCAAATAGGAACAGAATCTATATTTCAGTTTCTTGACTGATCCCAATACAGTCAAACGGGCTCCAATTTTCTCAAATGAGATGAATTGGAACATTTATTTGTACACTGAGAGTTCTAATGTCATATCTATGATCTATGGTGCCTAGATGGTTTTGTACACTACATATAACCCCCCCAAAACACAATGGGAAGCACTAACTTAATCCATAACTGTGTCTACTTTTATAAAGTCATGTAGACATCTAATTAAACAGCCCTCTTCCTTTTGTCTAAGACACTGCAGATTATAGAATCCAAGAGTCCAGACGAAATCTGTACAATATAACCAAACACACCACTTTCCTCCATAGGGTTCATTTTTACCTGCCTGATATTTAAGAGCAACTTTCATTGTGGGGAAAGGTAATGAAATGTTACAACAGCGTAACAGGTAATATGGCTGGGACCTTGATTACCACCAGCCAGCTGCACTTCAGCGGTCTGAAGTGATTAACTGAAGCATTCAGAGTTGAATTTCACTGGAAAAAGGAAAGATGGTGGGGGCAGTAAATGCATATTTCCAATTTTTATTCTATTTTTGCTTGCTTTGACTCTGTCATGAGTGTCATTAAAGCTATATGAAGAAAGTTTATAATTTGATTTAAGACCATCTTTTAACCACTGGATATACTCGTGCATTCTCCCCTAGAATGGAAATTTTGTCCCTGTCAAATTTGTTGAACAAATTACAAAGGGAAAAATCTATTGTAGATTTTTAAGTTACTATTATTTTACGCTATTACGTGAAACAGGCTCTGCCAAGTCTTGCCTTGATAAGAGAAGAGAGCCCTCATTTAGTGTCTGAAAAAGACAGAGAAGAATTATTTAAAAAGAAAATTAGTAGAACATCATTTTGCATTTCATCCTAAGCCACAGGAATCAACAGAATTGTCTTCTTTGTTTGATCAGTGCAGCCCTGGATCCAGCCCTTTACGAGATGGATCTTTGATGAACATTATACATTCAATCTTTGTTGCTAGAATCCCATCTTGCTGTGTCCTTTTGCCTGTCAGAAACATAGGCTTTTATAAAACAACTATTTTGGCACTCCAAACCAAGGAAATTATGACAATGAGACAGATAAAGCTCCTCCTAAAGGTGACTGAAAGGATGCAGAACAAAAATGTAAGGGAAGAGAAAAAAAAAAAAAAAATCATCACAAAAATGACATAGATGGAAGAAAAATTAAAGAGTCTGTAATTTTTCATAGGAAAGAAAAAATCTGCATCTGACAGCAAGTTAACAAATATTTCTACTTCAGCTCATGCTACTGTCAATTTATTTTCCTAGTGTGTTCTCCTTGGCTTTAATAACTTGATGTCTCAAAAGGTTTTCTTTTTCTACCCCATACGTCACAGTGAACTCTGGCAAACTGACCATCACGTGACTGAAACCAGCATCTCCAGTCTGGAGACCCTGACCTCCCTCTGTTCAGGTAAGAGATTTGAGGCCAGAAAGAACCATCGCAATTACCTTCTTCAATCTCCTGCATAAAAAGCCCACAAACTGTGGTCAAGACTACAGGCTACATAATTTAAAAGATATCCGATCTTCAGTTATGAGAGGGAAACTCTCCCTTACCAATTTGTACCATTGATAAAATATAATAACTGTAAAAAGAAATAAAAATAAAAACTGCATCTTGTTCCTAGGTCACAATCATCTGACTCTGACTCTCTTTTCATGCCTTTGGCAAGTTCCCCATAAGACAGAACAAAGATAACCAGCATGCCTCTTGTAGCCACAGCAACTGGTTTATTATAAAAATGTGGCAAAATCAAAACTTCCACTCAAATTCCTCTAAATATTGGTGATTAATACTAAATGAAACCTGACTTCATACTCAAAACAAACAAACAAAAACTATTGCTTTGTCTCTGGACTAGCTTCTAGAAGGAACAGAAGGTGTCTTTAGACAGCTGACATAAGACAAGACAATTCCTGCTCAGGTTACAGTGGAAAGAATTCTACTGCTGTTGCCCATACTCCAGGGACGTCACTGACATTTCCAGGGCATGTGGCAGAGGGTGCCTTAGCACCCACCTCTGTACTTTGCCTTGAAAAAAATAAAATTTAAATATTCATCTTCAAGAAAGGAGGAAAACCCAAGACTGACCAAAGATACGGCACACTGCTTGGCCTGCTCCAGTCCACCCAAAGCAAACTGTTTGTCAGAGAGCTACCTCGTTCCAGTTCCTCAAGGATCTTTACTGTGCAGATCCGATGAATGAAATAAGCCCCTAAATGTCTACACAATTTACCAAATTAGTGTTCATTTATCATACTACTGCTAGAGAAATAGACAGATTGGCTGAGTTTTAAATCTACAAAAGGGTCTTTTTGTGCGCCTTTGTGATTGAGCTCATTTACATAAGGAAATAAATGTTCAGAGCACATAAAAATAAGACATTGAGTTAGGGCCCCTCTGAAACTCTGGCCATGGCATGCAATTATACCTCTCGTACATAAACCACATCGTGCGGTTCAACCACTCACCGGTAACGGCAGTGTAGACACTGAGAGCTAACCCCAAGCCAGAACAGCAGGACAGAATCTGCCTTTATGCACTCCATATAACCCCAGTAGTTTTATAGTTTCCTGGGTTTATACAAAGCTGCCAGATCTTTCACAGGTGCTGGCAACCAAGCCAGGGAAAAGAAAAGGCATGTCAAGAAGATAGCTGTGAGAGGACACTGGCAGCACTGCATATTTTTCACAGTGAGAAGCAAATTAAGAGAGGGATATGAAGAAAAAGCGACCATGAGAACCGCAACTGAGAGGCAGAAAAAGACATAGCTGTATTTCAGAGAGCAAGGAAACTAGCATTCAACACACAGCACCTGAAAAGCACTGTATTTTGTGGTGAAAAAAAAAAAAAAAAAAAAAAGAAGAAGAAAAAAAAAAGAGATTGAGGAGAAGGCTGGATGCATTGCTTTATTTCTATCTTGTAGGACTGATACAGATGTATCACCAGTTTTGATCTCGCTGCCCTGTGTCAACATATCCACCAATAATGGATATAACGTCTGAATTTCAGAAACGCTTAACACTGCAACTCCAGATTCAGGCAACAGATGCTACAGGTATTCTTATGCTCGAGGGTGGGGAGGAAGACATCACATCTCTAATGCTTACCTAAGCTCTCTGGGATGTTGTGAGGATTAATTAACTAATGTCTGTAAAACGTTTAGAGGTTCTCAGATAAAACGCTGTAGACGTCAGAACAATAATTTAAATCAAATGTCATGTAATCACTGAATGTGTTCTGGGGAACAGACCATGCTTGCAAACTATGAAGAAACAGTATGCTGGCTAAAATAAAGAGGAAAAGTAGACAATCAAATGCTACAGAATTTGTTTCAGCAATGAGAAGAAAGAAAAGCAGAGCTATTAAGCTAAAGAGATGAAAAAGATGGCTTAGCTTGTTTAAAAGATGTAAGATGTTCTCCCCAGCTTTTGAAGTCAAAGTTCAGTGGAAATTAGAGGACTGAGGCTTCTGTAGGAAACAGACCTTATTTGCCATCATGGCACACAAGCGAGACAAAAGCAGGACCAAAAGAGATGACAGCAGCACCAGCTGCCCACTATTCCCACCCCCGCCCCCTTCCACACACACCCGCACGCACACGCACACATAGATTGCCATCTTTCACCCGATTAATCCTCTCCCAGGACAGATTAACGCTTATCTGCTCAATATCCATCTGCTTTGTGATTTCAGTAGATTGTAACCAATCCCAATGCCTTATCAGCGCCTCTCCTCCCACAGGCAGATGGGAAAAGATGGAAATCATCGTGTTCTATTAGCGATGGCCGTGACAACAGGCTAACACAGCTGCCTTCCCTCATTCAGGCTCCGCAGCACAGAAAGACTGCAGCATGGCACCACAGGCAAAACCACCTTCTCCCTCTGCTTACTATTCACCTGAGTTAATGAGTTTAGAGAGCACAGCAACTGCTAAACGCTCCTTCCAGAATAGGTTTAATACAGGACCACTGCTCTCTCTGCCCCAGCTAAAAGATCAGAATGGATTACAGAGACAGGAAGCAGAAACCAAAGCCTTGAACTATTAAGACTTCAGCATCTCAGACATCTGTGGACGTGCAGCACAGCAGCCAGTAAACAGAGCTGCTGCAGCAGTACGCTATCCTCTGATCGTCCACTCTTACATATGAAACAGGACAGACTCATCCTCTGGACAGACCTACCTGCAAGTTTCTTTCTCCAGCTCTTCAAGCCTGCATCCACCCTTTAATTCAAAACAATTACAGGCAAAGTGGAAAACAATACACCAAGTTGCACAGTTTATTTCCCAAGGAAACGTTTTCAGCTGTACACCCAAACGGAGCTCTGGCCTTTACATTCACACAAACGAAATAAATTGATTTCTGCCCTTCTATGCTCCTCATCCCATTTGTGTTCAGTCTCTAGAAAGAGCAGTGATCTTATTTGCAGAAATCTAAAGTAGGGAAGTGCAGGGATATAAACATTTTTAAAGGAAAATAGTCACATTAAAAATCTCACTGCTGTTTAAAAGTATCTTACACAGCACTGCTTCAAGTAATATTCCGGCCTCCAATAACCAAAAGATTCAGCAGAGATGTGAGTGTGAAAGAAAATACTTTATTTTTTTCCTGATTTATTTTCCCTTCACTCTTAGAGGGTCCTATAAGTTCTCCTAGTAGTGTGTATTCTTCTCATGTTTCTCTTTATTCATGGGAGCCTACACAAGTACCTTAAACTAGATTTCCATTAAAATGTTTAGTTACACAAGATAAATCCCTTTCTAGAAGGAATAAACTGCTTTAAGTATCCAAGTAAAATTACACAACCTGATCAGATTTTGAATACTGAATACTCGCATCAAATTGCTCATAATCAATGATTTTTAACGTGCAAAGACAACAAGCAAATTCATACTGAATATTGTTTGGCTGCCCACTGGCAACTAATTAACAGAAATATCTATAATCCCAGAGCACAGACACAACAATGTTTAAAACCTACATAAATATATTCTTAGTCAGTGAACAAAGATCTGAAATCCAGTAGGATGTGTAAGCCTAAGTCATACCTGGCACCTCTTCCTGGAAACAGGACAAGTTTTCTAATTTGAAGGAGAAGTGGTTAAGCAAATCACTACAGAGACAAAACATATATTTAAATGGGATATATCTGAGCAAATCCCAAAGCACTTCTCAGAAGGTGAATATTAGACTGGTTTTTTTTCCTGTCATTGAAATGCAGTGTCTTTTACAGTGAAACATGATAGCTATTTACTAAAATGGGGCAATAGTGCACTTAAGACACAGAGCGAAAGGCATGGTATTTAAGTAGATGTGGAGAAGAAATTAATAAGAGAGAAAAACATTATTTCCCAGCCTGGAATTCTGCCCAGAAAACTGGGTCTAAAATCTCTTCTTTCATTAAATGAGCCAATGGGTTCTTTAATAACTGTAAGTGGGTGAGACTTCAGTTCCAGGTACACAAAAACTCACTGGTAAATGTGCTATTTGGAAAAAAAGAAAAACCAGCAAAATCAAACAAAAAGTACAGAAGAGACACTATACAGAAAGCAGATATACACTAACTGAAGAAGAAAAGAGAGTATGAGAATTTATTACATTGTTTCTAAAAATGTCTTCTAGACACCTATAGAAAAGCTCTTTTCCCAAAAGGTCACCTGCATTCTGCACCCAAACAGCAAAGTCCACAAAATACAGGAAACATTATGTTTTTAATAATGTAGAAGGTCACCGTATAACAGGTCAACAATCCATTAACTCTCCTGTGACAGTTTATTGTTCCAGCAACTTACAAAGCGAGACAGTAGTTGGCTGAAACAGTGTAATAGGGTATGACACTGATCTTATAGTCTCCTTCCAATAAATACGGACTCCTCCTTGCCACTGCTAGGGTAATGGAGTGCCTTACAATCTTAAGCATAATTTTGCTTAAAATAAACAGGAAATAATATTTATTTACTCTTTCACAGATGGGGAATGAGGTGCTTTAGGCAGCTGAGACTCACTGTTTTCCATGGGTGACAGACACTTAAGTGTCTTTCCAAGTCTTAAATTTTGTGAATAAGTGGAAGAATGAAAGGGAAAAAAAAAAAAAAAAAAAAAAAAAAAAAAATCACAAAAGGGATCTGCTGGAGACCAGAGAGCCCACATCCCATTCTCTGGTGTGGTTGTCACCTGCTTCCTACCAGTCAATGTAGTCTGAGAATGAAGTATGTACACTATCTCCTCCTCTGCAACCATAGATCCAAGAAGCAAAAGAATGACCACTAAAGAAATGAAAAGTAAGTTCAAGACCTCTCTGGAATCCTGCATTGTGGGTAATCTTTTTCAGAAGCACAAGTCACGAACAAAAGAATCTTACAAAACCTAGTCTCAGGGTGGCTTTACCTTGCATGACATGGCATACAAAGGGAGGAAGAGGAATGTATGGATTATCCACCATAGAAGAGAACCAAGATAGAATTGTCTATGTGTTTAGGAAGAACTTCACCCTAATAGTAATTTCATTAAAGAAACTAGATCTCCTGTATGAATAAAGAAGCTGTGCACGGGGCTTGTCTTGATTTAGAAAAATCACTTCGTGAGTGCTGATCAGCTTCTCTCTATTCTGAGATGAAAAGCTCCTTAAAACATCAGCCTAAAAAATGAAGTACAGCTCCAATGGGTGCTACATGACTTTGTATGCCTGCCTAACATCTTCCTTCTATCAAAGAGAGGGAAAACACAGACTCACGGTGGGGCACTGCTGCTCTCAGAAGCACAGGTATACATTATGAATGACTGATTTAAGGAATCTCAGCAGCGGGCATCCTCTACAACAAAATCACCAGGTAATCTTCCTCACCATCTATTAACGCTTCCACTGTTCCTCACTCCAAAGCTTGTAAACCAACCATAAATATTGAGCAAATGTATTAATATCTTTTTAAAACAGCCTGAAAAGGGCTTTCATTTCATAGAACACAAGAGAAATTATTAAGCTTTAACTCTTGACAACTATTTTTAAATGATGTTTAAAAAAATAACTGGAGTTGAAATATGAAAACTACTCATTTAGAGATCAGTTTTCTAGGCTACAATGCTTGCTGCTGGCCAGCACATCGCATTGCTTTCAGGAAACGTCCTAGCCTTTCTAGTCTCAAACTTTTTCTGACGTAGCTTTGGCAATGCTCATTTCAGGCACTTGCAGGTTATGATCAAGTTCTGTCATGTTATGATCAGTTTATGTCAAGTTGACATGTAAATATTCTGACTGCTTTTGCTTACTAGCTCACTGGTAAGCAAATGTACTGAAAATATTTTTCCACCCTACAGTCAAGCTTCAGTTACAGAGAATTATCAGCATGTCAGCTCTACGTAGGCAAAGTGGAACACCTTTAACATCACCTGCACAGGTTTGGGGTTTTTGGGGGTTTGTTTTTTTTGTTGTTTTGGTTTTTTTTAAGTTAGTTTGAAATTTTCAGAAACACAGTTGATGATAGATTTTTTTTTTTTTACCCTTCTTTTCTGGAAATAGTTTCACAGTTCTGCCAATGGTCCAAGAGTCACATTACATGATCTAACATGGCCCCTTTCTCACATTACCTTGCCTTCTTGTCTGCTTCACGTGGAAAGACCTGTCAGCTACAGATTCATGTGCTCACATCTTCAGCGAGTTCTTTGGGTTTGCTCCTCACACTGTACGTTCTCCTCGCCCTGTTGATTGACTGTGTTCAGGCAACACTCACGCAGCATAATACTGCTGATATATAGTGAAGTTCTTACTAATAACTTTTAGTATCTGCATGATCCATCTGGAATGAGAAATTCAAACCTTCTCATTGCACTTCAGACTCTTTGGAGAACCCTGTAAAGACAGTGGTCAGTGCTGTAAGGAAGCAGTGGCTTGAGTTATGATCATACTTGCCTTCTGCAAGAGTGACTCCTTCCCCCCCCACCCCCAGCTGTATCTTCAATCATCTAGACTGACATGTTCTTCCTCAATTATACCTTATTCAAGCCATGCAACAACAACTGTTCCACAAATACCTGATGTCTGGCAATAGTTAATCCATGCTTTCTTGTCAAGCCTCTGCCTATTCTGCATCTTTCACCTCCTTTCCTCGCTCTTTCTTTCTTCCATTCCATCTTGCATTGCACAGCTTGTTAACAGTACAGCTAGTTATCACACACTGGGTTCTTCCTCCTTCTCTGTTCTCTTAATAAGAATCTCAAAACGTAACCAGCCTAGCAAAGGCTTCTGACTTCAGTAACAGCAAACACTGAGGTTACTTACGTATGTGTGTTACCTCAACTCATATCTTTAGTCTGTCATCTCCTCACAACCTTTGTCCATCACATTCAACCTACCCTCTCTTTACACAACTAATAACACTACACACAAGCAGTAGTGCCGCTCTCTTTATACATATTTGCAATTCACAAACATGCTGTACAGTCTTGTGCACAGCAGGATTAGTCAAGTTTTCCTGGTCACAAGAGAGTCCTGATTACAGTTTCTACAAACTAGGCACCTGTCAAATTTCTACAGCCATCAGATTAAGACTTTCTCTTGTTTTTCAAAAAGCAAAGAAGATTCTTCAGATTACAAATTTTATATAACTAAATTTTAAGTCAAGGTATTTTAGATCTTTTCCTCTACTAGATAGTATACTGAGCATTATTTGGTGGCTTTGTCTACTGGGATCCCTACTCTCACTGATTTCACACTGTTTTTTTTGGCATAGAAATCGAGCTATAGGCATTGGTCCATATTTCCTACTCTCTCTGAGAACGGTTTGTGCTTTTCCATCTGCTCATCTGACTGGCTGGATGTCTAGGAATAGTAATGGCTCTGACTCCTTTGCCCACATCCCACATATTTTAAGGTTTCACTGAGGAGAAATGATGCCACTTTGCACTATTTGTTTCACAAAGAGCCATGTCAAGGATAGGGTCAAAAACGGCAAGGCAGCAGCTGGCTAGCCCCTTCAGGAGTTTGGCTGTACTGTTTCCTCCCTCTTCTCAGAAAGTGCTGAATGTAGATTTTTACTTCCACAGGGGAGGACCTGATAATCCCCTGGTGGGTGATACCATCTGTCTGTTCAGGAACACATCCTTACATCAGAGATATGCAGAATGCTGTGATATACAATGAGTTCTGGGCTCCACAGAGCCTTCACCACTGGGCATCCACCCCATGGGGAGTGGTCACGCTCATAGTCACTGCCTTATCTTCTGGTAGTAACACAATTTAAAGGATTTGAGTCTGTTCCCATTCACTGAAGTCAGTGGGGTGGCAGTGATCTACACCAGCTGAAGTATGGGCTACCTAATTTCTAGACTGATGCAGAATTGGGCACCAAACTGCAAGTCTTTGAGGGGTCTTTTTGGAGAACTGCTGTTCTAATAATAGTTCATGGAGTGAGGAGCTGGAGCTTGGAAGGGAAGCCCAGAAAAGAGGTGAGGGCAAGGAGAGGGAAAGGAGGTTAACATGCTGCAATGGCAGTTACTAAATCTTACTTTCCCAATGGATGTTTTCAAGTGTATGCTTAATTGATATTCTTGCATGCCTCTGGCTAAAGCACTTACTGCTTTACTCCATTAGGACTCCTGGTTTACAGCTTTGCATTATATGGAAAGATGAAACAGGTGGAATTCAGAACTAATGAAATAAATCATTCCTGCCCTCCTACCTTTCCTCCAACCTACATGCGACAACATAGTTCTTGTTTTTCTGTTGCAGTCAGTACATTGCATGTCACCCTTGAGATACCTGCAGTAACTTCTGGAGAGGAGAAATAAACTTTCCTTTGCTGAGGAGATAATATTACAATATATTACAACAAAAATATTCACAAAGGTCTAATCACTAGAACTTCCAAATTACAAACTGCAGGAAAGTTTGGGCCAGTAAAGGCTTTTTACACAGCTGGTGAAAGAGCTGTTTAATAGCAACCGACCTTGAGAGAACCAAATGGGAGCTGCATCTGCATCACTGGAATGTCTCTGAGCAGTGCCTCAATGAGGCAAGTGGATGGTTGCTCAAAAATCTGGAGCTGTTAGCCAGGGTACTATTTTGATTAGTCTGCATTGCTGTATCAGAGAGAGCAGGTCAGCAGGACCCTAGGAAGCTTCCACTTTTAAAGAGTGATGAGAGAACACAGCCCACTTGTAAGGAATAGCTGCATCCAGCAGCCTTTGCAATTTCTTCACAGTAACTAAGGGGTCCAAATCAAGGCTTTTTGTTTTAGTAGTCTTTGATGACATTAAATGTGAATAAATGAACAAAGTAACAGATTATTCAAGGCAGAAATAAATAGCTTTTACAGCTCTTCTAAGATATACAACCTTAATTTTGCATTCCTTGTTTTCCTGTTTGTTCTTTATTTTAATGTTTTAAAAACAACTACTGATACACACTTACAACTGGTCAGCTACAATGGCTCTGTCTAAAAGAAAAGCGTTGGGGAATTGACTGAATGACCTTGAGATCTACCACTTAGTGAGTCCTCTCTTAATTAGACTCACATCCACTGTCCCACTGAAGGAAGTTCCAACACCACAGTGTGCTGATTTTTTTCCACATTAAAAAAAAATAAAAATAAAAATCACATTCTGCAAAAGAGGTAGGTTCACAGTCCAATGGTTAGCACTCAGCAGTTTAAGCTTCAAAGTACAGGAAAGGATAGGATTTTTCCTTCTATCTACTGAATGTCCAGAGGATTGATGCTCTTCTCCTCAATCCTGCAGTAGAAAATACAGTTTCCATCAGATCAGCAGATGAGGTCAACAGGACTACAAGGTCTGAAAAAAGAACCAATCTTTCTTGCTCTTAGCTGTTAGAAGCAGCAATTTAAACATGCACACTGTAATACTAGATGTATCCACAAGACTTAACAAGATTGCTTTATTCAATCTAAAATGATGCTGCAGTCTCATGGGAAGCCAAAAAACTTTCTACTTTCTATGACTACTACAAGTTCTACATCCTCAACTATTTTTCTTCTTAGGGAGGTTGTTGGGGGAGGTTTGAGTATTGGGACAAGTTCTGACGCTGTAAAAAGCTGACTTGCTGACATTTTAGTGGAAGAATTACAGTGTTGTCATAACAAAGTTGCAATCCTAGCAGTCCCAAGGTATATTTATGATATGCAAAAAATAACACGTAGATGAAATCTTGTTATCAGCCAGTAACACTTACTACCACTATTTTCTTATTTAAATGTTCAGAACAAAGATATCAGCTATTATCCATAAGGTAACAAGGTGGTAGTCCAAAGTTACTCCTCTCTTGCCCTTCTCTTCACTGAAATTACTGCACATAAAGCACAGATATTAATAGTACTTGTAATTACACAGCTCTAAATATATATGCAGCTGAGGATCCAATTCTGAAAGATGCTTTGCACTATCAAAGCTCATCTAAACCTACAGGAGTCACAAGCAGGCAGGCTTCAGCACCTCACAGAACAGGAATCTAAAAAAGTAAAAGTTTTGTAAGCTCCAAAAAGGTGGTGTTTATTTATTTACCTGTCCACTTTTTGGACAAATACTGTTGTTCAACACTTCTATTTTTTGGTAAATAGTAAAGAGAAATTTACTATAATCCTCTTCTTTGAAACAAATGGCTTCTAATGACACACAAGTACAGGCAGAAAAGGCAAGTGGATAGGAGAGAAACAATGCAGTAACTTTTCATACTGCTAAGGTCATGGCAACCTTGAATGCTCCTTTACTGACAGAAACAGCATCTTTTCTTCAAGAGCCTTGCACACATTGTACTACTTGCTCTATTTGCTCTATTTGCTCTATTTGTACTATTTGCTCTATTTGCAGTTAACTCTGCGAAAGCCTCCCATCACCGACACCGGTCGCTACGGCGCAGTACTTGCACAACACAGGGTTTGCACAAGAGAAGGAAACAGGAGGGACACGAGGAACAAACACACAACTCGTTTTCAAAACGTGTTCAGCAGCAATAAACTGATACTAGCTCCAGCTCAAAGTCTGGAAAGCTCCAGCCCCTGCTGCTGTGATCTGTGCTGGGCTGTCTGTCCGCACAAAAACAAAGCCAGGGCTTGATGCTGCAGACCCACGGGAAGCTCAGTGCTCCTGTGTGAAGTTGCTTTGCAATGCACGTGTCCTGCTCAAAGCTGACTCTGCCCTCTGCACCTTGAGCATCAGAAGGGATTTAATTTCCCTGCAAGGGCCCATGAGAAACGAACAATACAATGTGCACAGTGGGCATAATCCTTGACTCTTGTTGACGCCACACAGAAATCCATTCTGTCTTCTTCTAATCCTTGCGCAGAGCCGAAGCTTGCATGATGAAGCTGAAGGGACAGGAGCTATTTATAGCCTTTAATTTCATCCTGCATCAGTGGATTTTCAGGCAAAGGAAACAGAGCTTTTAGCTTGTTTCCCTTTTTAACCTGTTCAGTGCTCACAGCTTGCAGAAGTCAAAATAGTTTTATTTCACAGTCATCTAGTGGTTTCAAGGAAATAAATATCCAAAAATAGGTCGAAAATGCTAACTGTTCAAACAGGACAGGAGCAATGCAAGGTTTCCCACTGCTGCCCCTACAGTTCTGCAGATGTAGTGTAACAAGGGAATATGCAATCAATGTAGACTATCATGGTTTCAAGGGCTATGCAGGCAAGCTGGAAGCAGAAGGACATACCTACCCCTTCTACCCTGCTCAGCCCTCAATTCCCATTTTCTGATTTGTTTTCTATTTGACTCCTTCCAGCTGTAAAGTCAGTGTTTCTCTCCTGCTCCATTGGCACCCTTTTTAATGCGGTCGCATCATTAGAGCAGATGTGTTTCATGCAGGTACACAAAGCAGACAGTGCTGCCTTCATGAGATAACAGACCTCCAGAGGGACTGGAGCCTCTTAAGCCCCCTAATCCACCGGGCACGCAACACGAGCCTCTTGTAAACAGACCTGAGCGAACCACCACAATCAGCTAAGACATTTCACAAAGTTCACACTTATGGTCTGCATTCCATAATTTTTACAAGTCTATTGCCTATTCGGTGGTTTTTCTCAGTATTTTTGCTTCCTGCGATTTGTCATTCCAAATTGAGGATGTGATCTGTTTTGCTTTGTTATCAGACACAAGGAATCATGTGCAAAGGGAATAAATTTTGTGAACGTATTTTTGCTGAAAGTTGCTCCTGAACAAGAATTTGTCTTGTCTTTGTCTACAAGCACCCATTCCAGTACAACTCAAGAGTGCATTTGTAAAGCATCTGCAAAAAAAACAAACAAAAAAAACCAAACAAACAAAAAAAAACCAAAAAAACCCCAAACAACTAACCAAACAAACAAAACATTAAAAGGCAAGAAAAATTTAATAAACATTCAGGAAAACATCAATAATCTGAAACCAGTCAGCAAGAAACTAAAAGAAACATCAAGGAGAAAATGAAAAAAGAAGAAATATAGGTAATAAAATCACATGATTAAACTTATTAACATATTGTTGATTTGGCTGTGTAAGTCAATACTACAAATAAGTAGCATATCTATCCCAACGATCACTCCACATAGTCATCAATGCTTGGCTACCTCCACGCAACTGATCTGAAAGTAGAGTTAGCACAGGAGTGACTGACAGTATGTGAAATTAAGGAGCAGGCTTTGACATGTCTGAAAGCACAATGACAGTCAAATGGCCTAGCTGAACTAGTTACATGGTGGATGGAAATCTCAAACAAGCACTGTACTAATGCACAGGGTTAAAAAAAAAAAAAAAAAAAAAAA
>WHYT01016879.1:217320-227487 GCA_009806455.1 Tetrax tetrax | reverse complement strand
TTTTTTTTTTTTTTTTTTTTTTTTTTTTTTTTTTTTTTTTTTTTTTTTTTTTTTTTTTTTTCCCCAGCCAGAGTGTAGCATGGAATTCTAATGTCTGAAAAATACAGATATCTCCTTCCTTATTTTCCTCCTTCTCCCTTTGTACTTACTTCCTCTCTCCTTGATCTCTTCTTAATTTCTGAAAAGTCTCAGTGGGAGACATACTTCAACTTTAAAACTAAACATACTAAGCCAAATAACTGAGAGTATAAACCACTGTAGCTCCACAAAAGTCCACAAAACTTTACCAATTTGTATCAAAGCATGTTATTCCTTTTTTTTTACTGCCTCCCATTGGTAAATTTTGAATCAAATCTCTTTTACTGAGGATTACAAATTCACCCTTATTTCCCACCCAAATGTTAATATTCACACTGGGTTAAGATTTTTTACATTAGTTTATGAAAATTAAGTATCCTATGGCCATTGCCCTTCAATAAGAACTGATACCTTATTCCCTTGGGAGCTTAAAAAAAAAAAAAATCCATAGGTAGTCAAATCCTTCTCTCAGTTATACTGGTAAAGAAGCAGAGTTATTCATAGGGGTTCTGCAGATATGTCACAGATGCAGTGAGTTCAGATTTAATTTTGGGAGAGCAACACGTACAGTATACCTTACCTGACCTGCAACATTTGAGGAAGAATTGATCAGACTAAACTACTGGACTGGAAATAAGAGAGGATTTTGAAGAGACGTACTTGCATACATACACATATAAATATAAAAATGGATCATCTTCACAGTTACAATACTATATTATATAAATGGACAGTATCTCCCCAGCAAATAGCAACTTATCTCAATGTAGCTGTTCTGACGTTTAGTTAACTTGGAACATATGGTTTATAGGAAAGAAATTTTTGGGCCACTACTCCATGCCACCCCAATGCGGACTGCTGTGATGCCTACATATTCCTCACCACATGGCCCTCAGAGCATTTTTTAATACACTGAATAAACAAAGCATGGAGTCCTATGAATCCATGGAAGAAAACTTGTTCTAATATAGAAGAAAGCCCAGAGGGATTAACCTGTTTGGGGAGGAGGGAGTGAGATCAATAGGCACACAGATAGATAGATTCCATGACCAGACTTGCAAAAATAAATAAAAAACAATTTTATATGAGCTTCTTGTCTGAGTTTGTTGCCAACTCTTCTGTGAAAGAGACAATAAAATTTAGATAAAAGCCTAGGCTTTAATAAAAAAATTTCTCTCTCCTCATCTACTTGTCCTATTAATCTAGCCTTTTCTCTCCTGCCAGATCTCCTAAGAGGTCATAATCTTCTAGTTGTGACAGTGTCTGTTGCTGTGGGGAATGGTTGGCAATGTCACTAATACAAGATTATGGTCAGCATGTTGCCGTGTGTACCAAAGCAAGCACACAGATGTGGAGAATGATTCTGAACTGCATCTAAATGTTTGCTTCTATTCAAGCTCCCTGTTGGAGTACAGACCGCGTAGGGCTGTGGAGCAGCTCTGCAGGGAGATGGTGCTTCCCTGCAGGAACAGCCATCCCACCAGCACCAATTCCACACAGGCAGCTGAAATCCTGCGTGGTTTCTCTGTCCAATCTCTTTTCAGAAGCAAGTTTCACTGTCCTTGTTGCAAGGCCTCCTGAGGGTCTATTCCAAGGTCTATTTTCCTATCCAATATCTGAAAGCAGATGGATTCCATGAAAGCTATTTCTTCCTTCCTCCGTTAACAGGCTATGTCCATGGGTTTACTGACATATTTATAGATCAAGACATCAAGAGAACAGGGTGGTTTTCTGACAGAGAACAAGATCCTCTGAGTTCAGTATCCAAAACTGAACAGTTTAGCCTGGCAGGTCTACTGTGAAGATTTTGCATAAAACCAGGGTAAACCTCAGCAACATCCAGGGTTTCTTAATCACACAAATGCTAAGTGAAACTCTACCAGCATAACCCCTCCAAATACACTGTGTCTCTGACATGAACACAGTATCTACATCAGAAACAGAAGCCACTTCAATCCAAACCTTCCTGCCACATAATAAAAAAAAACCATACAAACGTGAAAAGTTTCACTATGGGGTCTCAGATTGTCCATACAACTGACAAACAGGAGAAGTGCATTCCAGCTTTAGAAGTATAAATAGTGTGTCATGTATACACTGGAAACTAAACTGAAATGCACTTTCAAAATCCACTATTCAACCTTGAATAGATCCAGTTACTGCCACTAAAATTCTCTCTCCTCTTCCAACAAATTTTTATTTTTAAAGTAATTTTAGACATACATAAGGCATAACAAGAATTATCCCAAAAGATGTTTCCTGCTCTTGTCCACAGTCCTTCAAGGAATATTCTCCTTGCCAGGTATTCATTTATGCAGTTAGTTATGAATGAGTAATGATAGTAACACAAGATACATTTGGGACACTACAGACCAAATTTTCATTAAGTGGAGAAACACAAGTAGGCAAAATGAAGAGAAAATTCCTGCACACTCCGCAGTTCAGAATGGCTTCACAATCTATGCTCTGAGATGCTGTCTTTTTGTCTGTTATTGTAAGCCTTTCCAACATAATGAATAATTAAAAGCAGCTAGATTACATGTTATATCACATTAATAACCAGAATACAGGGGTTTATATCATTCGCCCATTTCTCTCTTTTATTACCTACAGTATTGCTGAGGCCAGTCATCTCCTCACTGTTACTCCCATTTAACCTACTCTCTACACACGGAGCCAAAAGGAATAATGATCCGTAGCTTAAAACGGAAGTCATCAGCAATGCCAGCAGTGTTCTCCAGTTCAGAACTGCAGCACTACCACTTTGCAACTGCACCTTCCCCAGTAGCTACACAGGGTCTGAAAAGGGTATTTCTCAGGTTTTTCACAATAGCACGCTCCTTGGCACAGATCAAGCATGGGAAAACTTAATCCCATACATAACACATCTCACCAGTTTTGGGGAGCATGGTAAGAACAAAAACTTGATTTGTAACCCTCCATGTGACCAACATTCATTGCAATCTGTCTTTATCTGCTTTTCTGAAGATATTCACCGAAGAACAGCATCAGTCCTCGCAGACTTGCCAGACAAGAGAGGAGGGGGGGAAAAAAAAAAAAAAAAAAAAAAAAAAAAAAAAAAAAAAAAAAAAAAAAACAGAGAGACTTTCAGTTTACATTTACTGTGGAATAGTACTCATAGTATTAATAGCGAAGAATTCAACAGGAAGTCAGTTAAGTCCTCAATTAGTTTGTGTAGAATCCAAGTATGACGCCAATAAGAGAGGAATATGTTATCAAGAGAAGAATTAGCAAGTCAATTAGCTCAAAAACTATTCATGGGAAATAGCATTTATCTTCTCTAAGAAAGATTTCATCTTGTTTCTTACTGCATGCCAGCCTTTCCTCGAAGACCCCTTCCCCATTTTCGCAGGCTACATCCCAAGAAAAGCCAAAAATATCGCAGATTGTAATTTCAACTATTTACAGCATAGCCAATCGCACGAAAAACACATGTGTATCCTGCACATCTGCCACCATCCTGCAGGCAAAAGAAGGAAAGAAAAAAAAGAAAAAAAAAAAACCAAAAAGATCCAAGATATGCAACAAGATTTCCAGCGTGTGAGTTGCAGTGATGTATTGCAACACAGCCTCACGGCTACAAGCTGCCCTACAGGGGCACAAACAGATGGCTTGATATTATTTGCCAGACCTCGGATTTCCAATTGTTAATAGGGCTGTAAATCACTGCTGTAAAAAATCAGAGACCACACACGTAAATGTGTGGGTTTATTTCTCTATCAAAATGTGCATGGTATATCTTTATTGCTACCCATTATATAAATATTTTCTTCTTCAAGAAGCTCTTAATCTAATGTTTGGGCTTCAAAACTGGCCAGTCTCCAGTAGTCAGAGAAGTAGCACTGGCTTGCCGATATTAGTCAGAAATATAAGCTACACTACAGAAGAAAGAGACTGGAGATGAATTGAAATTCTCTAAATATTGAATGAAATAGTTCAAGATCACCTCAGCTCTCAAACTATCACGATCCTATGAGATACCCTCCTATGAAATATAGCAGAGGAAGTGTTACTATCTCTCTGTTTTTCAAAACAATAAAAACTCTTCCAAACTCCTAAAATCTTGACTGCTTACACAACAGTCCAGGCTGACAGACCACTGAAGTCCATAAAACTCGATCTGTTGAGCCCAATGGCTGTGGGTCAGGATTTGTAGATTCCAGAGACGCTGTACCCAAGCTCAGATCTGGTATTTTACTCCAGTTTTTCCCACGATTAATTCAGACCACTGAACCTGAGAGGTTTTAGATAATATTGATGTTAATCTAGGAGAGTAGGGGGGGAGGGGGCAGCCAGCACTGAATAATTATACTTAAGTACCCTACTAAAAGATGAATTATTCCATTGCTATCTTGTTATAAAACAGAGGATAGAATGCAAAAGGACTGAGTCCAATAGGTGCTGCTGGAAATATTTCACAATCAAAAATCTGAAACTATAGACATTTTTTTTTTTCCAAGTAGGTTAGGAAAAAAAAGTTAAAATGATGAAAAATTCTAATACACGGAACAACAAAGAACTTAAAAAGATAACCTGATCACAAACTGAGCAAACTTTTGAAGCGGCAAGAGAAAACACTACCTCTACACAGCTAGAAAGTTGACAATATTATTTGACACAGGAAAAATGAGACCCAAATTCAGAGTTCCTGTAACTGTTGGTAAAGATGTCCCAAAGATATATTATCTTTCCTTTTTATTCTCACTTCCTTGCCAAGAGGTATAAATGTCACCTTCACTTCCTTCTCTGTCTACACAAGGTCAGGGAGCTTTACACCCTTCTTCCTGGGATGACTCCAAAACACGCCTGCTCAGCACACTGCCACACAGAAACTATTGATCTCTGTACTTGTACTGAAGTCAAAGAGCCAGCAGAAATCCCACTGTTGTAAGGAGGTACTATGGGTTAATGACAGCCCTCTAGAAAAGAGTTAGTTGGTGAAGACTGCTCAACCAGAGGAACGTAGGCAGGAAAAATCATTTGAAAATGTGATTATGGACAGGGTTTGAAGAACCTTTCATTAGAAGAATTTTGAGAAAGAACGATGCAAAACAAAAACGCATGCTGTTTTGGTGGTGACAAAATCCAAAGGAAAGAGACTAATATATAATTCATTCAACATCCAACTTGTCTCCACAACAGCCCAACAAAGGAGGGGAACGCTCACATTTCAGTATGGGTATTGTAACCAGCTTTAAGCATGAGCGCCTCAAAAAGTGCCTGAATGCCTCCAAAGAACAGAAAATGCTAACGCTATAAGGCGAAACAATAAGCTTCCAATAGCCAGCACTTAAATCTATTTCTTAATCTCTCCTTATCAGCAAATTCTGTTTTGGAAGTCTAATAACTTAGAATCGGGAAGATTTAAAATACTAGCCTTGAATGAAAGATGTTGGAAGTTATTATTTACTATTAAATTTATAAATACTCAAAATTTAGCCTTCTTTGAAATTCCCGCTGATATACCAAACAAGACAAAGTATTCTTGCCAATAAAACAGTTTTCTTAACAACTGGCACATACACCAAAATCTCCAGTCAGTACACAGTTGCTTCATTAGCACATTCGGCTTAGAAGTTAGGAACAATTGTTTACTTGAATTTTACCTAGCTTAGTCCCTCTCTTTTTCAGAAAAGTTAACAATTACATGATTAACATAAATGAAATGTGTTTATAATGTTGCATCATAAACTCAGAGTAAAGATTAAGAGATCCCTACAGAAAAAAAAAATACAAGAATCACTGACATTTAGAACCATTTAGCACCACGTTTCACTGAAATCAACGTAAGCACAAATCTGGGATAATTATTCAATGAATCAATAAGTGAATGGATGGCTAAATCTTTTCAATAAAACATTCAGGGCCTCCATAATAATACAGCATCCTGATCTTCAGTTTAGCAAACAAAGGGAACAGGCAAGATGCAAGACATGTAGGTAAGGGTAAGTGTAAGTTAGAAGCGTGTCCTGCTTTGTGTAGCGGAGAGGGCTACAGTGGCAGCTTACGCCAGAAGCTGCTAGATATTTCCCCTGTGTCCACTGGACCTGGCTGGGTCTAGGGCAGATCCGCTGCTGGCCCAGACCAAGCTAATTGGTGACAGTGATAACGCTTCTGTGATAACATATTTAAGAAGGGGAAAATAAAATACAAGTGGGGGTAGAGAGAGGGAGAGGTATCTGCCTGAGCCTGACTGTGAAGTATTTCTTGTGAGAGGAATGGCTGTGATCGCCAAGGCCAGTGAAGAAGGAGAGGGAGGAGAAATGTTGCTCCTGACAAGATTCCCCTGCAGCCTGTGGTGAAGACCATGGTGAAGCAGGCTGTCCCCCTGCAGCCCATGGATCTCTACTCCTGCATGGAGATCTTCACCTGCAGCCTGTGGAGGACCCCACACCGGGGCAGGTGGATGCCTGAAGGAGGCCGTGGCCCATGGAGGGCCCACACTGGGGCAGCCATTCCATAGGGACTGCACCCCGTGGAAAAGGACCTGCACTGGAGCAGTTTGTGAAGGATTGTAGCCCGTGCAAGGGACCCCACACTGGAGCAGGGGAGGAATGTGAAGAGTTCTTCCCCCAGTGAGAAAGGAGCAGCAGAGAAACATGTGATGAGCTGACCACAACCCCTGTTCCCTGCTCCCCCTGTGCTGCTGAGAGGAGGAGGAAGGAGGTAGAGATAATTTGAAATTAAATTAAGCCTGTGAAGAGGGAGGGATGGGAGGAAGTTGGTTTTGTTCTCTCTCATTATCCTGCTTTGGTTTTATTAATGATAAATTGAAATAGTTTTCCCCAAGTCAAGCCTGTTTTGCCTGTAACAGTAACTTGAATGACCTCCCTATCCTTATCTCAAACCTCGAGCTTTTTGTTGTATTATCTCTACCGCATTCCCTTGGAAGGTGGGGAAGAGCACGTGAGAGACTGCGTAGCTTGGTCCCGAGCGGGGCTGAACTACCGCAGAATGAAAGGGAAGATTTTTCTCACTGTCACAGCAAAAAGACAGCTCAACCCTGACTTACTTCTTGTGTTCTTGTATGGATGACATTGTGATATTAAACAATAGCCAAGTCTATCATGTTGCACTGGGAATTGGACCTACACAATTGCATTAAAATTCTGACTCAGAATATTTAAGACTAGATTTATAATCCATCCTAAATTGACTACAGAAATCCTGTCCAAGTAAAACCAGAGGCTTTGACATAGGTCTACTAATAAGAGCTCAAGAGCAATAGTAGTTCTGTGTCAGATAACAAACATGACATTTTTCGGGAGCGGAGAAGAGAATGAGTGGGCACATCTGTGCTTTCCTGAGGAGACAGGCAGGCACATACACAAAGATAAATCTATCCTTGTGCCAGCAGTCACAGCTCTGTCTTCTTGCGGAAGCTACACCCACTTAGGCTGATTTGCTCTGTAGATACTTTAAGAACCAGATCAACCTGTGCAAATCCATAGAACCTCACTAAAAACCAGTGGAGCAGTGCCAGTTTGCAGCAGAGGAGAATCTGAATCTTGCTGTACCTTTGGAGACTGTTTGACTGAAGGGTTTTATGAGGGAGGGAATTCCTTTTCTTTCAGCTTATTTAAATGACCTGCAGTTACTATGGTTACTCCTAAGGCATTTGGAATCTGCCTGCATGATGCAATTGGTGAAATGACAAGGCACAAAAATTGATGTTCCTGTGAAACAGACTGTTCATCCAGGACAGAAAACCAAAGCTTGTAAGTAGCCGAGGATCTCATATTTAGCCCATTGGCTCCACCTCAAACACTTCCAGTGCTATCAAATTAGCATTTCCACTGTAGCTCTCTTGCTGATGTGGGGCACGAGTGCTTTTGTTTGAACAAAGCCCACTGTGTTAACTTCACTCCACTGAGGCTTTAAGACAATAGAGAAATGTCATTCAAAGAGCAGGAAACAGTGAGCTCTTATCTCTCTCATTTATCTGGCCTATCTATCAGACAGGGAGCAAGGAAATCTTGTTTCTTTAACAAATTATGTCATAAACTGCAAAAGAGGCTGCGAACACTCTCCCTTCTCATCCTGCTATGGCTGCATCAGCAGCAGTCTCTTAAGGACACTTTCTCTGAGTGTTTGTGCTTGCCCATTTTCCCCCATATACCATATCAAAACATTGCAACCAGCACTGTAACAAAACCCATGTTAAACTGTAATGAGTTAATGAACAGAATATGGGAATACAGAAGCAGCTACTCATCTCTCTCCATCACAGCTATTTATGCAAACACCAGTGTAGACATATTCAGCCTAATAAAACCTGTTATTTCAATAATGTAGAACGTGTTGGTGTAATATTTTTCTTTTGCACATGCATTTTAATTCCCTAACCTGCCCCAGGCTGATTACTCAATAACTTACCATTTCTTCTTCATCCTTAGCCTGGTACCATCTGTGACAACAAAACAAGGAAAAGGGTGGAGGGAGAAGGAAATGTTTGTTAAATAAAATCAAAATGATGGATTCAGATAGATGTTTTCCATTATTAAGAGGAACCGAAGTGTTAGTTTTCCAAACTAGAAGCATAAAATACTGATAAACACAAACCTAATGCAAAATAGAAAGACTGTTCTGCTTTCATTTATTCAGGAACTAAGAACCAGGTTGAGGATACCACTGTTTCGCCCTGTAGCAGAGGCTGACACGATGACACCTCCAGTAAGGCAGGGAATTGCAATTTCAGGCCCTGATCCTACAACGCTGATGCCTCTGGAAGCTGAGCCTGAAAAACTGACTTCACAGGTCTAAGAATCAAACCTTTAGGTGTCAGCATGTTTGCCATGTACCAGAGCAGAAATATCAACTGAAGGTTTCTGGCAGCAAAGGACACAGATGTTCATAGTTAAAAGCTCCTCACTCAGCCTTCTAAAGCTTCCACTTTTGGTATAGCTTCTCAAAAGCTGTGTCATTTATTAGTGCTTGCAAATAAATTTGTAATCAATAAGGTATCCACTATCCCCTCAAACATAACCCAAAATTTTAGAAACAAACCAAAGATCTTTGAATGGATTCTAAAAAGAGAGAGGATTCAATATTAAGTTGCATGTAAATAAAAATCATGCCACATTTAGGATTCAGAAGCTGCACTCAAAATTACAGGTGATCCCTTTTGACTCATCATCTCCAGTACATGTCCTTAGTTCACCAAACACCATTTTAATCCGATACTTTCAGCTTTAACAGCTGTTTCTTGCTAAATCTACTTTTGTTACCCCCTCTAAAATTATCTACTTACGTCAGCATTGGTTTAGAGCTTTGTTTGTAAAAACTCTCCTTAAACCACTGTGCTTGCAGGACCAGGAGCACCTGTTCCTTTTTTACAGCACCTACATCAACAGCAGTAGCAAGGCCAGAATCCATGGATAAAAACCTTCCACTCCACCAGGCTCTGCAGTGCCAAGAAACATTTGCACTACTTTGTTTCATCATATATGTACAGCTGCACATAATAAAAAGTAAAAGGCACTCCAGCCAAGCCTCTGGACTCCAGATTTGGGATGTAACAACATTTTGAACTAGGTAGCAAAGCACCAACCGTTTCCTTAGACACACATCTTCCACTCCTAATGGTTAGGAAGGTCGCAACCCTTTTGCATGCTTAATGTAAGAATCATCTTCTCTACACATGCAGGTCATGTAAACGCAGGAAGGAGGGCTAAGTGAAGGGGCCCTAAACACTTCTTCAAGCTTTTGCATAGCATGCTGTACTGTTAAGCAGCAGGAGCATGAATACTCTGGATGTACAGCAGCTGTTTCTGTTTCAGCAGGCAGAAGATGGCTGGCTAGGCTACAGAATGAGCAGCAGGAATCCCCCCTTTGCCAGTCCTGTCTCACCTTACAGAAAAGGAGATGAAGAGGAACTCCCTCCATTCCCTGTGCCCTCCAGGTTACTGCAAAGTAAAGATTGTGCTCAGCACTTCACAGCCTGAGTGAATCTACTGTAGAGGGCAGCTGGCCAAATGAGAGTCCAGAAAGACAAAGAAATGTTCAGGGAAATCATAACAGAGTGAAATCCTGGGGTTTTTTTTGTTTTTTTTTTTTTTTTTTTTTTTT
>WHYT01016879.1:149889-176510 GCA_009806455.1 Tetrax tetrax | reverse complement strand
AGGAGGGGGGGGGGGGGGGGCGGAGAATGTGGCAGTGAAGACAACTAAGATCTAGGAAAGAAACAGAAACTGCAGAACAGTCTCCAGAGGAAAAGAAAAGAACAAAGATCCAATATTCAAAATTCTTAAAAACAAGTGTAGGCCAAAAAAATGTTTAAATAACCAAAAGAAATGTCTCCATGGTCAATACATAACAACCCTGCAATGACAGTGTTGCCTGGATAATCTAATGTAGCTTCTCTAACACCTGCTTGCTGATTACTGTTTGATTGAAAATAAGAGCATTGCAGACTACACAAATGCAACTGAACACCAGTATTTGCTAAGACCTTAGTTTAATCCCTCTTCCATCTTACAAATAATGCTCTTGAATAACCTCAGAACAAAATATCTACATACAGTAAACTGGAGGACTCAAAAAATGAAAATATAATTACATTTCATATTTCAAAGTTTAGAACAGAACCCTACTATTACTACTACTACTACTATTATATTACTTCAAAGTTCCTAATTTGATGCTTTCTACATAACAAATACACTGGAAGTTCATAATGTACCTTTAAATTGGCAGATTTACAAAAAGAATTCAAGGTATAGACCCTATAGCTTACTTCAACATCATTATCTATTCCTTTTATAGTATCGTTTGATTAAATATGAGGAAGATCAAAAAAAGAAAGAGAAAATTAAATGAAGTTCTGTAGTATAAAGGGTGATATTAGGGAATTTTTTTCCTAATATAATGAGATCATACCATTAAGGCTCCACTGCTTGCAACTTACAAGTCATTTTCTTGCTTTATGGGATATTGTCCTTCATTCATATACACACTCCATTATACATTATAGATAATGTTTATAGGAGACTAAATGGAAGAAATTGCAATAAGCATTTCACACAAGATAATTGAATGAATATATGATATAAGGGAGATGCAGCATGGATGAAGAAATCTGCTTATCAAGCCCTCCACAGTATTCTAGCTATGTATGTAAAATTTAAGCATTGTTAACTGGAAGAAGGGGAAAGAAGGGAGGGATTCTCAGAGGAATAAGGCTATTCATTTGCTTTAGGAAGTCTGTGATAAACCATTACTCACATTCCCCATGCCCATAACTTTCAAAGACTTACCTTCACTGAGCACTGGGCACTCCGTGCCAGTTTTACTAATAGTAAGTATGACGTGGTTGATGTCATTACTGCATAATATTGTAAAGGTGCAGGAGAACTGGGAATAGCAGGGTGAAATTTTTAAAGGATACGATTACATAGAGGCAAAGAAATTTCACTATCACAACATCCACAATTCTGTTAAGAGCTCTCTTTACTGTCAACTGTCCACAACTTCAAATTCAAGTTCTCTTTCTCAGTAATAAGTAAAGAAACCTCCTCTCTGGAATAATATATACTATTCAGCTTTTCTCACCATGGGAGATGTTTAATCCAAATCAAACCATTTTGGATCTCCAGTCCCTCCACTGAATTTAATAAGATCTGAATCAGGCTTCTGGAATTTAACCTAATTTAACAGGCTTAGCCAAGACAAAAATACTAAAATTTAGACTCAACCTGCCTTTGCATGGGAGTTATTATTCAAGGGACGTTTTCCCTTGATTCTGGACTGGGTCTCCTTCCATCGGATAGTCATTTCCACTGTAATTCCCAGTTCTTCAGTCTGTAAATTCCAAAGAGATCTTCAGTACTGAAACAATTTGTGAGGATGAAGGCAATCCACAAGCAAAGAACAGAACCCTAAAGCTCTTACCTGTTTTACCTAATCAGAACAACTTCACCAGCAGACAGCACGACACACAGACATCTCCATTTCTCGTTACATTTCAGTAATGTCCTACTCACAAAACTCAATAAAGAAACTTTCAAAGCAATGGCAAAATGCGGCAAATGGCTTGGAAACCAGATTTAGCATATGGCTTTCAACAGGGCTTTACAACTTACAGAAGAGAATTTCTTAAACATTGACTGCCATCACCTCTGTTTTTAATACTCGGTTTATAACCTTCACGGTCACCCTGATGCACATGCCAAACAGAACGTTACCTGATTATGTCATCCAGTGCCCAAAAGATGGGTAAATCTTTTTCATAGAACTTGTTCTTGCATTCACTGAGGAGATTTGCTACTGATACCAACAGCACTGGTGCACAAGCCTCTTTAATGAGTAGTTACCCTCTACTGTTCTTTTTGTAAGTGTTGTCAAGTACAGACAAGTTTAAGAAAATTACTTATATCAGCAGTGCCTCACCTTCTCCATGCTCAGGTTTTCAATTGCAACGCATTAAAACAGTACATGTCAATAATTAAAAAAAATAATTAATTAAAAAGATAGACATTGTCAACAATAGAACACACATTTGTAACTAACTACTGAACCCTCCAAACCCCTTGCCACTTTAAAATCTTCTGTTAAGTGAAGAACTCAAGAAGACAACAAAAGCTGGAGCACCTAGTGGAGGAAACGATCTCCACAACAAATAGCTCCTTCACAAAAAGAAAACACCCCCAAAATCAACCCTTCCATTGGTTTCTTGATTGTTGTGTGGGGTGTGGTGGCATTGAGGACCCTTCAAGTAGATTGACTGAATTCACATACATAGTAACAACCACAAGTAGCACTCAGACACAACAAAAACTTCCAGAAAGATTTTTCCAGCTTCAAATTATGTGTATCTCCATTTATAAACATTGACACAAACACAAGGAAAAAAAGATGCATGCATGCAAAAAACAAGTACATACGTAAGCAAAAGTTGAGATACGTAAAACAAATTAAAAACCCTGGAAAATACAGTGATAATATCATACAGTGCTGCATACTCAAGTGCTGTATTACATAAAAAGAAGTCTTTTAAAAGCAAAGAAATTGCCTTAAAATTGCATGGTCCATGATTTTGAGTGTCTCTGTACCATAGTCTCTTACTTTCAGGGTCAGAAATCCTAAAAAGAGGTAGTTAAACAAAAGAGAGACTGCAATGGATAAGATGTTTTTCATTTTGTAGCATCCATGCAAGACTTCCCTTCTTAGAAAGCCACATCCCTCGTGGTGGCAGCAAGCCAACAATCAGAAGTAGGTTAACTAAACCCCAAGGGATTATTTTGCTTTCAATCTAATTTGTCATTGTTTTTTTAAAAAACAATCTGAATCTTACATACAGGTGCAATTAGAATTGCAAGCAATGGTAACCGAGACTTTCAAAAAATAGGTGCAGATACTTACTTTCCTTACCTGCAATCTTTACCTCTTGGAATTTGAGTCCCAGTTTACCTAATTGCCCAAGGACACAATCTTCAAAAGCATTTCAGCCCTCTACACAGTGCCTCCTTTCAAAATCTTCACCTTTCAGAAGATTCTGGTTTTAAAATGGTATTGTCACTGATCCACAAAGGTGCAAACTCCATCACTTGTGTGTACCCCAAAGCAGCACTGCAGCTTTATTCTAAATAGTCAGTGTACTTGGAGATAATGGCCTGTAAATATTAAGCCCAGAGGAAGGTCACAGTCTGGCTTATACATGCTTCATCAATTTACAAACTGAAGACAATCCTGCTTTCCCCTCCCCTGCCCAACACAGTACAAAGCTACTTGTATTTCCTCTCAGAGCAAGGTGATAAAAATATGGGTCCGGTAGAAACAAGGAAGATCAATTAGCATGACCAGATGCCTTTCAGGTTTTTCTATGTGACTCTGCATTTCTGAGCTGAGAGGGAATGTCATTCTGACCTGCACACCGACTTGGAGGTGAAGCAACAGTTAGAACATGGAGCAAGCGAGTCAACAGCAGAACCTGAAAGCCAAAATGAAACTGTTTGTGTCAGAAGAATAGCATAGAGCAGCCTTAGATCCTTCTGTTGTGACACAAAAGGAAACTTAATAAACAAAAATATCACAAGCAAGAAGATGCAGATTGGGTGTCTCTCCTGCCACCACTTAAAATCAAACCAACAGCAAGCATTGTTTTAATCACACTACTGCTCCAACATCTCAGAAGCAAGCAGGACTGCAAAAAACAAAGACTGTGTCGAGTAACTTCGTGGACAAATGGATCTGTTTCTCTCTTATCTAAGGATAACAGATTTGGGGGTAAGTTGTTTATTCCTGACCTGAATGCAGTTTGCTGAAGTTTACTGAACAAGCCTCCACAATCTGTGAGCCCTTAGACTCAATCAATCTGAATGTCCTGTTAATAAATAAGTTAAAAACAGAAGGCTTCCCAAAACAGCCACAGGAATGCCACTTAGGATGAAGATGACTATCACAAGATCTCGGGTTTTTTTTGTAACAGTCACAGCACAAATCACCATGTTTGGCACTTCGGAAATAATCTGGAAATTCAACACACATGCAGTCATCCATACTGTGGATTGAGCCTGTAGGAACAGAGTGAAGATTAACTGCACACAAAGACTTACCCCTCCACTCCATTCTTTCTCTCCGCTATAAGGTAAACAAAAACCACTGAGTTTGGTGTGTGAAATCACAACATTCATGGTATTACCCTAACAGGTAAGCAAAGAGAAAAAAGACCTGATCATTGATACGGGGGAAAAAAAAAAATTACTACAAACATATCAAGTATTTCTGATGCTATGCGAGAACTGTGGGCAGCCTAACTTCTGTCACAACCAAAAAAAAATTTCTGCTGCCACACCAGTTGGCCCATAACTGATCACTCCAATGTCTGTACCAAATTCTTGTTTTAAGTTCTGTTCACTTTAATTTTGCTTTTCTCAAGTATTTTCTCTCCCACTCTTTGGTTCTCTCTTAGATGTAGTAATAAGCAAACCAAAACACTCTCTTAATATGGCATCAATAATTCCAAAAATCTTGTTAAACCCCCTCCATACTTTATAAAAGAAGCTATTACCAGGCCTTTCAAAAACTGAGTAACTCAGGGTGTTAAGCCACCTGTGAAAGGTGTGATAATTTAAAGTTTATTCACTAGTATAGCAAGAAAACTAGACAGCATTAGATTGCCAAGCCTTTGTGTCTTTGCACGTTCTGAGATTTCCAACAAAAATAATTTCTTTGTTTTCCCATTACCAGGCACTAAAACATTAGATATGACATATTTTGTTCAAGGCATCTCACATTACTAAAGCACAAAGAAACCCAACTAAGTTTGGGTTGTTACTTATAAAAAACAGGACTGTAGGAAAAGAAAAAAAAACAAACAAACAAAAAAAAAAAAAAAAAACCCCAACGAACAATCCCAAAAGGCTTCAACAGTTCCAGTGCATGACTCCTCATACCACCCCTACTATCCTCAGTTCAAAATACCTTCAGCCAAGTGAGGGATAGAAACTCATGTAGTTCCTCATTATGTGATAGTTACTTCCTACAGCTCCCACATCAGCCACCATAAACCCACAGATCTAACTGAAAACCATTTTGGACTGAGACAGCCTTCTCATCTTAATAGCATTTCCTGAATAATTACTAATTTGTAGTTACGCTTATCATGTATTTCTGTAGTTCACACAAAACTGTAGTCCACTCAGAGGTTATGTCTTTTGCCCTCTCTCCTGAGAGGGTTAGTATCTTCTTCCTCAACACCTCTGAGTATTTGAAAATTTAAAGTCTGATACACTACTGTAACTCGCTTTAAAGAAAAGCAGCACATTCCAACAGCTGATCTGCTTGCCAGTTAACACTGTGCTACTATTCCTTCCTTAAAGAAAAACATCTGAAATAGATATTTATTAGTATCTAATGGATACATTAAGTATCTGATAGATAGATTAGATATTAATAGATAGATTAGATAACTTACTGTATCTAATAGACTACAGTTACAGTGGTAACATATACCACAAAGGGATAAAGAGTTTTTAGGAGGATCAAAATATTCCCAAAATTACGTACAGCAAGGATTATCTGAAATAATACAGAAGACTACTCTCTTGCCTAAGTGCCATAAACATTTTCCTGCTATTTGGATAAACGGCTCTAGGGACACTTTTAAAAAAAAATGCTTTTTAATAGTCTGCATTTGTTTTGAGTAATTAGAATTAAAAAATAGAGATATTTTAAAGATAGTGAAATACAACTTCTGTGGGGATTTGCAAGCATTGTTTCAAGAATCACTTTTAGAGAAGTCAGTATTGACTGAGAGTCGTTTCAAAAACACCACTAAATCTCATTTCTACTGGTAAGACATCAAAAAGCACTATTTCTACAGCATACATTACAAACCTCTGGGTCTCAATGGCTTTCCAAATAACTGCTGTAAGCAAGCTTTTACACCTAGGGCTACAACTCCTGAATCCTTCTCTGCAGCAAATCAAAGCTTTTCCTCCATCTTTGTTTTAATTTTTTAATTATATATCTATATATAAATAGAAAGGCAAAACGATCCCCCAGCAATCTCCTAAACATTACAGTGCAGATTATATTACACTTGCCAACCCTGCTCCCCAGGGAATTATTTTAGTAATAAAGACACACTACAGAGACTATCTAACTTCAGCAGATTTAGTCTTGATGGCAAGGCTTGACTAAAGAAGAATAAAAACCTGGACAAAATAGCAAAACACCGCCAAATGCTTCAGAGCAGTACTTGGTCACAGAAAAGTTAGCTTTATTTGTGTGAAATATAATTACCAGAAACTCGCATGAAACCTGGTGTACTGGATAAACGCATCAGTTTTCAATTTAGTCACTAACGTCTGAATGTGTGACTGACACAGAAATCTTACTTAGCATATGAATAGGAAGACACAGCCAGGGCTCCAGTATTCACACTGCACTGAAGGAGAGGTAGGAATCAGAACAGCAGACAGACAGAGGCAGTGGAGGTTGTATCCCCCCATCTCCTACGGTTACTCTGTGTAATGTGGCTCAGGTTAGCATAGACTTAAATTTCCAAGTAAACTGTTGCAACAGGAATAGATTACTAGATCGAGGAAGTACTACTACAGGTTGGTTAGTGTGCTGAAATAACTGTCACCAAGACACAAATGGTTTGCAGAGCTTTGCAGGATCAGCCATTGGTTCACACCCTCTAAGATCTCATTAACAGTTGCAAAATGGTCTTAACTAATACCTCCTTTGTTTTTTTAAGATTACTGAAGGAAAAGTTCTAACCAGTCCTGTGGTCACACGTGTATAGTTACCTGTAAAACTATTCTATCTTCTAATAATAGTGAAGTGATGGGTAGAACAAATGTGAACATCTGTAGTAAGATCATGACTTTTTAAACATCCTCTCAAGAAAAATCAGCACGTACATGTTCAGGTAATTTACAAACCATAATTACATCAAAAGGTCGGTTGGCTTTCCGCTTCAGAAAAAACCTTCAGTATAAAAAAGCTTTTGCATCCTGTGCATACACACAGACCCAAACAAATCACTCCCAAACAAAATTTTCATGCCAGGCAAAGCTTGCGGTTCCAGAGCCTGATCATACAATTGGGGCCTTCAGTAAACTAAAGAGAGCAATGCCCAATTTCACAGACCAGTCATGGTGAAACGAGAGAAATTTCACAGTTTTATTCTGAAAACAAGGAGCAAAGAGATAGAGGTTTGATGGGCTCTTTTACTTTTAAAATCTACTCATACATGTAGTGCTGATTTTTTTTCTGCAGATGTTTTAAGGTGCAGCTGAAGGCAGCACAAAGTAAAATAACCTTGTGGATGCAGAAAGCACATAGCAACTAGGTGACTTCTTTGGAGACATAAGAATTGCCATTCTAAATTAGGCCAACAACAGTCCATAAACAGCCAGCCTACTGATCAGAACAAGGAGCCAGAAACATGTATTCCCTGTATTCTTCTCGATACCCCTGTATTTGGCTTCATCCTGTCATCTATTATTTCAGCATCTGAATACGATCAATCTGTTCTGCACATGTTGGCAACATAAATCTCCTGGAGACTTCAAAGATGCAACAGATAAAAGTGTAGATGGGTTTTTCACTAAAGAGCATAGGAGCACAGAGGGCTACTGTTCCTGTGAACAGTATGGTGGAGGAAAAGCTTTAGCAAAGCAGAAAGGTTTTGCAGTGCTTCCTAAGAATAGTTACACTGGATTTGTATAATCTCCTCTATGAATCTGTCCATAGCCATACACACATCTGTCCACAGCCACATACACAGATGAAAAAATGTCTTTAGTATTTTATTCTAGGTTTTGTCAACTACAATTTGCGAGAGAAGAACAGACATAGGCTGCTCTGTAAACCTTACCCTGTAACAGACTAACAAACATCTGTCCTATCTGTCCTGTTAGTGACTGGGGCAGGGCAAATAAGATTTCATAAACCCAGTGAAGCACTGGAACACATCTGTGTAAGCCTATACAGCGGGGAGAGACAGCATTGCTTTGCATCGATAAGGACTTAAGTACACATTCGCTTTCCTCAAACACAGCACGTATTTCTGAAACTGAAAGACAAGAAGGCTCTAACAAATGATGGGGTTTCTTGGGCCAAAAGCAAGCTTTCAGCTTGAAGGCAATTCCTCACCACTCCATCCCAAATGTCACAGAAGTCAACTGATTCACCTGATTCCAGGGCAAACTTCCATCCTTGTGATCAGGAACATTTGTTAGCAATACTGTTTTATGGTGTCAGTACTAAGGGAAGTGGTATTAATTTAAAGGTAGTTGTTTTGGTAGAGTTTGTTTTTTTTTCTTCCTTATTTATTTATTTTTTGAAATGAACAAGCCCAACCACCACAGGGAGCATTGGCAGTGAAGATGCCAAGAAATAGATTTTCTATTGCATATGTTTCCTACCAAAGTATATTTGCACACTATGCTTTCCACAACTGACTTGGAGCTGCAGAGATCTTTTTTCTTTAGCCCTTCAAAGTTTAATTGCTAGTTCCCATATGAAAGCCCAGCAGGAAGCCAGGCTTCTTGTGGCAGTTCTTGGAGACACTGGCAAATCTGCACACCCAAAGGCTGCATCAGTGGGAAACTCCTACAGGCCCACAGTTACAATAGCAACATTGACATTTGGAAGATCTTAACGGAGAATTTACTTTTCCTAATTATTGTAGGTATCTGTAGTGAGGTTTTTTAAAATAATTTTTTTCTGTAGCCAGCAAAGAACAAAAACTGCAATCACTGAGCCTCAAAGGATAAGTTGGAAATATGTAAGTGAGATGATTTTTGCAAACTCTCCCCACTCATCTCCAAATATGCAACCTATCCCTGGAGTTCCTTGGGAGTCTCCAGTGGATAACTACATGTTTGAATACAAAAAATGTCACAGTCAAGGGCAACTGTTGATCTTCCTTCATCAAAAATCATACATTACATTTAGATGCTATCCAATAGGCACAACTCCCAGCCTTCAATAAGTAGAATGAAGATTTTATGCAGCATTTCTTACTGTGTGATAGTGGGCATTCCTAAGTAGTCTCAGCATTTTTCTTAAGGGCCTCATTCTTCTTAGATATAGATAAACTAAGCAGTCACCGCCTTGGAAAAATCTGCCTGAATGTTTGCAGAGATGGGTTAGGTCCTGTACTGGATCACATCAAACTGCCAGCATCTACCTGCTTCTGGGTAAAAAGGAGTTATGTGAGCAGCACAACTAAGGGAGCCTGCTCTCCTGTAGTTATTCAGTTCTTACTGGATTCTTTGGTTTCTAAAAGGTGCAAACTCACATCAGACCTTTCTGTAGTTGAGCTGTGTGAGAAATCTCTCATATACAGACTCTCTGGTACCTAGAAAAACCTGAGCTTCTGAGCTTCCACTACCATATTTCCCTTAAATGGAGCATTAACTTGTTTTGGTTTGGTTTTTTTTTCCCCTCTGAGTCTGTTTGCAACACTTTTAGAAATTCAGTATTTGTGACACTACTGCCTCTCCATCCTCCCTATGCAACTAGCCAACATGTTTATAACTTAGAGGCATGCAGAAAGCCTTATTTCTTATACTGACTCACAGGAAGGTGTTTCACAGAAGTCCAGGACCTAGTATTGATCCTGGACCAAGTACTACAGCTACACTAACTGACAAATAGACTGCAAATGACAGGAACAAGATGACAGGAAAGGAAATTTTGAAACCCACAAAATTGAACTACGAAAAAGCAGCTAAAGCGCTATTTATACTAGGGCAGCAATAGGCATTTCCCAAATGTCACTATCATTGCAAGTCTTTGCTTACACACCACAAGGAGATAACAAATAAATGTTTATCACAGGCACAATCACCTTGTTTCAGCAGCACAAGAGATTAATTTGATCTAACACTGTAACATAGCTCATGCAGCTGTTCCAGTCAACAGCAAGTATCATCAATGTCCTTATATTAAGGTGCAAACCTGCAGCACTGACATCCCAAAATGTTACACTGACTGATCGAGCCTCTCAAATACCACTGCATAGAGTAAACAACATAAATTGAATGCTGTGCTGTCAACAGAGTGGTACTAAATAGGGTGTGTAATTAAGCAGTGCGCAAGTGCACTAACACTAAAAGTATTCCTGAACTCTTCCTTTCCAACATTGATTTATTCAATTTGTTAACAACGTTGCAAAATAATCCTTTTGCTCTATAAAAAGACGAAGCTGGACAACAGTCCTGTTTTTTTAAATACCTAGGAAAGCAGTGGCTCTGTAAAAGATAGGGTGGGCCCACTCAAACACTCACTGGCTAGCAGTTACTAATAGCCAACTCAGCTTCCCCACACCCTGCCATATATTCAAGTTTCATCCCATTGACTTCTCCTCCTGTTTCTCCAGATACCTGTCAAATGCAGAATATAAGGGGGTTGAGTTTAGTTTTTGGGTTGTTTTTTTGTTTTTTTTTTTTTTGTCGTTTTGCTTTTTTTTTACCGGATCTCCATAGACTCTGCCAGGAGTTGAAATAAAAACTCCTATCATTGTGCTCTGCACCTCAAAGCCCTCCTGGGAACTTTGGACAAACATCTACACTAACTGCCATAAAAATGAAGATGAATGGCAGAATTCTGCCCTTCAGTTCTCTGCCTGTCTGTGACCTTTCATCTTCAATAACAAGTGAGGGAACTGGACAAAAGAAGGAGGGAGAGGGAATAGGGAGGAAAGAAGCTTTTTACAGATAGAGAACTCTTCTGAAGGATCCAAAATTGAAGAAAACCTGCCTTCTTCCCGCAGACAAAAGCAGCAGTGCACTGCTTAGTCAAAGGTGTGATTTTTAAGTTTCCAGCATCATGACTAGTGCAAGGTGCAAAGCAAGAGCCAGAAAGGACTTATGACCTTCTTTCTTAGATTAATTTTCCTCCATCCTTTTCATTATCATTTGTGTTATGACACTAGAAAAGCTTAAGTCAAGACCAAGTTTTCTTTCCTCTAGTCACTGAAGAAACATAGAAGCAAGAGAAAGGAAATTTCATTTACTTTCATTTCACAGACTGGAAGATAAGATGCACAGAATGATAGGCAAGTCCAAGCAAACACAGCTTGTAAAAGAGACAGAAACCTCAATATAGATCTCCTGAGAAAATCAAAAGGAATGCTGCATTTCCTATCTCATTTTGCTGCAGGAAATAGAAATAATTTTGAAAAAGCAAGAAACACTTTTGTCACGGATACCACTTGTGCACTAGAAAGAAATTATTTCTGTGGTCACCATAGATATTACTGTCAAGTAAAAAAAAAAGAAATTAAGTTTTTTATTTTGTATGGTTGGTTTTAGTTTGCTGGGCAGCTATTGGGAAGCAGAGGCAACAAGGAGGAGAACAGAGCTAAATCTTTTTCAGTTCAGAAAATGGAGAATTCTTTTCTTCTTGAATAGATATTTGAAATGAAGACTTTTTTTTATCCTGTCCCAATCTCTCTCTGTTTCTGCAAAGCTGAGCAACTGTATTTCAGACAGAACTTTACTTTTCTTGAGTGCAATGTTCAAGACAGATTTAATTGCAAATAGATTTCAAACCAAATGAAAGAGTTAAGTGCATTAGGGAAAAGAAAAAAAAAAAAAAAGCAACAAGATGTCTCCATTTCCTACCACTTCCTGTACAACCGTTACTGAGATATCAATCGATGATATTGCACAAAGGACACCAACTTCAAGCAATCTATCTGCTTTCTGAGAAGCTGTCTGAGAATGGTCTTGGTTTTGTCTGCACAGCTGAAACAAATGCTCAAAATGTTCAGATGGTTACCTGTACTCTTTCCCTTCCCATGTGGATATTCTCCAGCATCAGGTGGTTTTTGAAATATAAAAATTCTGCAACCATGAAAAGTGATTGTTTCCGAAAACTTGTAAGGTAGTCTAAATGTAGGGTAAAACAGAAAACTTTGGGGAAAATATTATTTTTATTCAAGGCTGCCTCATCACGGAAGGATGCTCAGTTTTGTGCATACAATGCTGCAAAGGAACTAGAAATCTATGACACAAGCCAAACACTTTCAACAGGCTTTAGATCAAGTCTCCAGATAGTGTTCCTAATTCCATCACCAATTTCTGTACATCTTTCAGCAGCTCAACCTCTCCAATTCAGTTTCCCCACTTGCAAAATGTGAATAATTATATGCTCTTTATCTGAGTGCTATTATGAAAATAAGACTAGCATTTCTAAAGCGCTTTGAGATCCCTGAGTAGAAGTTGCTATAGAAACATACGTAATGTATTATTAATTGTGATTAGGAAACTGAAAATGTAATGAGTAAGTATTCATGCACAGAGTAGGAAATCCTTATCTGAACTCAATAACAGTATAGAAATAAATTAATCTCATATACACTTGTATTCATGTAAGATATATGTGATCCACTGGCGATACACTAAAGTGTAAGTCTGTAGCAGTAAACTAAATGCTGTAAACTACTGTACTCAGGTTACATTCAGAACATTAAAACTCTAGTAACCTGCCTTTTGCTTAAATAAAACTGCCAGCCACAAGCTACTGATCTCACTCTATCACTTTTTATCAAAGTAGCCATCAATAAGAACTGGTTTAAGTCCCAATTATTGTTGACATTTCTATACAGAAAATTGATCACTGTAAATCAGAGTTACTCTCTCTTTCATTTCAGTATGTGGATGGACCCAAGACTGCAGTCATTAACACTCAGAACTCCTAGTGCTCTGCTGAAGAGCTGAAATTAAAAACATCTCCATTGCCACTAATAGCTGCCAGTTTATTCACAGGATGAAAAATCTCTGATTGTAACAGCATGGATACGGTGACATTCAAGTGTATTTGGCAGCAAACTCAAAGAGCAAGAAAAGCAAAAGAGGAAAAATACACAGAAGAGATTCAAAGTATATTCTGACATTTTTATAAGATAAGTACTGGGCACCTCTGTTCTGATAATTTCAGAGCATTTTTCAATTCTCATATGAGCAATCCAACATATGGGTGAGGTAGATGAGTACAACTTTCTTATATATATGGAAAACTGATGCTAAGGCATATCAGGAACAATTTTCAGGGCCTATTATTTTCATTTATTTAATTCTAGGTACAAGCACTCAAAAGACAATCAAATTGAACATTAATGGGATATGATATGAACTCCTGTGCCTGAAGGTTTTTAAAACATTGAAGTAACTTAACAGCAGAGAATAAAGCCCCAAAATCTAACTTTCTGGATCCTTGCCTCGCTGGCTTGGAGACTGAGGTCCCAATTAGACCATGAACATGGCAATGGCTAAACAGAGAGCAAACTTACATGGTTAAGTACAGCTTGGTATTAAGATTCCTCTCTACCAGCTCAGATACTAGAAGATCACAATGAAAAACTATCAACACCAAACTAGTAATAGATCATACAAAACGGAAGAGTTGAACGGACACAGTCTGGCTCCTAACAAAGCCAAAGACAAAACATACCACTTAATTCCAGAAGAAAAAGACCAATTACACAATTTATGTTCACCATATTGGATTAGATATTTTGGTCTAACCTTTTCTGGCTTAAAAAAAATTAAATAAATAAAAATAAAATAAAATAAAATAAAATCCATTTATTTCCCAAGTCCAAAACTGTATACCACAATACCCCTTAGACACTTTAAAAAAAAAAAAATAATAATAAAAAAAAAAAAAAAAATCTAACTTGCAAAATGACCTGGGAGCACCAGATCCCACATATGTGACAAGTTCATGTTGAGAGTTGGAATTTTTTTAAAAAAAGTAGGTGCATTTTCATGGCTAAATATGGATTTAAGAGCAAAAAATCCTACATGTCGTGGAAGAGTTCGCTGCTATTATTACATATATGAGGAAACCTCCAGCCTTTTCCTTGGTATCTGTGTCCCTTTATCTTATGTAAACATGGTACATCTCAATAGTAATGGCATATTACATAGCTACTGCTGAATTGCATGCCATGCTTTTATCTGTTATAAAATAACTGAGGCTTCCTACATTATTTAAATTAGAAATTAAATAGTAGTTTTTAACAGGCTTTTATATTTACAATAAAGAAAAATTTTTCCAAATATAATTGCAGACATTTTAAAAGTAAAGTAAATATTGAATAATTTAATATTTTACTATTTCCATTATTTACTTGAAAGTAACTTTTAAGGTCATGTACTGAAGAGCTGCATCTAATCAAAATGAAGTTTTACCTAGCTTTTTATGAGTCCTAACAATGAGGTAGAAGTTTTGTAGAAAGACAGGGTCATAAACTATCTGATTAGTGAGTCATTACTAGCATTTCTGGTTCAGTCATTATAATTAGTGTAAAAATAATAAAGTTAATCCCCAATAAACTGCAGTTATATGTGTTGTACTACTATCAAACAGTGGAAGGGGCTTTTGCATAGCTAGAGAAGCAATGGTAATTAGCAAAATGCTTTTTTTTTGGTTTGCTAATTAAAATAACAGTGTTCTAAAAGATGGTGTCCCATATGGAACCACAAAAGGTTTTCCAAGAAGTGAATAGAAAACTGGCATACAGCACTCAGTATCATTCCAAAAAGAGTTTAAATGGTTTTGGTGTTTTTCTGGTTGTTGGTTGCTTTGGTTTGGTTTGGTTCTTTATGGTTGTTTTTGTTGTTGGTTTTTGTTTGTTTGTTGGTTTTTTTTTTAAAGGGGGGGATGTTTTCTTGTTGGGGGGGGGGGTTGTGTTAGGTTTTATTTTTATTTACTCTTTTAACGCTTTCATTATGTATGTACAACTATCAAAATTTTCAATTTTCTATCTGCATTTTTTGTGTAGCAAAGGTCCCCTAAAGCCTTTGTATTATCATGAGCAAAACCAGGCAGAACGCAACCTTAGCTAAACCACTCCTCCAGGCAATAGACTGCATCTATAAATCAGCTTTCTGCCCCAACTCCTCACAGATCAATGTCACAAGCAACTATCTAGAGAGCAGCAGGGAAGCCAAGCTGGTGACCGTGTTCAAACAGTCCAATAGGTTATTGAGCAGCGGTGTTAGGTGTCACAGTCCAACAAATCTGTTATGTTTCCCCCCTATGTAAAGCAGAGTGCTTCAGAGCGGCTCGTCAGGAAAACAGTATGAGGCTGCTTTCGTATCACCTTACTTGAGAAAAAAACTATTCAAAGGTCAGCAAATCAGACAAGCAAAAGTCAAAACAAAAAAGAGAGGGGGAAAAAGGAAGTAAAGTTACCAGCATATGATGCGTAGATGGGAAAGAATATGAAACCCTTCTCAAATAAATGCTCTCTATGGTCTCTTATCAGTTTTTAGACAGATACCGTTCTCACATGAGCAAAATACTAAAAATTTTGTCTTCCTTTTTTTTTGTGTAATTCAAGTATCAATTGCTCTAGTTACTCATTCACTCAAGTCCCACAAGAAGAACAGTCAGAAAATTATGAGAAGAAATGGGACAAACATTACAACTTATACTGCTGAGCCAGAGAGGGCAGTAAGGAAAGACATGATAGCTTTACTATCAATAACTGATAAAAGAAAGTATACTTCATGTCTCATTCATAAGACATAATCCACACCCTAATACAGTCAAGGGGGAAATTTTTTTACGGATTTCAGCTGGCTTCAGATCATGCTCAGGGTGATATAGATCAAGGATGCATTCCCTAATTACAGAGCATGCTGAGCACCACCTGCATATCACTGACTAGACTGAACTTTCAGTGCCTCCAGTGCAAAGAGGAGATATCCAGAACCCCATAAAGCCATCTCTTATGCATGAATCTGATGAAAAAGTCTAGCAGAATGAAGCTATGAATCAACTGTGACTCATAAAACATAGCTTGCACATCACAAATATAAAGAAAACACCTTTGGCATGTCTGTGACTGAAGGACCCTTCCTTCCTACTAAAAAAAAAAAAAAAAAAAAAAAAAGCTGATCTAAGGAAACAGTAAAACCTTCCAGTACTTCACTGTTTCAAGCACCTCTGCAGAAGTCTGATGAACCTCACTGGCCTTACAGCAGCTTTAGAGGTTTGTGCTTGTGTTTCCTCTGCTTTGGCTCAGTCCAATGCACAGGCGGTGCTGCTTAATGCTCTGCGAGAGGCTTTCAGTTCTTGCTTAACAAAGCTTTACTCCCACATGTCATATGTATTCAGGCTACAGTCTGTTTATCTAATATCTCCCTCTTTCTCTTTCTCTCTCCCCCTCCCCTTCCTTTCCACCCCCTCGTCCCCAGAAGAGAATAACCATAATGTGCCTATCGCTTGCAGAAACAGACAGCTCAGCTCCCCCTTGCCATCTGGTCATACTTCGGTCTCTCAGCTGTCGTCAACATATGAATCCCGTTGTTTTGACTAGTGGGGTCCCAAGGAACAAGCAACAGTGCAGATTGCAGGGATTCAGGATGCCCTTTTCTCTCCTCCTTAAACCAAAAAGCAACCCACATAATTAGAAAGTGAAAGAGTGAGTGTTTGTGAAATGAAATAGAAGGCACCTTTGCTCATGTGATGGGGATTCTGCTAGCCACACCAGGCTATTCTGTAACTCAAATTAATATATTTACATATTGACTTAACTTCAAGACACATTTTGCTGCCTTCATCACCAGCACATGACACTTCCATCCTGCTTAGTCCTCAACCTTCTACCTCTTTAAAAACAAAAAATAAAAATCAAGCTCCCACAAAAGGCAAAGGTAAATCTATAAACCCTTAATCCATAAGAACTTATCTTCCAAAGACAGGAGATTTTAAAAAGATAACTGAAAGTTTGTACTGATTGGTAGGATGAGTAAGGAGATTAAAAAAAAAATAAAAATAAAAATAAAAGGCAACTTATCTAACTTAGCTTAAGAAATACAGAAATTTCCACAAAACTGAAACGATTAATACTATTTTACTATTTCTAGACTGTAACAGCATTAGAAGTTTATGATGTCTATTGATGATAAAATTAAAATGCAACTATTTTTTAAGTACGAAGAACCAAAGTTGCATTATCACCCTGTGTGCTTGAAACGTACTGGAAGCAGCTGGCCCTGAACCATTTGGCAGCATTAAAGAATAGGACTGCACCAAGGTCTCGGCAAAATGACCAGCTCATGCTCTCTCTTGCCAAAATGGAGTTGGTGAAACTCCCACCAGGCATCTGAATCCTTCCACAATAATTCTTCGGTGGGTTCAGAACCCAGCATCTGAGGATTGCAACAAGGAAAGACAAAATGAATCTTTATGTTTGGATTGGGAAGAAGGCATGACTTAGAAAAATGCATTTACAAACTCACATCAGTGTCTTAGCAGTAAGTTTGAGAGACTGCTTTGTTTTTCCATAACTCATTCGGGCAGCTCTGTAACAGCTTACCAAGATCTGTTTCTGAATCATATACTTCTCAAAATTCAGGTTTTATGTAAACAGAGCGGTTCTCCCACTGTATCACTAAAATTATTCACCTCGTGATGTTTTATTCAAGCAGCAGCGTGTCTTGTACTCCAACAGTTCAATACATGCAGGTTCATTCGTCTCGGAATCATTATATAGTTAAACCTTCATCTGTGAATATGTTCAAAGGTATTATACATATGCAAATAGAGAAAGAAGGCAAAAAGATAATTAAAATTATATTCACATAAAACACTTAGTTTCCTCCCATGTAGCATGCAGACAGAAATATATCATGAAGCTTTGCCAGAACAGCAGCTGGATGGCACAACAGGTCTCCCCCCAAAGATGCAGTACCATTTGAGCCCTCTCTCACACCTATGCCTACACAACCAAAGGTGTCATCGCAAGTAGCTCTTTGTCAGTTTTCAGGATTCAAATGTGGTCAATTCAACCTTTAACGAGTAACATCATAAGACTTGCATCTATATTGTGGCAGATATTTGCCTACCCAAGCACAATTAGAACAGCAGCAAGTCAAAAGCAGCACGGCCTCAGCACTGGTTGGGTGTTTTAAGATCCAAGTACTTAAGGTTCTGGGCAAGTTTATCCAGCACAGGTCTGTAATGCCATTGCTTTGCTCTATAGGTTGTTGACCTAGTAAGATGAAAGACAGTTTAAGGATGCCTACATACTGCAGTCATAGCTCCCATGGTATGATAGATGTATTGTACATTAGAGAAAAAGCACTAAAATTTACAGAAGTAAAGAGGCCATGGAGACTTAGGAGAAGCTTAAAAATGGTTTGGGGTTTTTTTGGTTGTTTGGTTTCTTCTTTCTTTTGGTATGCTCCAATATATTAATAGGGAAGCAAACAAACAAACAAAAATATATATATATACTATCGCTGCCTGTACAGTACCTGTTTTAGAACTCAGATGAACTCACTGAACAACTGTCACAACCACTATGAGTTAAAACAAGAAAACTTAAAAACCATACCAAGTATTACCATCTCCTTCACTAAGTGCAACAAACATGTAGAGCAAAAGCACATATCTTCTAAATTACAAATACTGCCCAGGGCTGCCTGAGGTCTGGTGTAATTTACAGCAGCCCAGAGTCCTGGCAAGTTCCCACCACAGATCAGCCTGGTACTGAAAGATGTCATGCCATCAAGCATGCTGCCCATGCAGGGGCCAGTGCTATAGCCAAAGGGCATGCCCTGCTCTATATTCAGTAAGATTCCCTAACACACCTACATTTAATTTCCTAAAAGAAACATTGACAACGTCCTTCACCAATACAGCAAAATGGACTTTAATTCAGCTAAAATATATATTTATGTTTACTTACTTACATCCATTTATGTACAACATATTAAAACTCACTACAATATTTGTCAGAAGGTTTTTCTTAATCTATACTGGTTTATGATTAGCTGTAAATCCCCTAGGATTTTTTTTTGATCTAAATTAAATACACCACAAGTCTGAGAGGAACACTCAGTCTCCTTACAGATAAAACCAGCATGTAACCCCACTTCTTATCTGCCCAGTGCAGAAGCCTCTCCCAACCTTCTGTACAATCAGAAAATATGTTTCTTATCTGTACAAGGTCAAGCCTTTGACAAGGCTCTTCCCCTTTCAAATGTCACCATCATTCCAGTCACCTTTTTCTCCCTCCCTCCTCTTGCCCCTTGTCATTTACTAGGGAAACATTCTCCGAGAACTATCAAAAACTGTTGTGGCCCAAAATTATATGTGTGGGTAGCACTGTCCTCTGCTGTCAGTGGTTCCCCACTTTCTCAGCAGCACCAAATAGCAATGCACAATAAAGAACCCCTAGTAATTCTGGCTACTTTGCTAACTAGTCAGTGGCAACTGTTACACAGTATAGTAGCTATCTTCACACAATCTACTGATACTAATCAAGATATTTAGGCTCACAACTCTTCATGAAGACATCCTTAAATAAGCAGCCAATTTGCCTCTCAGACTGCTTTGGTATAAATCAACATTTTACTGCAGGGGGTAGAAAACACATTTATTTCCAATGGAACTCATAAGATGAAAAATTAATATCAAAGTAACACATGTGATTCAAAATGACTGGAAGGCTATTGTCAAAATACACCAAGGATCAAAATGTGTAAATCAAGCTACTTGTCAGTCCTAAAAATAAATGGCTAAATGAAAATATGAGCCTAAAAAATGGGCTCATCCTGCCTCAGAGAATGCGGCGCACTTGGCAGAGCACTAACGGCAACTTTGCTTTTCCAGCTGGCTGCATGACACCTGGCTCAGATGAGGTAAGCGGGAAGGGGGAGAGGATTCCACTTTCCAAACCTGCCTTTAACCATTCAAGATGAAAACTCATCACATGTTTCTGAGCACTCAAAAGACCTTTTCTCACCCAGTTGTAACTTACTGCAAGCGAACATAATTTGTATGTAACACATACGAATATCTATAATACCTAATAATATAACCTATAATAAAAAACTTCACTGCAGTACAGCTCCCACTCCTTTAAATCTCCTTTCTTCCATCCCTTAGTCTCTACAGCAGTTATTAAAAAATGACAGTAATGAAAATTTTGATAAAACAATGATTAACATACTAGAAGACTGTTGGTTGGGCAGTTTGGGACACTCAAGGCTAGATATTGTTGAAAGATATTTTCAAATAAGAAGTTTGCCAGGAGCAATGTACTACATTACAGCCTGTATATCGAAAGTCACAAAGTCGACTTGTCAGCGAGTACTATTATGCAGTGAGGATGTGCGTTTGGTTTTGGTGGCAGAGGAGCTACAGGGGTGGCTTCTGCAAGAAGCTGCTGCAAGCATCCCCTATGTCTGGGGGAGCTGGTGCCCACCAGCTCCATGGCGGACCCACTGCTGGCTGGGGTAAAGCCAATCAGCGACAGTGGTAATGACTCTATAACAACATATTTAAGAAAGGGGAAATAAAAGCATCAGGAGAGAGAGAGGGGGAGGCGTGAGCCTTGCCCCTGGCCTCCTACACAGGCAGTTATCTGCGTCAGGCCCAGAAGTGGAGTGAGAGGATTGAGATGATGCGAAAAGAACAACTCCATAAACACCAAGGTCAGTGAAGAAGGACGGGAAGGAAGTGTTCCAGAGATTCCACTGTAGCCCATGGTGCAGCCCATGGTGAAGCAGGCTGTCCCCCTGCAGCCCATGGAGGCCCATGGAGGAGCAGAGATCCACCTGCAGCCTGTGGAGGAACCCATGCTGGAGCAGATGGCCAAGGAGGCCGTGGGAAGGGAAGGACACGCTGCAGAAGGCTCCTAGCAGGACCTGTGGAGAACCTATGCTGGAGCAACCTGTGGAGAACTGTTTCCCATGGGAGGGACCCCATGCTGGAGCAGGGTAAGATTGTAAGGAGTACTCCACACAAGGAGGAAGGAGCAACAGAAAACGTGATGAACTGACCACAATCCGCATTCCCCGTCCCCCTGCGCCACTGTAGGAAGAGTAGGTAGAGAATTTGGGAGTAAAGTTAAGCCCAGAAGGAAGGGAGGGGTGGGGGAAGGTGTTCTTAAGATTTGGTTTTGTTTCTCATTATCCTACTCTGCTTTGATTTTTAATAAATTAATTTACCCCAAGTCAAGTCTGTTTTGCCATGACTGTACTTGCTGAATTATCTCTCCTTGTCCTTATCTCGACCCACAAGCTTTTCATTATATTTTCTCTCCCTCGTCCTCCCAGGGAGGGGAAAGGGTGAGCAAGCAGCCTTAGTGGTATTTAGCTGCTGGATGGGGCTAAACTACAACGGAATGTCTGTATTTATTTATTTTTAACAAATAAAATATTAAGTGTAGAGAACCAATAGTAAAGCCTGTTGGCAGAAAATATGACTGTGTTAGTGATAAACTTATCACCCCACTGCTGCACAGGTCAACACAGAGCTCAGATGACCCCTGTGGAAGCATACCTTCTCAACGTACATTATTCAGAGACCGTTGCTTTAAAGCAAACTGCAGAGTGAGGACATTTCTGCTATATAACTCAGATCCAAGTTTAATGACAGCCTGATACACTGCAGCAACTAGCAGCTTTGAGACCTTTAAGAGATTGTCAGAAAGACGTCAATAGACCTTTAAGGACTATTTTGCAGAGTCATTCTGAACTAACAGCTAATGGTATGCTCTCTTCTCCTATGATAGCTCTTTTATAACTGGCTGATGAGAATCAGCAGCAAAGGAGGGAGATGATTTTATGTCTCATTAATCTTGAAATTTTTAAGATGTTTTTTGATACCAAACAAATCAATAATCTGAGTATTATGCCTCTCCTTTCCTTTCATCCTTACTGATATTCTCAGCTGTGCCACAATTTAGACCGAATTCTTTATTATTTAGACTGAATATCTAAATGCATCATAGTTTATCATTGCTGTTAAAACCAGTTTTCTTCATTTTCTATCCTTTCACAAACTGAGTTTTTGGAGGTTTCATGAGGAAGTTCAGAAGTTTAAAGCTTGCCTCACTTTTGCACTGCAACTGCTAGAATTAGAAACGCTAAATTAGAACGGCTAGAATTACAAACAGTATGCGTCTTTTTGATTATCTGCAGTCTCTCTTAACACAGAGAGATACACAGATGTTTGAAGACACATATCCTATGTACAGAAAAATATTTCATAAGTGAGAGGCTTTTAAAGCATTGAAAAACAACATTAAAAGCCACTTCAAATTTATCAGTGTTTTAATATATTCAGCTTAGAAAATGCTGGACAGTTCCTTTTGTTTGCCAGAAACAATGACTTACCACTCTCCCATGGGTTTCCTGAAGCAAAAATTGTATAGATGGGTTAATTCCTCAGGATCAAGAATATCACTGGAGAATTGGGAGCTGAACAAACACAGTGCAGTCTATCACTGTGCTAAGAATACATAAATTTTATGTACGGTGTCACACTGTACGTTTAGGTCAGTTTTAAACAAATAGGAGCATACAATTGGTATTCATGCTCTGCATGTATCCAACATGGACCAAAAAACAGAAACGAAGTCTACCTAAAGGATACATTGCCCGTGAAAAGAATAAAAATCCTTACAATAATACCTGTGGTATGACAAAGACACAAAAACTGATTTTACATACACATGCAGATTTCTAATGCATTTTTCAGAGTACTGAGACTCCTATTTCAAAATATGTGAAACCAGTCTATGAAGAAAGTTAGTTTAAAACTGTCAGTTATTTATATTATGGAAATATTTAGTAGAGGAGGGTATCAATAGGCAAGGGTGTTGGTTTTTTAATATATATATGTTTTGCAATAATGAAAAATACATTTCTTTTTAAACGACTTTTTTTGGCCTCTGGCAGTAATAATATCCATGAAGTTTAATATTTAGAACGTAGGTTTCTCAAGGTAGCAACTGCTCAGCCTGGACGAAGCTTCCCAAGACAGTGGTTCCCAAGGTGTGCATATATATATATAAAATACGAAAACAGTAACAATAATCATTAGATGTTTATCTCAGCTTAATGAATTGGTCCTAGATCTCTGCTGCTTAAACAATTGAGAAAACTGGAAGTGTTAAAGAAAGATGTGAGAAATGAAGTCCAGTGCCTGACCACTCTTTCAGCAAAGAAGTGTTTCCTAATACCCTAATACCTAAACCTCCCCTGCCACAACTTGGGGCCATTTCCTCTTGTCCTATCACAGGTTTTTTGGGAGAAGAGACCAACACCCACCTCCCTGCAACCTCCTTTCAGGTAGCTGTAGAGAGCAATGAGGTCTCCCCTCAGCCTCCTCTTCTCCAGACTAAACAATCCCAGTTCCCTCAGCCGCTCCTCATAAGACTTGTGCTCCAGACCCCTCACCAGCTTTGTTGCTCTTCTCTGGACACGCTCCAGCAACTCAACGTCCTTGTACTGAGGGGCCCAAAACTGCACACAGTATTCGAGGTGCAGCCTCACCACTGTCAAGTACAGGGGGACAATCACTTCCCTAGTCCTGCCGGCCACACTGTTCCTGATACAAGCCAGGATGCTTTTGGTCTTCTTGGCCACCTGGGCACACTGCTGGCTCATGTTCAGCTGGCTGTCTACCGGCACCCCCAGGTCCCTTTCTGCCATGCAGCTTTCCAGCCACTCTTCCCCAAGCCTGTAGCGTTGCATGGGGTTGTTGTGACCCAAGCGCAGGACCCAGCACTTGGCCTTGTTGAACTTCATATAATTCACCTCGGCCCATAGGTCCAGCCTGTCCAGATCCCTCTGCAGAACCTTCCTACCCTTGAGCAGATTGACACTCCCACCCAATTTGGTGTCATCTGCAAACTTACTGAGGGAGCACTCAATCCCCTCATCCAGATCATTGACAAAGATATTAAACAGAACAGGCTCCAGCACTGAGCCCTGGGGAACACTGCTTGTGGCTGACTATCAACTGGATTTAACTCTGTTCACCACAACTTTCTGGGTTTGGCCATTCAGCCAGTTTTTAACCCATTGCAGGGTACACCTGTCCAAGCCATGAGCTACCAGCTATCCTTTACAATGATAATCATGTATTCATGTTGCAATATTATTTGCTATGACTTTTCTATACATTGAATAAAGTTGATAGGAATTTTATTATAATCACATTACAGAGCTGTGCTCTAACCGTGTTAAAAACAGATGTCCAGTCATTCAGTTTCTGATATTCCCAGAATACCAAGTAACTCCTACTTCAGAAAGGGTTATGTACATCCAGTGAAGGGGAGAATTGGCCCCAGGGCCCTAATACACTTCAGTATTATAATTTCAACATGGCTTGCTCCTATCTAGACAGGCACAAAAATAAAGTTGCCCAGAAGAGCAAAAATATAAGCAATTCCACATCTACCACTGGAAGTATGACTTCTCGGCCTTACCTAGTTTTTCTGCATATATTTGCTTTGTTTTCAGAACAGCTATTGGTCCTCATGTATGGCATACAGAGGAAAACAGAATCTCTCCCCTGGCTATCCAAACTGGATGGGAGTATGGCTTGATTTTTAGGAATCTCTGTTAGAGTTCCTTCATTACTTAAGCTGAAGCAAAAAAAAGAAAGTCGATCTGCCTTCCACCAACTGCACCATGACAACAAAGAAATGCTACCACTGCAGGAAGCGATAATGGTCTCAATTCAAGAACTACAGAACTAGATGTAATTACAAGTTTCATAGTTGCTCCCATGGACTTCAGACAATGCAGCCAACAGGAGCAGCAAACCTGTGTTTTGTCCTATAGTGTTTCTAAAAAAAGAAGGCATAGCAACGATCCCTCGTAGAGATTTAACTGTCAGATTGGAAGGGGCATTCTGATGGCTCCCTTGAACTCACAATGCTATGAACTAAGAAGGAAGAGTTTACAAGAATCAGAGTTGTATTTATGCAACAAAAAGAGAATTAACTAGAAAGAGAAAGAGTAAATAAAGTTCCTGTAGTAGCATAAAACAAAGATAAAAAAAAATTACATATAACTGGATACTCCAACAGAGTTATTTAGCAGCTATAAGACTTTAAAAACTGGAGTAAGGAAACTGAAGAGCAGAACTATCCTTTTCAGAAAGTTCTTTCTGTATTAACTCTCCTCTGTGAAAGGAGCATCCACTCCAGCACTTCTAAGTGCATACTGTACTGACAGAAGTCAAACAGTAAACAGTAAACTGGTCAGGAGATTCTCACCTATCAGTGTTCAAAAATGGCAAGTGGTGAGTTATTTTGAAACTTATGCTCTCTCTCACATTGTCATCAAATCCAAAACCCAAAGAAGCCAAGCAACAGGATGTATCCTGCTCTGTCAGGAGGGCTTCTGGTACAGTTCTAAGATGTTCTATATGCCCGTATACAAGATCTACAAAGACAGAGAGGCCCAAACTATAATTTCTCAATCTAACACAATGTCTCACATCAAGAGTTAGATATTTAAATGGCAGTACCTAGCATTTTTAACTAGACTCCATCTGTTTTTCACCATTGAAAATACTAGTCGTCACAGCCACTTCCTTCTTCGGATCATAACGCTGAACAATAGAGATGCGTATAGCAGAACGATAAGTAAGATCGTGCGCTACAGCTGATCAGATCACCAGCCAGTTTAAATGAACACAGAGAACACTTCTCTATTTAGAGAAGAAAATAAGCCACACTGAGTAGTCAACTACAGCTCCTTTCCTGTGATAATCAGACTGTGATAATGTAGGCAAGAGCTGTAATTGTTCTCACATATGTCACTGAATCTCTGGGGGACTCTGTATTACTGGAAGACTGGCATGGTAGAGCTCTCCTTCAGTACATTTTATCATTCTACAATATAAAACAGTGGGCCAACAGAAATAACAAGGCCAGCACAGGAGCCATCTCCAGTAGTGGGACTCCACTACTGGAAGCAGAGACTTCTCACTACCACAGGGAACTTCCTGTTGACCAAAAAATTTAAATCAGACTACTTCACACCAAACTCAGCAGCAAATGAAGTGTTCTGATGATGCTTCAGACCCTCCCCTTACCCTCACTAAGGAAGAAAAAGGAGTGGTAAAATCCTGAAGGTCTTTCTGATTCATGACTTCAGGAAACCTTAGTGGGGGCAGAACCAGTACATCCAACATAAGAAGGACATGGACCAGTTGGAGAGGGTCCAGAGGAGGGCCACGAAGATGATAAGAGGGCTGGAGCACCACTCCTATGAGGACAGGCTGAGAGAGTTGGGGCTGTTCAGCCTGGAGAAAAGAAGGCTCCAGGGAGACCTGATAGCCGTCTTCCAGTACCTCAAGGGGGCCTGAAAGAAAGATGGAGAGAGGTTGTTCAGTAGGGCCTGTTGTGATAGGACAAGGGGTAATGGGTTTAAATTAGAAGGAGGTAGGTTTAGATTAGATATTAGAAAAAAATTTTTTACAATGAGAGTTGTAGAACACTGGAACAGGTTGC
>WHYT01016879.1:118306-129190 GCA_009806455.1 Tetrax tetrax | reverse complement strand
TGAAGACTATATAGTTATTGTTTCTGAATAATCTGCCTTATAACTGCACAATGACATGAACAGAGCCCGTTTTGTACACATCTCTACTACTTTTCCCCCAAGAAGTGACCCAGCTAGGACTCGTAGAATTTTAGAGACCATAAGAGTACAAAGAGGGACCCAGTCCTTTGAGGAGTACCTTTAATCCAACAGGCCTTGAAAGTACAGAATAATCTTTCACACCAGAATTAGAACTCTACAGGATCACGCATGAGATTGGTATCTTCCTCACACAAAAAACCTCAACTCTGAAATGAAGTCATACCTACACAAAGTGTATAGTGCATTATGTATAGAAACACTCAGCTTATCCACATCTGATATACCACATTGACTGTTGTGGATCCAGGGTTTACCAAGACAGCAAAACAAAGGCAGAACTGTTACAAGTAAATAATGGGGAATAATAATGGGGAATACTGGACTTCTACACAGGGCAAGGTTTCTAGGTGCTCTGGTACACTTCTCTAACTCTCACACAGCCTGCACTGCCCTAATGTCACTGCTGCTTGTGCCAGGAGATAACAGTGTTACCCACCAGTGCTAGAGTTCCACCTCTGATTGTAAGGTAGACATACCCTTTGATCAAGATCCTTTGCCTTGTTATGTTTTCAATTCCCACCATTTCAACAAGGAGAAAAAGGCCTACAACACACAGGTTTCTCTCCGCTGGTGGACTCTTTAGAAATCTGCAGTAGAGAAGTAGACACTTGAACAGTAAATATGATGTGAAATTTGCTATTCTTACAAATCTTTTTATGAATTCTTGAGAAGCAGTCCACAGAACCACAGGCACCAAAACACTGAGAATAAATAAGAACTGGTGGAGCTGAAGAGACTCTAGGCTGTAACTCATCTGAATCTGTGGTGATAAGAGTAATAGTGATGACAGTATTACGACACAGATCCAGAAACCGTGCCTATTTTTGTGGCATTTCCTCTGGGCGGGAAGAACTACCTGGTAACAAGATGGCAGTTGTCCCAATCACGCTAATAGTATCGCTGTTGCTTTCCCTAAAAAAGATGCAGTAATAATAAAGGTAAGGACATTTTCTACATCTTGAAGCTTAATTTAAACATGTCAGGTGATTTCAGTATATGTATGTATGGAATACTAGAGAAGAATTACTGCTAAAAGTGTTAAAACATTTGCTTGCCTTAATTTGCCTGTTAACTGAGCAGACAGACTTCTGCTTTAAGAATGGAAGATGGTAATTTGTAAAATGCTGGGCCTGTATTTTCAGTTTGAGTTGAATTTGCTTACAGTATGATTCCACTTTGTGCTCTAATTTGCTTGAATATTCACTGCAGAGGAGATGTATTCCTAGGCTGCTCTTAACTAGAACACCGCCAGAGGTCTGCCTCTGCTGCCATCAATGAGCTTGTTCACGGGTCAAACTCCCCTCTCAGACAAACTTGTGCAAGGCCTTGAAGCCACTGGGACTGCACAGATGTAACGGAGTGGAGAATCTGACTAAGTAATGTCTTCAGTGCAATCAGGAAACAACTAGAAGCAAGAGAGATGTTACTTCACAAACACGAGCAATGAAACAAACCATAGACCCTGAAGAAAAGCAGCACAGGACAAAACCCAGAAACACTAGGACAGATTTTCATTCTTGTTGATGATTACTGATTTTAATTACTGATTGATAGGAGTAGGAAATTTGGAAAAAAAAAAAGTGTAGATTTAATTAGTTTCAACAGCTAATGAAAAACTGTTTAAGGCTGGTGCTCACAAGGAATCTTAAAAGCTGTGCCACTCATAGCCATGTCTTTTCAACAAAACAAATGCCCACATTTAATAGGGCTATAGTGCTTGTGTCATTGCCAAGTTCTGATATAATACTTGGCTTTGTCTTTGGTGACAATTTTTGTACAGACAGGCATTGCAAACACACAAACAGCTCTCAGTCTTCCTCTCAGCTTTCTGGAGGAAAGGACTACTTCAAATACTGCCACTGTACCAAAATGGATACATGGAGGAAATACAGAGAGGGCTCCCTTCTTCCCACATTCTCCAATCACTAAGCTCAGTTTGCAAACAGAAAGGACCAAGTTCTAGCCTCCATCCTCCCTGCTTTGCACTGCTCCAGCAGCAGAAAGCAGGCAGGAATCCAGCTTATCAAGCTGGCTCGGGATTCCTCCAGCATTAGGGAATCACAGTGTGGTTTAGCACAGCTTTTTTCTCCTAGTCTTAACCAAGGTGAGAGCAATATCAGAAGAGTAGCTGTATTCCAACAATTTCAGTCTGCCATAGCAGCATCTCGCAGTTATCAAAACCAAATCCAGATTAGAGAAACTGTCCTTTAGCTTGATTTCTTAAGAAAACAAAATTTCAATGTTCAGGCTGGTTGGCTGTGATTCCCCCATAACACCAGAAGTGTCAGCCAAGCTTGAAAGAGCAAAGCAAGTCTCTAAGATTCTACAGATTTCATGGAAAGTGCTCAATGTCTGGTGGAAAAAAAAAAAAAAAAAAAGAAAAAAGAAAAAGATTCAAACTATTGCTTCCACATGGAAAGAGTAATTGTGATTTAATACTTAATGCATTCCAAGAGAAAGAAAAAAGATGGACAGACAGCAGAGACAGCTCCAAATGAGCTACAACCTAGCTTCACCTAGCTCAAGAGACAAGGGACATACAGTGAGAGCAGGAGAAGGAGGGGAATATATGGTACAAAACAGGAGGAAACTGAGTTCCTTAGTTTCACAGTTCACTGAACAAGTTACGGTTTGGTTGCCCAGGATAAACACAGAATAGCAGAAGAATCAACCTATTTAAATAGAGCTGAAATGACTAAAGGGGCTCAGTCTTGGAACTGTAACATCCCCAAAAGTTTTTTGAGAATACACTCCTAAAGTCTTCATTAATTTGCTGTACGAAAGTGCAGCTGTAGAAAGAACCAAATATTTATCTAGCATCCTCTAGATTAGGATGCCAATCCATGAACCAGTTTCCAGTTTGAAGAGGCAAGGTAATTTCGACCTTTAAAACAAAAACCAAAAAACCCACAAAAACACAACACACCCACAAACAAATTAAGAAACAAAAAAATCCCTGAAACACCAAACAAACAAAAAAAAAAACCCCAAAACCCTCAAAAAAACAGATTACCAGAACTTCCAAAGGAAAAATCGTAGACCAATTGCGTACCTGCTGACAGTAGGTCATCTCAACGCAACAGCCAGGCTACCCATCATTTACAGCCTGAACATAAGATGAGAGCTTTGGAATAGAATACTGGGAGAGATGAAGAGATTCTAATAAGGTAAAAATCTAAAGTTAAATCCATTCCTTAAACTTAGCAACAGGCCACAGTTATTAAAAGGAATTTACACAGTCACTGTATGAAACTTATCCAGGGCAAATGGCTGGCATGATGAGTAACCCAGTCCTCAGCTGGCAAACAGTCAGCAAAATACATGAGAAATTTTTAAACATCCCACACAACACATTTCATATCACAAGGATTTGGAATCTGAAGTCTTCTTTTCCTACTTAAACTTGTGTTTTAATTCAAATTCAATAAAAAAAGGTAGTCTTGGCAAAGTCTTGTGCTAGCTTAGCTCAAGCTTTATCAGAGTAGGACATTTTTTAAAAAATAAAACTCAGAAAAAGGATATGATACATCACCAGTTCATATTGAGCTGCAAATATGTTATTGCTGATCGCTCTTCCTCATAAAATCTATTACTATAGGGCAGATGAGGCAATATTATGAACCTGGGCTATGGTGCACCTCATCCTGGACCAAAGCAACAAAATAATCACTTTTCCAAGAAGAGCATCTGTGTAGAAATCTAGTGCCTACATTGCTAGTGACACATAAAATAATTAAGAAAGACAGTGAAAGAACACAAAGAGCCAAGTAATTATCATAGAATCATAGAATGACTGGAAGGGACCTTCAAAGGTCATCTAGTCCAACCCCCCTGCAAGGAGCAGGGACATCCCTGACTAGATCCGGTTGCTCAGAGCCTCATCCAGCCTGGCCTTGAATGTTTCCAGGGATGGGGCATCCACCACCTCTCTGGGCAACCTATTCCAGTGTTCTACAACTCACAATGTAAAAAATTTTTTCCTAATATCCAATCTAAATCTACCTCCCTCTATTTTAAAACCATTACCCCTCATCCTATCACAACAGGCCCTACTGAACAGCCTCTCCCCATCTTTCTTGTAGGCCCCCTTGAGGTAGTGGAAGACTGCTATAAAGTACTCCAGGTGGGGTCTCACCAGGGTAGAGTAGAGGGGGAGAATCATCAACATTCCCTGCTGTGTCAGTATGAAGACCTGGTACAATCTGAGCTGCACTTGAAGGACTGCTGTCAACCTTTGTCAGGCTGAAACTTATAGTTGTAAGAGCAGGCTTTAGACAGGCAGTGGAAAATTAATGCATTTTTGGTCCAGACCAGTTTGCTTCTCCCAGAAACCATCTCCTCCATTGTTTTTGCTCCAGTCAATAGTGCTTTTAATAGCCAAATGATGAGGGCAGTCACCTTATGGCACGTAAGGCTGAACACAGAGGAATGACACTACAAAAGCAGAGCTTGTTAATACATATGTAATGTAGACATTATTAAAAATATATACATTATCACCTCAATTTTTTTTCCTCCCACTTTAAGCATATACTGCAAAACACAGCAAACCAAAATTGCAAGAGCCTCAGGATATAAAGAGAGTATGTTCTTTTGTAAGTAGAAGCAGGCAGCCAGAAGCAGGCAGCCAGCACTTACTAAATGGATGCCTGAAAACAATGAGGGTGGTGAAACACTGGGAGGGGTTCCCCAGAGAGGTGGTGATGACCCATCCCTGGAAATATTCAAAGCCAGGTTGGATAGGGATCTGAGCAGCCTGATCTGGTTGGAGATGTCCCTGCTCCTTGCAGGGAGGTTGGACTAGAGGACCTTTAAAGGTCCCTTCCAAGGCAAACTATTTTATGATTTTCTTTTTTAAAATCTTTCTTGAAGTTAAGCATTTCACTGGAAATATTATCATGCCTATAATTCCCACATAGTGTTGGAACACTAAAACAACAACAACAACAAAAAAAAAAGATAGTAATTGCACACCCTAAGCCACTTGATGCTGGTTTCTCTTCTCAATTCCCCCTTGCACTCTGCATTAACCTTTTTACTGTCAGGTGATGCTGCAAATCCTGACGCAAAGCTTTTACCAGCAATAATCTCCTCTCGTCAGTAACTGGGAAGTTATCTACTTTTTCTCCAAACTCCTTAATTATCAAAACACTGATTATCAATGGGTGAATGTTAGGTAAGAAACTGAAGAGAAGTTTTCTCAAAATAAAACTGAGAGAGCTGAGGACTCAAGAAAGTATTCTGTTCTACCCACTTCAGCACCAAGTAACTCTCCATCAGCGACACGCACCAGTCTGAATGTTGCTCTGCACGAAGGCAACAGTATCATTGCACGAGAATGTATCTGGATGTGTTTAAATATAGACTCCTCATTTAACTTCTTTATCCACATTGCTCCTTATCCTCAGTCTCACAACGCACTCCCATTATCCTTTAAAAACTGTATCCCAAGGTCTTTGCAAAAGAAACAGTATACCTCTGTTTATACAGTCCACAGGACAACGGCAAACTCATGGGCATCTCTGCCACAGGACGCGTTTGTCAAGAAAAAAACGCTTGCAGCTATATCAACAGCGAATAACACACTTTTATGAGACAAATCAATAAAGTTTCCTCTGTTCCACCTAAATTCCATTTAAACCCAATCTTCAGAAGCTGTGAAGCAATGAAAAAAAAATCTTCTGGGTGGATTTTTTGCATTGTTCTTATCAGAATTTTATCAGTAATGTTACAAACTTGAAAACAGAATTAAAGGATTTTTTTTTTTTTAAGTGTTATATTCCTATTCAAAATTAAATCTAGAATGAATCAAATGGAACTGGATGAACACTATTAATGTGTTCTAAAAGTAAGCATTTGAAATTACATAATTTTGATTTGGTCGCATTTATGCACCTTTCTGGAAAACATCTTCCAGCCAAGGGTGCTCATGGGAATCATGTCCAAACTGTCCAGGAAAACTAAATTTTCAGTTTGCAACTGCAAACATTTATGTTGGAAGTGCTCGCACAACTATCCAAGTAGAATGTAATAGTCTTATGCAACATATCCAACAGACTACATTCAAGAGTACAATTCAAATCTTTGAATATTAAGTGCAACCCATCCATAAGTGAAGTAAAGACAGTTGGGGAAAGGAGATAAAAACAGTCATTTGCCAGAAAATCTGAAACAAATAAGGACTTAAAAGGAAATCACTTTGTACTTACAGACACCGCAGATGAAGACGGTTCAAGTTCATTAAGAACACTATTTACAACAAATTATTCATGTTACTCTACAGATCAGTATGGATGTTTTGTAGGAAAAAAAAAAAAAAAGTACTGTTTATGCATGAACTGAAAATTGAACAGTCACCTTATTTTCCATAAGCAGAACAAACAGCATTATTGACTAGGGTCGCTAAACATCTTGAGTTTGTTTAAAACAAAACCAGAAAATTTATTATGTATTTATCATGGGCTTGATGATCTTCCTACTGAAGTCAGATCAACTTAAGGCACTGACTGAGTTCAAAAGGGCAATTTACAGTATCTCAGCATTTGAAAAAGGAGCACTCCTTGAGCATTCATTTACATCTCTTCCTTTACTGTACCTTCATGGAAATCTACATCCAGGCTTCTACCTCTTCTTATTTTGACTGTTTTCCTACATGCATAATATGCTCGTCATGCAATGCCTCTTACTTCAGAGGGCATTACTTCCAAATTTCTCATTTTCTTTCAAATTTCTTCTGAAAGTGGCAATTTTTTCACCACCTACATTTGTTCTGTATTACCTACCTACCAATTTTTAGATGGATATTAACATTTATTATCACCATTGCAATTACTCATGAGACCCAACCTGGAGTGCTGTGTCCACTCTGGAGCTCCCAACAGAAGAATGTGGACCTGTTAGAGCGAGTCCAGAGGAGGGCCACGAAGATGATCAGAGGGCTGGAGCACCTCTCCTATGAGGACAGGCTGAGAGAGTTGGGGCTGTTCAGCCTGGAGAAGAGGAGGCTCTGAGGAGACCTGATAGCGGTCTTCCAATACCTAAAGGGGCTTATAAGAAAGATGGGGAGAAACTGCTTAGCAGGGCCTGTTGCAATATGGACAATGGGTAATGGTTTTAAAATAGAGCGAGGTAGATTCATACCTGATATAAGGAAAAAAATTTTTACACTGATGGTGGTGGAACACTGGAAGAGGTTGCCCAGAGAGGTGGTGAATGCCCCATCCCTGGAAACATTCAAGGCCAGGTTGGATAAGGCTCTGAGCGACCTGATCTGGTTGAAGACATCCCTGCTTCTTGCAGGGGGGTTGGACTAGATGACCTTTGAAAGTCCCTTCCAACCCAAACTATTCTATGATTCTACTGTTTAACTCTCTAAAGTACACAATATTAACAACTTCTCAAAATATATCATATGGAGTAAATTTATGGCATACTGAAAAATATTGCAGTGTTGGAGAATCCAAAACACACACTGGCTGCCCCATTCCAATTTACAAAAGGAACTGTGAGAACCCACTTAAAATGCTACATTTGCTCTTCTCATGGAGTCACATGTTTTCTAGAGATCAGAAAGAACCCCTCTCAAGAGCCAAGTTCTATTGAGAAGCTTTTTTAAATTTCTCCAACCTCTCTCATCATCCTAATGCAGTCCTTCCCACTGTAAGGGCACAAAATGACATGAGTGTGGTGACAGAAAGTAGAAAAGTGCTTCAGCAGTGCAAGAACTTGATTCATGAAACCACTGCTTCCATAGTTCCTGCTGATGTCTGAAATATAGGTATATAAATAGTCATATAGTCCTAGTCATTTGACAGTATCTGAATTTTAACAACTCTTGGATGAGAAAGGTTACTGTGCTTTACAAAGAAAAACAATCATTCAGAGCCTGCTCCTCTTTCAACAAGTTCATAATAATTTTGCTACTGTTATTGGGGTAAAAGACTAATGGTTTGCATCTACAAAGTTTGCAGAGGGATGGAAGCTAAAAATCATTTCAGGGTAGTTAGTAAACAGGAATTTGCTTTTAAAAATAGTGACAGTCATAAAAGGGATATCTGAACTTTGCAGTTCAGACACATGGCATGGTAACACTAGTTTACTCCAGTAAGTAATGCCGGCAAACAGTACTTTTGAACAATCAGATAAAAGGTATATAAAGGTTAGAAAGACCAAATCATTACTTGAAAACCCACTGAGTCTAAGTCACTATGACATAAACTGTCTTGGCAAAATTTCATTCTTAACACCTGTACTGGCCACAGTATTGCTTCCAACATTTTATTTCTATGATTACTAATTAACCATTTAAATCTTCACAGACCATCATGACAAAGAGTATGGATTCACTGTTTTGAAATAAACTTTTTTAAGGAGAGCAAAACATACATATGAAAACATTAAGAGAATATATACTGGTTTATTGTTTGTTTCAAGAGGCTAGGGGGGGAACTGTAATGATTTACAAATCTATAACAAAGTATCAATCTAGACAGCTAAATGGAATACAGTTGTAATCTTCAGATTCTCTCTAGATCCAACACACTGGGTCAGGAAAAAGAAAAAAAAAAAATTATACCAGTATGAATGAAAAGGATACACTTTGTTTAGCCTACTTACCTAAGGAAACCGGGCTTCTGAGATCACATTGCCTACCAAACACTCCTCGAATAGATCTGAAGCTTTCCATTTCAATCAAATTTGACAGAGACAAATAAAACACTAACACATTTCAGTTTCTGCTGGTGTCATGGAAACAGGTGGTTAAGACTGTAAAGAAACATCCTGTTTACGCCCTCACTGAATAAAAGGCTATTAAATTCACTAAGATCCACATTTAATGATTTCTGTTCTTACACAACCCAATAGCACACTGCTGAACACCTCACTAATGGCTCAAACATAATTAACATGTTATACATCAAAATAGTTGAATTTATATGGTATACAATGCAGAAAAGGGACCTCCTACACTTTTTGTGAAGGTCGAAGTGCCAGGAGTTTCGAGTAGGATTCTTTGTACTGAATGCCTGCAGAACTAGGCTTGAAGAGAATGAAAGGAACAAGACAAAATGGATCAGCAACATTAAATTCTTCATCAAATTTATCTCAAAGTGAATAGGGTAACTCCCACTTAGAGTGAATGTCTTATTGCTTCTAAACAAAGCAGTGTTTTGGAAATTTCAACTGGACATTGAATCGGTGCCATAGCAAACAATGATGCTGAAGCTTGTATAGTGACTGTTAAATTAAAACACAAGGAAACTCTCTGAAACGCTTCAGAAGAAATACTTAAGTTCCTCACCTTTGCACTCATTAATAAATATTCAGCAGTACAGTCAATCTGAATCACTTTTAAGAGTTTCAAGGGTGAAATAGAGGTCAATGAGGCCAAAAGAAACATACGAACAAAAGTATTAGTGGAATTAAAAACAAAATAAAAGAAATAAAGCAAGGAATATACAAGAAGTGGATTTCACACAGAATTAGTGGCAAATAGAGAAAAGCCTCTGTTTGATCTAAAACTAAAACAGTACCTCGTGATGAGGTATGACTGGGGTTTCTCAAGGCATACTGTATCCACATGTGTTATTGTAACATGACACACATCCTTTGCTCATTAGTGTTAATTACAGAGAAAACCTCCTAGAATTAACTGTAGAAGAATGTATCAATGAAACTTACATAAACAAACCTCTCCCCATACACCCCTATATACAGTAATGGTCTCTTACACTGACAGTTTTGTAAAATAATTCTTAGTACAATCATTAAGATTATGCTGCTTCTTGTCTTCTTGCAGAATCAGTCAAATACAGATTCCATCAGCTATTCCTCCAGCTGCAGTAAACAAGACACGCTCCGAATTCAACCTATTACAAAAGCAAGCCACCTTACTACAGTACTCAAATTACACATTAAACTTGTATGCTATTTTATCAAAAATAATTTTCCTTAGTTCCTCTGCATTCCAACTACCAGCAAAGAGCTAAGCACAGATATTTTTCAGCACTGCTGTGTGTAGCCCTTTTCCAACTTCTCCAACTAAGAGGCCCTAATCCTTTCTTTGTGGCATCAGTCACCCTCAGTAAGCCTGACACACCAGCACAGAAGGCTGCTCGGGACAAATTTTGCATACCTGATTTTGAATTCTAATCAACACTTTAAACAACGGTTCTTAGCCACCAATTTGAATTGAAGGCTTTTCTCTGTCAGTTTTGCCCACCCACAGCCGGATGTCAGAGATACAGGAACTGGACCTTTTGCAAGGACCAATAAACTGCTGTTAGCAGATGCTTTTTTAGCAGCTATTAAGGTGGCAATCCATGAGAACTTCATGGAGAGAAAGCCAGGGAGAGTTCTACTCTACCATTAAGTTCTCCCTCCATGGCACCCTTTTAAGTCTGCCCTGAACTAAAAACCCATACTCCTTCCCAAAACCCCCTTCTTTTGATCTCAGTAAAAGCAGGTAAGAATGATTAATACATTTGTATAATATTAATGTATCTGGGAGCAAAGCTAGAGCTGCCCATCTGAAATAACTTTATAGGGTCAAGAATTTGTTATTCAAAATAAAAATTATGGATATGAAGACCACAAAATTGATAGGATTTTGCAACACAACTTACAATTTCTTTCCATTCATCATTACATTTTGCCAGGTTTTATTTCTCACTCTTCCTCGTCTCCTCAGCAAAAAAAAAAAAAAAAAAAAAAAAAAAAAAAAAAAAAAAAAAACAAAAAAGC
>WHYT01016879.1:41633-102310 GCA_009806455.1 Tetrax tetrax | reverse complement strand
GGAAGAAAAGAAAGAATTAAAATGAAAACTAAAAATAAAGGCAAAAATTCCCTATGAATATTAGCTCCATTGAAACAGCAAATGGGAAAACCTGAACCCTCAAATATCCCATCCCCAACATTTCACTGGCTGCTAAAGCACCTTCCCCCTAGCGCCGGTGCTGCTGCAAAAGAACCAACCTGTCTGTCCTTTTCCTAGGGTTTTCTCCAAACGATAGGGTCCAACATATTGTGCATGTTGAGCTCCGCTGCCTTCTTTGCCCGTTGATGTCATTTCTACCTGGATCTGTAATTCTGCAATGTGTATGTGCCGACGAGCCGGAATTTCTCTCACTGCAGTTCTTTAAATTCCCACTTTGCAGCTATGCAAGCAAAGCACTCTTTTTTTTTTTTTTGCTTTAGTCCACTTGGTTGCAGATTTTTCTCTTCCTCCTCTTTCTTTCCTCTCTCTCTCACGTTCGTGTTTTCTCGCTGGGTCTGCCTGGGACGCTGATGGACGAAGGAGTTATTTTAATGTTCAAAGAGGGGGATCTACGATCCAAGCCCAAGGAGCATGATGCTGGTGATCCGAGCTCCGCACGCCTTGTTCTCTCTAGGAGCTGTTCAAGGGAGAGCCAGAGCTGGAGCAGCGGAAGAGCTGGGGCCTGCAGCTGCGATTGACATTTAAAGCAGCCAATCTCCTCGTCTCCCACCTCCTTCTCCCCTCCTCCTTCCACTACCTTTTCTTTTCCATCAGCAGCAGTTACTGCCTCTGGCCGTTACAGAGCATCATGATCAGTGGCATCAGCAAACACCTAAGTTTATCAGTCTATTGATAAAGCACAATTAAATATAGTTTAATGTGTATATTATTTTAAGACCCAAACATACACAATTTTTTTCTCTTCTGAACTATACCCCAATATGCAGCAATGCTTCCAGGCTATTAAAGAAAGGCTGAGGTTGTGGCAGGAAATAAAAAAAAAAAAAAGAAAAACTACTTCTGGAAACGAGCTTGAGAAATTCATTGAATCTGTTTGAATTTGGAGGACCTACATCTCTGTGGGTTTTACACTTTAAAGAGAACCTTTGAGGGGGAGCAAAGAGAAAAAAAAAAAGGAAAAAATCATGGCCAATCCTGTAACCACTGAACTCAGTGACACACCTGCTTTTGAATTTGATGGGAGCAAAGAGACTTCAGGTTCTTAGAAGAACAAATGAAAAATGGCATGGCCACTATCCTAATTAGAAACAGAGCAGAAAATCCAGGGATTAGATGGCAGTAGGAACTGACTCCCAGATCCACAGGCTCCATACTAGCAAGCTTTCTCCATTTTTGTCTAAATACTTATGCCTATGTTTAACCTTCAGAGCTTAAGGAGTTGGACAAAATAAAAGATTCTGCAGATACACTCAAAGTTAGGCACAAGTCTATGTATTTTCTGCATTCAGCACCAGTTTCATCCAGACTCTAGGGCTATCAAGCTGAAAACATTACCACACCCAAGTTCCATTTTTACCTTCTCTTCTCTGCACCACACCAGACAGAAAACTGGTCAAGATATTCATATCAAATTGCAACTGAGGCACAACACACACCAAGGATTCTTCAGTCAGAGAGAGAAGCCTTGACCAGCCAGTTAATGGAAGGGAGAGTAAAGAGACGGCAAAACTTGAACAAGCCTTATCATTACCTGTTGCTCATTGAGAGAAAAGACTATTTCATGTTGGTTTGTTTGTGTTTTTTTAAATAGGGAAGTTTACCTTTTTAATGCCTGTATCTACAGACAGCAGCTGATGATGTAAATTGAAATAAAACTAGAAATTGGCTCTTTACCTGTATCATAGACAACTTTACCCAACATGTTGTAGAGGGGTAAAAAGATGAAGAGGTGGGAGGAAACCAGGCCAGTTAACTCAAATCTCAAACCAATTCAAAGGTATCCTCCTGTTTCCTCAGGGAACCACACCTCAACACTTGCTTTGACCATCTCCTGTGACCATCTCTCTCTTTATGGTTCACCTTTACTCACTTCCAGACTGTGCCACTGAAGAAGCCTGTCAGCAAACTCCAAAACACACTAAACTGTCCCCACCCCTCCACGTCCCCTCTATGCCTCACCCCGTGCAATCACCCACTAAGACTCTTCTGGTGAAAGGATTTCCTCTACCTTTTGCCAATGACAACCCTGCCCTTTCCAGCCCACACAGGTGTTAACTTTTCTCCCCTACTCAACTCAACTCAACTCCAAATTGCCATTTCTCCAAGCTCCGTCCCCCAAATTTTTGATTAAGCATTCTTCTTCCCCTACTTTACCACAACCCCAACAGCTGCTCCTCTTTAATTCTTGCTCCTCCCTCACGCTTCCACCCCGCTCCCTCAAAGCCCTGGTGCGTGGCCTCACGCACCTGAGCTCGCAGTCCCTCACTGAGGAGGGAGCAAAAACAGTTGGGGAAAACGATGCCAAAACCGGAGCTGCACCTCCTCACGCCATGCTCCCCTCCCCTCCGCCTTGCACACCCCGGCGGAGCCGCGGGACGGGACGGGACGGGACGGGACGGGGGAGGAGAGAGGAGGCAGCGGGCCCTGCTGGCAGCCGCGGCGACATGGCGGCGGCGCGGCACCGCTCTTCCCGCCAAAAGGGGGACGGGGTCTGAGGCAGAGGAGGCGGGGAGGCAGGGAAAACTGCGTGGGGTTCCGCTGTGGGCTGAGGGCAGGCTGTTAGGACCGACGGCTGGATGGACGGCTGGGGGGTGAGGCACGGCCCGCCCCGTGGTACGGAGTGAACCTGCTCCAGGTGCGGTGCCGGAGCCGGGGTTCAAAAACCCAACTACGAGGCCCGGAAAAGTCTGGATGGGTTCAGCAGGACGTCTTGTGACAAGGTTGAAAAAATGTCTCTGAAACTTGAGGCAGAAGGCACCTTCCACACGCATCATCCCGCCGGAGCCCTCCTTTCCCTGTGGCTCACGAGCCAGGACAGGGCTGTGCGAGGGGAGGCACCGTGGCGGAGGAAGCCCTCTCCTGGCAGGGCTCTCGGTGTTGGGGGGAATCGAAACGTGTCATGTTTTCAGACCTTTAACTTGCCTTTAAATGCTGCGTCTGTCACCCTGCCACCCCCCGGTATTATAAGGTCCCTACACAAACAGCAAGGGGCAACTGAATTACACGAATGTGAGTGTAACTTTCAGAAAAGACTGTTCATTTGTCTAAACTAGCAAGTTACCCACATCACCATATTTACAGTGCGTGGGTTGAATATCAACATAGGTCTTTACACTTAACATCTTAAATTCAAAGATTTGTGTTTAAAAGGACATTTGACAGGAGATTATGATGTCTATATGTAGATAAATCGTATCTGGGTCAGGATATTAATAGAAAGATGAACATTCAGACAATATTGTCCATCCGAGACCCAACTTGTGTATTTTTCAGTTTGCTTCTGTTGAGCGTTGGGGAAAATGAGTTACAGAGCCACAGGTGTTACAAATCCCCCACTTTCGGCCACAAAATATGTGTCAGTGTCACGGCTGGAATAGGATCAAAACACTTGGTAAAGTTCCTGTGATCGTGACTGGAAGATCAGTGAGTTTGAAAAACAAAACAAAAAAAACCCACACGCACAAAAAAAAAAAAAAAAAACCAAAAAAACCCCGTGCCTTTTTGGTCTCATTTAGTTATTTGTTATTTTGATTCTATAGTCTTCTGTATGGCCTATTGCAACAATTTTGACCTTTCATCCTAAACTCTTTTTGAAAAAATGCTTGGGCACTCCTTGATTCCTGAATAATCAAATGCTGTTTGTTTTATTTGTTCACATAGAGCAAAATCCCATTTATCTATACCCCTTTGATCTGAAACTCACTACTTTGAATCTAGGTTATGTCCCTCTGGTGTGAATTACTTATACAATAACTCCCTCAATTATTTGAAGCCCTGTTTATCCAAATGTTTTGATGTTCCAAAAGTATTTTGAATAAACAGGGTTCTGCTGTCGTTTGATAAATCAGATATCTTTGGGGATGCATATAGGGTGATTTCCCCTGACCTTATTCTGTGTCATTTTGTGCTTAAATGAACAGGCAGTGTAAACTTAAGTGTATAGTTAGTGTATTGGCACCATCTTCAGTAGTTTTACTTATTTCCCAATTAATTATTTTAATTGCATTGTTCTCATTAAAGGACTAAATCCTAGAAATTTCACTCAGGAAGGACTCAACACTGATGCCAGCAAAAGTTTTGCTTGGGTAAGGAGTGAATTAAAAGAGTAATGATCTAGAATTTTACTCAGTTTTATCATACTTCTGAAAGAAAGCAGAGCAAAATTATTTCCATTTTTTGGCATTTTTCACCACTAACACTAGCTTGTGTCTAGTAAAAATCCTCATGTTCGTTTGTTTTCTTAGATGCTTGCCACTGCCTTTCTTCTTATTCCCATGAGAATCTTAAGGGTCAAAATGGATCACAAAATGATCCAAGAAGTTAGAGGAAAACCCAAGTCCATGAGGACATTTTATTCAATATTTTTCACTTGTCCAGTTGAATGTATTTGTGGAGTTAAAAAAAAAGAAAATGTCAGGCTTCCAAGAAAAGACAACACCAAACGTGTACTTAGCATAGAATGAATCAATAGTTGTCTCATTGGTAAGAAGAATATCACATAAACTAGGAATTTGTCTCCAATTAGGATAACCTAATAGCTAATACCAATGATAAGGACATATGAAAGATAAATGGGGCAAAAATACTCCACATTTGCAATGTCAGGATTCATGATCTCATCCTGAATTACATGTTTCATCCATATATATATGAACACATGACATCCCTTTGATAAGTGGTATTAGGAATTAAATATTTTGGGAGTGAAACTCATTGTATAAATACTCCATAATAAACTGAGCCAGGTATTTGAGAGACATTTAGCCACCGATAGAATCAACAAGCTGATAATACCTATATTAAGAATAATTATATCAGTCTTCAACATCTTCAAACAGATGCTAATGGTCTAAAATTGAGATTTTTGTCCCCTTTGCTTTAGATATCTACCATCTTCCTAAGAAGCTCAGGTAGACCCTAAGAAAATAAAGAAAGAGATTTCAGTAAGTGGATGGTGTTTCAGATTCTTAGAACACCCTCAGAGTTCAGACAATTTTTCTACTAGTGCTGAGGAACTTGAACGGATTAACATCGGTTACTGGAAGACAGCACTTCCACAAAGACCCCCACTTCAGCAGCTCCTAAATTGGTCAACATTGCTCAGCGGAGTGATATCATCGTGATACTTAGATAAACACTTTGGAGATTTTTCTGTTGTTGTTATTATTTATTACTATGTGTTTAGCAATTACTATTAGGATTCTTGGCATTCTGTGTATTGTAGTACCTCATTTATAAGGTTCACCCAGAAAAATGAACTGTTAGCTCAGCATCTATATATTGTCTTTGTTTCAAGCCAGGTTAAGGTAAAATCTTGTAAAATGTTTAGTACCAAAATAGGTAGCTGCTTTCCAGCATTACTTCCTCTGGACTGCAGACTTACTTTATCCATTTGCAAATATTAATGTCCTTTTCTCAAGTCTACTGCTGTCATTACCTGTGCCTCACAGAACTGTTAAACTATTAAGAAACAAAAAGCTTTTTCCAGCTTAATAAGGCAATGTGAAAACCTCTGTGTGAAGTTTTTTTCATACACTGAGCTTTGTATTTCATAAAAAATATGAATACTCTATGCAAACACATTCATAGCATCAATATGTCAAGCTTTTGACTGGGTCTTGATGGAAACCAAACTTGAAAGCCATCAGATACTTCAGGGTGAGGATGGATCTGTGGAGGAACAAGGGACCAAGAGGATGTCTGTCTTGGGCTATCAGATTAAGTGTCCACCTGCCCTAACACCATGTCTCTAACTGTGCCTGTAAACACAAACTTAGGGAAGAATAAGTCCAGGGCAAGCGTATATGATTCTTCGCTGTAGGGAAGAATCTTCAGGATCCCATTTTTTTCAGCTCAGGAACTTTCTGAGGCAGATGTTGTTTCTGTGTATGCCGTAGTATGCAACAGATTTCTTTTTCCGTGGGCTTGATTTTGTCTTCCCTTAAAAACTTGATACCATGACAGATGGCCAGCTCTCTTCAGATTACATGCATGCTTCTCAGAAGACAGTGAAACCTTGAGACAAGTAACATCCATTGATCAATGATCAAGAACCTCAAAAAGTGAAGAAAATTATAAGTGAGGCACCGTTCTTGAAATCCTGCAGCTGTATGGAGCAGTTCCAGCTGCAAAGTGACTGCTCAGGAAGCCTAGAAACAGTAGAGCTGAGAGACCAGAGTGTTTTGTGGTTAAGATGTAGCAAATAGGTATGTGAAAACAGAAACACAATTTCTGTCTGTGTTTTTCTGTTGTAGAGCAATTCCACTAATTCAGCTTCTGCCACAAAATGGCGTGTGCAGCCTGATCACAAGCTGAGGGACTGTATCATAAAGAAGTGACTGTTAAGCAGGTATTAGCAGCTATCATGAATGTTTTACTGATGCTTTAACAATATGCAGTGAAGTTGTATGATGTCAAATGCACTGAATAAAAGCACATTTTCTAGATTTTATTATAAGTCGTTCAGTGGCACATTCAGTCAACATCCTAGAATATCCTTGCATTTCTCTGCAGAGATTTGAAGTAGCCTGAAAAGTTTTGACCAGGATGAACAAGTGAAAATATTAATTCTGAGACCACAGGGGAACTTTTACCAAGAAACTAAGGCATACAGTCTGAGTTAAACGTGCATAGTGGTTTTAGCTATATATGCAACACAAGGTTTTGATGAAAAAGGGATCAGGAGGTACTGTACAACTGGGTATGGATGCATGGATGGATGCATGTTTCATGCATGCACATAGGGGTACTCATGAGGTAAGGTAGGGAATGTATCTATTGGGCTGACAGGAATACACAAGTGAACTGCAGCAATGCAGTGTGTATATACTAAAGGAAAATATATCGTGCTCGATCCAACAGCCTGAGAGAGATGAGGCTGTTGCTGCTCCATATGCCGATGCCCAACCATTAGTGAGGCTGAAGATGTATTACCAGCAGAAAAATACACACAAAGCACATATATACACTATATATCTATGTGACTGGACATACAATTCCTAGACGGACACTCAGAGCACTTGCGTATATAGGCAGCACTCATGGCCTTATCCTGCTCCCCTCTCTGGCTGAGGAGAATGGAAGTCTGTTAGTGAGAATATATATATGCACAAGGTGGATGCCTCCAGTAACTGGACTCATGCAGCCAGTCTGCCCAGCAGTTGGCCTCTGGATCCTAGTCTGCTCAGTTGCTGGCACCTGGACATATAAGCCCCCACATCCACTCCTGCCCTGCACCCCCAGCCCCCCACTCCACTGTGCTCTTGCCCCTAGGGATGCACAGGTGCTGTCACACCCAGAGCTGTCCCTTAGAGACCCACCTACCCCTCTGCTCCCAGGTCACCTCACCTACTCATCAGCTGGTTTAGCATGATCTTTGCTAGCAATCACACACTCACTCACACCCCCACACTCCATCAGTCACTGCACTACAGACACACAGGCCCTCCAGCTTGTCATCTGTCTCCAGCTGCTGCGTTCACACCCCCCATACACATACGCACACAGAATAGACAGCGCTCACCCAGGAAAGAATTAGAAAAGTGTTTAATAAGAAAACAGGACAGACTGCACTGGTTAGGCACAGAGCACAGCCAGACAGGCATTCTAACTAGCCAATTATGTATATGCAAGCAGCCCTTTTTATTCATTTATCCCTCTATTTTCCCACTCCTATCCCTCCCCAAATCACCTAAACCTCTCTCTTCCTCCACCTTTGGTTCCTCCCCTAAACATTAGGAACTGCTTTTCTGTTGCATCTCATAATGTGTCCCGCCCATAGGTAGTGAGCCATTTAGTCCAAAATCTGATTGGAGAGTCCTTGATTTGGGTTCCTGCCAGCCCTTGTGCCCCTGTGCTCATCTGGGCTTGTGCTGATGGCCCCTGTGAAGGACCTGGGAGTAGTCCAGTAGGGTATTGTTTGGGCACCTCCCTCCTGTTGTCTCTCTGAGCTTCTCTGTGGGATTTTAACAGCTTAACATTGTATATGCTATGCTGTTGGATAATTTGTCTTTTAACCACAAGAAGCATTTGGGTTCTTGAATACTCTAGCCTGCCATTACTACTGCAGGGACAATTATAGAAATGATCGTCAGACAGGAATTGTGGTCCCTTGAAAGATAAGGTTTACCTGGCATTTGACACATAGTGGGAAATAGCAAAGTGCACAGATTTGTAGCAATTTAGCACCCCTGGGAATCTGAGAAGATGACATCCAGCCCTAGGTTCCCACAAAATGTTGAAAAGAAGGGTTAGAGGTAAAGACAGGCAAGCAATTGATGGCAATGGCAAAATGATAAAGGGTCCCCTGTTCCATAAAAATACACTATCCCAGGTATTTGGTAAAAGATGAGCTAAGAGATTGATGAGGTGAAAAAGTGGGACTTTGCTCTTCGTATTCACACCAGTCTCACAGAAAACAAACTGCATTACTCAAAAATGATAAAAAAGAGTGCCAAGCTAAGCAGTAGGCAAAAAGAACAAAGGAGCCAAGAACCTGAGGCCACTGTGCACCACTGAGCAGATCTATATCTATTCATCAAATTGCCACACATAGCAGTTGCAAGTGCAAAAGATAAGCTTTTAAGACAGATCACATGAGGTAGTTCCTGACTTAGGACAGTAGTTGGGATGAAAACTGCAAGGCAGGTGTAGCTTAGCAATAGCCAGCACACCTGACAGCGGAATCAAGCATAAAGCAATAGGAAGAGGTTCATCTGATAACGTGAAGGATTGAAGAACAATTTGAGGAGTCAATAGGATATTGCTTATCAAAAGGAAAGCAGCTACAGGATTCTTCTACCACCAGTTGCACAGACAAGAAGGGAGAGGCTGTTCTGAAGATTCACATACTGAGGTCTATTAATTGGTGCAAGTGGTTGCTTCTAATGGTCAAAATACTGGTTTTACATCACGAAGGAAAACCAACATCACTTCCCTTAAAAGGTGTTTCTTAACTATACCAATCATTTGTTCAGTAAGTAAAAAAAAAAAAAAAAGCCAAGGAAAACTAACAAAAAACATACACTGAAATACGAACACCTTCCTCAGTAACTGAATTTTCTTCAGAGCCTTTCTGCTCAGTAGTAAAGAGGCCCGAACACATTCAGAGTGGGAGCAATAGACACCAGATGCGATATTTATTAGATATTAGAAAAATATTGCTATATACTAGAACAATATTTAGACAATTGAGCTATGCTAATCCTGCTAGCATGAAAGTACAGTTAGTATTTATCAAAAACCGAAAAATCCTGCTCCAGAATCCATAAAGTATTGAACAGGGCAATCCAGAATACTGAAGGCTGAAGCACTTTCCCTGCCTCCCCAAAGAGCAAAGAATTGTAGGAGGGGATTTCAGACTCTCTAAAACCTATGTTTTAATGACTTTTCTTTTAAAAAAAAAAAAAAGTAAAGGAAGTTCTGAAGTTTCTGTAGAACTATCGAAGCACAGAAGGTCACAGCTCCTAGCTCCATAGGTGATCCAGTTTTTCAGAGGAAACACCAGCCTGTTGGGAAAGCCTCTAGCAAAATAAAACAATACGCAGATGAAAGTTATGAGGTTGACTGAAAGGTGAACAGCAAAGTGCTTTTTAAATCCCTACCTGTTGGCGATATAAAAAGCTGAAAAAAACTATAGCATTGTAGTGATTAAATGGTTCAGCTGGAACAGGAAGAAAGTGTTAGAAACTGGTTGAACAAACAAACTTTGGAAAATAGGACTCTGTTCTGTTATACGGGTTTTGCTTTTCATTTACTGCTTGAGCTTGGGCAAGGCACTCTGACAAAGAATTGTCCAACTAACCAGTGAGTTTATGTCACAGATACTTGCGACTCCACTGGGAGAATCATAGAATGGTGAGGGTTGGAAGGGACCTTCAAAGGCCATCCAGTCCAACCCCCCTGCAAGGAGCAGGGACATCTCCAACCAGATCAGGTTGCTCAGAGCCCCATCCAACCTGGCCTTGAATGTTTCCAGGGATGGGGCATCCACCACCTCTCTGGGCAACCTGTTCCAGCGTTCTACCACCCTCCGTGTAAAAAAAATTTTTCCTAATATCTAATCTAAATCTACCCTCTTCTATTTTATAACCATTACCCCTCATCCTATCACAACAGGCCCTACTGAACAGCCTCTCCCCATCTTTCTTGTAGGCCCCCTGGAGGTACTGGAAGGCCGCTATGAGGTCTGCTCAGAGCCTCCTCTTCTCCAGGCTGAACAGCCCCAACTCTCTCAGCCTGTTACCAAAAAATGAAGAGCTCCTGCCCTCCTAATCGTTGGTCATATTAAAATTAGCTAAAAGAAGGCAGCCAAAAGTTGAGATGTCTGAAATCCCATTACTGCCCTTAGCTTCCTTTTCATTCCTTTTCAGAAAAATCTTTCCAACTCAGCTATTCTTTAGAATATACTTGGAGATCCTTGAAAAGTATCCTTGAAAAGCCTAAGATTCTTGTAAAGTTGTATCAGAAATGCATTCTTTGTATATTATTTAGTTTTTTTTCAGCTGTTTAGAAATAAGAACCACAAACACTCCAACACCAGCACTGAAAGATCATCTTTTTTGAATATGGTCTGTTTGTGCTGACCTTTTCAACAGTTTTGTTGAAAAGCTGGGACACAACTGCTCTGTCCATGAACTCCATGGGAGTAGCAGCACACATGTTAGCATGAGTGCCTTCTACAAATTTCTCCTGCCAATGCAAAAGTTATTATCTCAGAAAAGCAGTAAATCAGATCACCTGCTCTTTTTTTTCACTGTGGTTAGTAGGTCAGATACACTTAAAGATAGATTGTGCCCTCTAGGCACGGGCTTGCCTTGGATACAGTACAGTGTGTACTACCAGAGTCCCAGAAGGCTTTTTTTTTCCTCTGCCTTTTCCACTATGATCTTTTCAAATTTTTCCTCTATGTTGTCCTTTTTTTGAATGTCCAGAATTTCAGGAAATGCTAAGAAAATGGCCTCAATAGATACAATGTTGCTTTTTCTGGGCTTCATAAAAACAAAATTCCAAATACCATCTTCACTTTTTATACACCTAACTGTGAGTAAGAAAACGTCTAGGCAGTGATTTACTGTTAAACCACCGGATAAAAGCCTATGGAATTTCCACAGCTTGCCATCACCTGGGAGACTTTCCTTTCCTTTGCCTATTTTCTTTGCTCAGCCCCTGAGATGGAGCTACTTGATTCCAGAATGGCAAATCTGTAAAACACAAAATGAAAAAAATATATATCCTGGAGAAATCCCAATATGTTTGCTAAATCTACAATGCTCATTACGGCAAGGTAGAAAGAAAAAGTCTCAAAGGCTTTCCTTGTAACAAGACTTGCCTGACACTTGTTAATAAAAAAAAAAAAAAATTTTGAGTTCATTGTATCCCCTCCTCAGCTCATACGCATCGCTGCCATTAATGTTGATGAAAATTACATGGATGCACTGATGGGACAGTAGACCTCTGGTCGAGTCAGAATGCATGCAGGAAAAGAGTAGCAAAATAATAGTATCTGTACAATGTATTTTTTTTCCCCAATGCTCCAAAAGATGTTTTTAAATACTCTAACTCAACAGCAGTTTTGTGCTTTTTTACTGATAGGAATTTTCAAACCCCGAGTTATTTCATTAGATAATACCACCAATATTTAAAATGTCACACTCAAACTGCTTTTCCCACTGTGAAAGCTGAATACTAGTGCCCGAAGGAAAGTTTTATAGCATCGATTAACTGCAACCATTTGTAGAACTGACAAAGAGCTGCGTAAAAGGTTTATTCTGACTTTTAGATGTGAGTATTGTGCATCATTTTTATAACATGCAAGCCAACAATGATGTACTTTGTTATTGCAGGTCAGAACAACTTCACCCCTGCGGATAAATCACAGAGACTGACATTAGCAGTCCCAGAACTTGCAAGGCACAGATGAGAGAGGCCATAGAAGAGCTATTTCATTGGGTTTTCCATTTATCCACCTTCTATTAAGAAAAACAAAATATACCTAAAATAAAGAACACACAACTCGTGTGTAAGTAAATACTAGTGAAACAGGCCTGAACTGGAATGGTAGAAGTAAGCAAAATGAGCTTAGACAGGAATAGTGTCGTATGTCTCTTAAAAGTCCAAAGACAAGTCCTGCACAGATAGAAGCAGACTTTTAAAAAATGTAGCAAGTAAACAAATATCAGTGGTGGTAAAGTCAAGACCTGGCCTTAACACCATTTCCATTCTGGTTGACATTTTATAAAAAATAACGCATTTTTTAAAAGGGGAATTCCCACTGCATGTATGTTGTTCATGTCAGCATTTACAGATTACTAGATTTTATGTTACAATTTGATGTAGAGGTCCAAACCAGAGTAAGAGATGTAGTACTGGTCAGACATAACTATGTGACAATCTCTTTCCCAGCAATGACTCTCCTCAGTTCACAAAGACAGACTTACGGTACAGAGACATAAAATATTCAGCCAGCATCATTTGAGAGGTCTACAACTGAAACAGGGTTGAAAACAACTTAGAAGTCCAAATTCAACAGCCACAAAGCAGCTTTTTTTTCCTATATTTCTTGCCATAACCATAAAATCCTAGGACACTCAAAAGCAAAAAAAATCCAAAATACATTCTGCTAAACCTTAGCAACTCAGTATGTTGCCATCTGATTACCGATGATGTGAAATCAAGCTGACTGTCTCAAAGGAGACAAGTAGAAACAATTTTGCTTTTAAAACATAGAAGCACAAAGAGTTGAAAACCAAAAGGGTCAAAATACTGTTCTTGTTCCCAGTTACAGCAAAACCTGTCTGTTGGTAACAACAGTTGAAGACACTTGTTCAACAGTTGAAGATGCTCGGAGGTGCTCTGGATAGAGCTCTAGATGGCATAAACAGGAACAGGGACACACGGACAGATGAGAATAAGATATATAAAGACAGGAAAAGATTTAGGTCTGTGAACAAACTATGCTGAATCCTACTGTTTGAGAGATCCCTCACCAAAATGTACTTGTTTATATATGGCAGACTTCCGCAAGCTTTTTGACAGCAACTCAGTTCTGTGTGAAATTAAGTCAGATGTTTGAGTACCAAGATTGCTTAAAAAAATATCTACCCCACCTGTAAAGATTTAGATAATTACAAGTCAAAAACTTCTTGCCCTCTCATGCAGAAATCACCCTGGTAGCTCTGCCAGCATTAGTAACAGTACAATGCATTGAAGCTATTTCCAGCTACCCATACAACTGTGGAAAATAATGTAGTGTTCTACCTTTCTGTTCTGTGGTGTCTTAGGCAAGGTCTTGAAAACCAATATGCACATGACTTGACTTCAAACACAGAATTTCATACATGGTTCTCCTAGCTGGCCAATAATCCTTGATCTCACAGATTCACAGTAGTGAATGATTGTCTGTACAGTGACACATGTATGGAGGGCACAACAGACTTGCATTGGTGAGGTCTGGCACCTCCTCTCCGTACACCAGATTTCCTTTATCTTCTTCCACATCTTACTCCATTCTCCTATTGCAAGGCACCTAGTGCAAATGTATGTTACTACCCTCTGATGGTCAACGTGGCAAATTTAAAAGTCCTTTTACTAAACACAGCTAGAGTAGCTGATCTCAGATTGCAGATAGATTTTGTACCTAATGATATTGAGATCCACCCCAAAAATGCATTGTCTAACAGAATTGAAGCCTGTGAGCATGTGAACAGATCCATTATACAGATATGGGTCCTCCTAGCCTGCAGGAGTAGGTTGAGTATGGTGGAGCTACAGGTAATAACTCTAAGGCTAAAACAGGCCACAGACTTCTCTTTGCTTACATCTGTGGCTCCTCAGAGAATGGAGCCCCTGTGAATGGCATCTTCAAAATTCTTCTCTGTTGATTGCTTAGGTGTTTGCACAACAGATCTGTATGGCTGCATCTAAACATACTCACTGTCAATCACTTTTCAGCATTGGCAGCAGTCATTTTCTATTATCAGTTCTAACTCCTTTAAGTATTAGTGTAATATATAGCATGGCATGAGTACTGTAGGAGTCTGGAAGTATAAACAGATAAGCTCAGATCTTCAGCTAGTGCAAATTAGTACCACTGACCTCATGGATCATATCTGAAGTGAAATCTTATTAAGCTTCCCGTGCCTTTTAACTAAAAGAAACTCCCTTGTCCAGCGAACCTTTAGCTCTCTAGTTAAGCAAAGCTGCCAGTACATTGACACACACTTGTTTTCTTCATTTTTTAAAATTTTAATGGCTATTACCTGCATTCTCTGAAATGGCTATTACCTGCATTCTCTGAAATGCTTAAACAGCATATTTAGGCCTCCTCTGTTCACAAAGTGGTTAATCATGCGAAGACACTACAAAAGACTGGAACAGAACTTTCTTGACTGGCCTAATGCCAAAGCTATAAACCAATATCTTGGTACTGAAAGCTATAACAGCTACATGAGTGGCTTAGCATTGCATCTTAAGAACAATTTGTATGCATTATTCTGCATAACTGTACATCTGGTGACAACCGAAAACATGGTGCACAAACAGGCACTGCCAGGGTTACAGACAATAAATTCAGGTAATCACTGGCCTTTTCTATATCGAAGGTTTTGTGGTTCCCTCTAATAGCCAGACTACACTGGTACAAAAAAAAAAAAAAACACTAACAGAGCCTTCTAAGGCAAACAAGGAGTCAAAAGCCACTAACAAATTTGCTCTGCTACTTTGGGGAGGAATGGGTAATAGCCATGGGACAGAATAGCATCGTGGGCTCTCTCACTTCCCCTCAACGCCTATTATCTGTAAGTAACAAGATTTTAACTTTCTCTATCACTGTCACCATGGGGATCATGGTTCCCTCAACTGTGCAATGCAGCTTGGTACCCACCTTTGTGAATCCTAGGGGGAAGTATCCCTTTCAGCCTGCCAAAGCCACAGTGTGATTGGCAACATGGGACGAAGAACCAAAGAAATAATCACTGGAAAATGAATGCAGTAGAATGATTTTTATGCTGTGGTATCCATTTCCAGCAGTAGAAAAAGAAGTCTTTCTCTGTAACATTCACTTCATGAGCTCCCATTGCTGACGAAGGCTTTTTTTTTTTTTCTGTAGAAGTACAGAAACACCAATTTCTGAGGAACTCAGATTGCTCTGGAGCTAAAATGTTCTGCTTACAATGCATAAAGCCATTTCATGGGGAGTCCTGTACTGCAGAAGTCAGAGTGCAGAATGAAGACGTAGAGAAGAATCTGTCTTTTAAAAAAAATGCATTGAGGTGTTTTTGTTTGGGTTTTTTTTTCCAAACCAACCTCTAATTTTGGATAATGAAAATTAAAATGATATTATGTATTTTAAAAAGAAGTAATCTGTTACTCTTAGGTCTGACATAGCTTTAGCTCAGGACAGAGAGGTGCAGTTAGTCTACGATGGAGAGTCTGATGTTTGAGCTGTAGGTGGTGGTGTTGCTTTATGGCAGTTTAAGTTCAGTGAGAATGGACTACTTAAAAGGACATGAATAGAGGCAAAATGGGGTAGCTAGTGAATCAGTTGCCTTCAATTACCTGACAATAGTCACCACTTCTTCATCCTCAGTTGCTCACACAAGGTCTTTTAGACATGTAAATAAATATGGAAGCCTTGCATTTCAACATGATTTAGGAACAGAGGTAGAATAGCAATGCAAGCATAAATGGACAAATGCAAGTCAAATAATGGGAGAGTTTATCTTTATCAAAACAGTGCTTCATGACAATTCTTTTCACCACTTTACATTTTTAATGTAAACTCATTCATCAGTTATGTGGTGTCTTAGATTTCAAAGTATCTTTCACAGTAGCCTTAATTTTGGTTTCAGTCAACATATAAGCAATTTGTCTTGCAGGCAGAGTCTAATCTAATACCCAATAGAGATAATCGACTTGAGTGAGTTTTGCATACACAGGAATCCCATTGATTTAGTGTTTGTATACAAATTGAGGAATTAAACCTCACATCTCTATGAACCAACTCAGCCACTGTTTCCACTTACAGGAGTTTTGATTTATCTTGTGAATTAGAACTTGTCTGTAAAAATGTCCATCTTCCTTCATTAGTAACTTATTCTGAGTTACAGCACTGTATTCCCACTGATTTCCGATGGCAGAAAGGAGACAAACACTGAGGTCTCTCTTTTTTGCTGCATGAAAAAAAAATTGATACTTTCAGCTCCAGTCTGTAAACTGGTACCACAGTGGTTTACTTGTGGGGAGTCAAACTGACAGATGCAAAAGGATGTTTTCATTCAACATAGCTGCTGCCAGGTGCCTGTCAGTAAAGCTCTCATACTCCATCATTTGTGGCCAACAAATCAGTGATGAACAAGAAGCCCTACTTCTCCTCTGCAGCTCTCAATATGAAACCATATATGAGTTCACATTATGCAAAAAACCCTCTCCAAAACCACAAATAACAAAAAGTTTTACTTGGGACCCCTGGCACGTGAACAAAGGACTGTTTCTACAGCCTTGAGATTCGTCAACAGGCTGATGTCTCCCTGCAGCATTAGAGACTGAGGCACGGTCCATCTCTTTGCTCAACACAGCAACTTAGCCATATGGGCATGAGACAGGGTGAGCAGAGTCTTTGCAAAGATTGACAGATGGAGGATGCACTATGGAAAGCGCGAAGAGAAAGCAGGGAATACATAAAGCAAACTGGAGTCCCTTGGTCTTTCTAGAAGGAATGTCATCTTCACTGTGCTTTTGTCTAAAGGCACCCACCTTAAGGAGCAACAGCCTGAGAAGGGTGAAGTAAGTAAAAAATTTTGAGGATGAGAAAGTGCTCAGGATCCAGAGAGTTACAGGTATAAATTCAGTCATGCATTTAAGTGCAAGCTTAGAATTAAGGAGTTGGAGTGCTTACTTAGAGCAATTTCTAGACAAGGACATGACTTAGATGTCACTCTTGGGACATTCAAGTCAGACATAGTGCTTAACCTAAGTTTTTCCTCCTTTGGTGTGCTCCAAGGAAGCCTGCATTGCTCACAAGTCTTCTGGGGATATAGAAAAGAGAATATGAGGATATTGGTATGAGGAGCTGTCAATCTCTTAGGCTGTAGTTTTGTTTTTCTTCCCTAGTGACAGAGCTTTCTGCGTCCTCCTGGCAGAGTCTATTCAGCTTAATCATCATTTGAACTGCCATTTCAATGCTCTCATGAGTCCTCAAGCCAGCTAACAGTCTTAGAGTTACTTTTCCCTGATCAGACTAAGACATTCAGACCCCTTCTTCATTTTCCTTTGCTTGATCTCCACAAATGCTGACACATGCTAACTTAGCTCAAGCTTGTCGCTAACCTAAATAATCGTAACAATTGCTAACCTCCATTTAATGTCTTCAAATAGGGGATTTTGGTAGTTTTTTGCTATCTGAAAAGTTGGATGTATCTGTGTTATTTGTCAGGAAGGTCCTTCAAGTCCAATTCAAAAGTGTCACAGATGACAAATCTCGGTTAGGACACAGTTTTTAATTAATTTAACTTAATCTACTTAATGGATTTACTTCTAATTTATCAGAAAATTCACTCAGAGTTTATATGCCTGCGTTGAGGATGATACATGGAGTCTTTTTACCTACTGCATAGAGGCTGATTCCTATTTTTTTCTATAAAAGCAATGTTTTGGAATTGTATTCAGCAGTGGCTTTGCTGTTTTCCATATGAATAACACTAGCTTCATCACCAAAGTTACAAAGCCAGACAGCTTTAAAGTTGAGAAGTTCCTGAGTTTAAGCTGATTGTAGTGCAACACAAGCTCATGTCAGGATGTGATGATACCTCTTTTAGTGCTAGAGTGTTTAATTTTAGCTAACAAAAATTAATTTCATTATAATTGCTAACTGTTTGATTAGCAGATTGTACTTATTTACTGAATATTAATCAAAACCTTATAAAAAGACAATCATTAATTTCCTCATGAGTTTTACTGTGGCAGTCATCACTGTAGTATGCCAGTACTTCACACGTTTTTCCCCATAACTTTCTTTTTAGATTAGATATTTTTATTCACATTTTCCAGATGGAAATTGAGACAGAGTGATTTAGATGCAGATTGTTTATTGACTTTATGTTGGGCATTATAAATTAAGTAGTTATCATTTATTCTCATTTAAGCTGCAAATTCTTAGCACATCTGATCAGACACTTAAGGAGTAGGAAGCAATTAATGAACCATGTCAAATACGTGACTTCTTATCTTGCAGCATGTTATCTGAGGACTATCACAGTCTCAGGGAAAGAATACAGTTTCCCAGGGTATCAGTGATTGCCTTAAGCACAAGCCCATGCTGTCTCTTCTTAACATCTCCAGCTCTATTTGCTCTTACCTTCCAGCCTTGGCAACAAATGGGGGAATGTCACGTGGGAACAAGAAACATCCATGAGATTCAAACTGGCATATATAAAGAAAATGGAAGTACTAGTATTCAGTTGTAAAGAGCCCAGAGGGATTACTTAGTAAAGTTACTAAAAACAGACAGACTTCTTAACTCCCCAGTTACTTCATATGCTCTCCAACAGCTGCATTGCCAGAAAGGGGCCAAATCTCGGCTTGAATGTGTGTACAGTATCCTTTGAAACAGATAGATACATTGATTTATGCTTCATTTAGGTTTGTGCTGACATGAGAACCTGGCTCAGGAATACTCAGCTCCTGAATTTCATCACACTCCCTGAGGACCACTGAACTCAGAGGAAGACAATGGCTGGTGTTAATGCTCTCTATGGCTAACTGGAGAGGAGAGATGGAGCAGGACTGCTGTGTTGCCAGGACAATAGGAACTGAAAATCAGTGAAAACAAGGAAAGATTGAACTAAAATAAACATAAATGGAACTAAATTAAAGAAACACATGTGAAGTACCGTAAAGGTGGAGGGCTGGGGGCTCCTTCTTTTCTTTTCTGTTTTCCCTGTGAATTCACCAAAACAGAATCAATGAAGAAAGGAACTGTGGCAAAAGCAATTGAGCATAAAATAAATGAGACTGTGTATACTTCTCTGATTGATCATAGTTTACATCAAAACCTAATATTGTTCATACTCAAGTGAATGTGGCTTACTATTCCATGCATTTTTAGGATGACTGTCTTCATATTTGCTTTTTAAATGAAATATAGATCTTGAGACCTTTTCTGTGTTCCTTCTTCTGAAGAAATTCTGTGAAGTAGAAGGTGAATATGCTCAAACATGTAATGGGATTGTTTATTTTTGGGCTTAGGTTTTTTTTGTTTTTAAAAATCAGAGGTATATTACATCCCAAACATCATAAGAAAGACAACAGGTGGAGGTGCAAATAATCATAATAAAGAGCTCTTTAAATGAAAGTAATAGAGAAATATTGAACAATTATGCAAAGCATTCAAAATTTATCTAATTCATTGCGTGGAGATCATACTTCTGTAAACAAAACTTCTGTAAACTAAACAAAACCAGAACACTCTGTCTGCTTTGTAAAAATATTATTATTCTATACAGCTGTTGTCAACATTTAACTAGCTTGGATTTTTTGTAAGGGCTTTTGCTATGGCTGTTTCTTTCTGATCTAGAGCCTCTGAAAATAAATGGGAATTTTTCAGGTGCCAGTGCACCAGAACAGCATTACCTTTCCTCTTGCTCTGAAAGCACTAGGTACATAGCAGTAATTAAATGAATCCCCCGTTCATAAAATCCCCCGTGCAGAGGAGACTCATGCCCTGCTGTTCATTCCTACCCTATGAACTACAGATATATGTAATTTGTTGTAAAATGGCACTAACCAATTCCTTTCTCTTTTACAAAATACAGATTTCATCCAAGTATCTCCAGCCTTTACCCTATCCTTGTGAAAAGCATTCTGTCTGCGACCTCTTTGATTTATAGTCAGCGAATTCCCACTGAAGTGCCCTTAGAAATCTCAGCCATGACAGTTGTGAAGGAATCAAGAGGCAATCCCTCTGGTAACCATATTCCATAAATTTAGGGACTTACAGGTTGATCCTAGTATTTTGAACTCCATTTAGAAACCTAGTGGCAACTGCTACAGACCCAGAAATATTGGTGTAATAATAATTTTGTCATGAAGCTGCTTTGAAAATTGGTTACAGAATTGTTCCTCAGCTTGAGTGTCCCAGGGTGTTAAGGTGAAGTGTAATGCAGCTAAGTAATCTTAAAGTGATGGAAGTGGGGATTACTCTGTCAGGGATTACCACTGGAAGAAAAAGACACACTCTTCTCACCAGATAGAGATGAGAATATTGATAATAAATCTGACTGAGAAAAGCTTTAGCATCCTTCTGTTTAAGCAGCAGAATTCAGCTGACACCTTTCCAAGCTAATGAGGCCATCATGTAGGACACTTCTGTGATGGCTGTGCAGCACTAGAGAATCTAGCTCAGTCTTTAGCTAGTGTAAATCAGCTCTGTTATCTTCTCACTAAATTGGCAAGTACTGTCATTCCCAAAGCCTCCAATAGCTTCAGGAATCAAGCTGCCATCCTTAACTTTATTTGCCTGCTTCAGGACAAAATGAAAGTGCTTCTCTTAATGCCTAGAAATCCCCTATCCTCACCCCGCTCATTATTACAATGTTTTGAAATTCAGCCAGAACGCTTAACTAACTGAAGACTAATCTCCAGAGATTAAGAGATCTGCAACAAAAACAATAGGCAAGTGATCCCTAGAGTAGGGGGCTTTGTGACTCTTCTTTTGCTCTGTAAATCCATGGCAGCTTCACAGAAGTTACAGCAGCAGAAGAATCAAATGGCAAGAGCATCCAGCCCTACAATTATTGCTAATAACATCTTTAAAAAGGAGGATTTCTCCAATGTAGAAGGGGAATTTGAAGGTGGATGGAAAGGCTTATATCAGTTTTCTTACAAAAGGCTCTTATCTTTCCTGTTACCTGTTGATCTACTTTTGCATCTTTTTCTTTTTTTTTTTTTTTCAACCTTAGTAACCTACTCTTGTCCCATATGGGGAAAAGATTTGGGGGTTAGCCTTTTTACTAGACTTCTGTAAAAGCTAGAAATGATGGACACATGTTTATGCATCTGAGTAGTGGATATAGACTTTTCTTCCCTATAGAACAGAAAGTTTCTTTACCTGTTTGAGTTTCATCAAGCACTTAACGTACCGCTCCAGAGATATCTGCACTATCTCTATAGACAGGCAATTGGTTTCCCCTTCTTTGGCAGTCAGTAATTTCACTGTTGTGCTGTGCTGAGCAGACTCGCAGGTCTTGGATTTGCCAAGGCCAGAGATTATATCACATTTAAGTGGCACTGCAATTACATTTTCTTCTCTTCCTCCTTCTTGGCTCACAAGTTTGCTTCCTATCTGACCTTCTTTAGCTCCCAAAGTCTGCTAATTCCTTGCTTCTGTTTTAAGTAACCCAGCCTAAAGCATCCTGCTTTCCATAACCTGTTTCTTTCCTAAGATGCAGATATTTTTTCCCCTTTGGATATTTTCCAGTCTTCATTTTCTGTCTGTTACGGCTTTCAGTCAGTCCTCCTGACAAATCCTCTCTCACTTTGCTCCCAAAAATCTGGCTTTTGAACCAGTGTTCAGCTATTTCACCTCTGGGCTTCCAGTCCTGTAACTTGGAAGATGCAGCAATAAAGCAAGCCCAAGTAAGACTAATCCCTGAAATGTACTAGTTAATTTTCCTTCCTATTCTCCCCCAAGGCAAACACATTGACATTTTGAGTTAAGTTATATTCTGGCTATCTAAAAAGAAACTGAAGCTTACCTATAAAGTTTCTAATGGCTAGCACTGAGAGTTTCTCAGAGGGCAAAAATTGGGGCAGAACTTGCTGCAAATTCATAGTAAATTTCTCAGGGCAATGGCAGGGAAATCATTCTTGCTCTATATAAGCAAATCTTATGTGCTCAGGCACCCTGAGGAAAGCTATTAATCCCGAGCCTGATCTGTCTTATACTAGTGTAAATCGGAAGGAAATCCTCTGAAATGAGAGGAGTTACAAAAATTAATAAAAAAATCTTTAATTATTACTAAGGCTGGGACCCCTTTTATGAAAATAGGGACTAAGCCTCTGCCTCCACATATTTGGCATTTCTAAACTTGCTAACATGAGGAGCAATGTGATCTATCAGGCAGAGCATAGAAATACGAGCTAGGAGGCCTTGACTTTATTCCTGGCTCTGACAGTGACATATTAGGTGACAATGAGTAGATCATTTCACTTCTGTAAGCCAACACTTCCCCTATCACCTTTGATCTTGTTGGTCTGTAAATTATTTGGTCTCAAGAGGACCTTCTAAGTATTGTCATAATGTAAGTAATAACAACCTGACCCTTGCAAAGACTAATTCTAAAAGAAAATTAAATGAGACTTACATACACTGAAGTTACTTAAGAATCATGGAAATAACATATCAAGGTATTGTTTATTAGCACTGGAAACATATAACTCCAGAGCAATGAGGCTGTTTTGTTACCCCAAGACCCATTTGTCACCAACAGTCACAATGTTTTCTTAAGATGACATGAGATCAGTCTATCTAACTTGCAATTAGGGATTAAAAAAAAGCTTGATTAAAAGATCTGACCTTAATTTAAAAAATTAACACTGTGGCAAAAAGCATACGAAGTGCATTTTCAGTTTAATTAAAATGCCACCATTACAATGTAAATAATTGTGGTTTATTAATCATCTGCATTCAAGCTTGAGACTGGAGCAATACTAAAGATAATTAAGTTGCTGGTGGTGAGTATGATGCCTTAATAATTACATAGTAGTTAATATAGAATGCTAACTAAAACTGGGAAGTTCTGCATAGCAATTATGTTATCTAAGGCTGCTAATTAGTTATGTTAATTTGGAATTACTCTAGTTTTCTGAGTCGACTGGGCTTGTTAAACTGCAAGTCCCCAATGTCACTTCTGTCATATGCAACAGAACTGGTGCTTTCTTTCCCTTTCCATTGAAGTTTACACAATGATGTTTCACATCATCAAAATGGTCTCTAAGGGAGACAGTTCCTACAGAATCTTACACTGTATTTGTTCGTTATTTGCCTGGTATGTGCAGGTAGCAGCATGTTTATAGCTCAGGATGCTTAATCATGACAACAACCCTTCTCATTGTAAATGTCAAGGTGGAGTCCACTTTTAAAAGTTGTTCTTATTAGTCCTATTTTACAGACAGAAAAAACAATTTTATTTTAAGGGGTGTGAAGAGAATGAGGACAAGAAACTAAGCTGGTCCAAATATAGACTATATAGAGATAGAATTAAAAAGTCATAGGTAATTTCTGCTTGCAGTCATAATATTGAGGACTGTGTTTTAAAGTCTGGGCTCCTGAGTCAGGATATGGTCAAGGAGCTGTGAAGCCTGAAATGCCAAATCAGTTGAGCTGAATGTAGTGTAAAGTAGATGTTGCAAATAGCTCAAGAGCACAAGGTCTCAGAGGTAAAAAGGAATTGAGAAAATACCCTGCAAGGGAAAGTGAACTGGTCAAAAGGCCCCACTTGTCAATTTAAAATTTCACACAAATACAGAAATCAAACAGAGGAAGATTAATGACTACTTTCCCTGTGTCTGCAAGGAATGGCTGTCAGAAAAAGGGAGACAGAGGTGCAGCCTTCTTGCAGATAAACCTGGAGTGGCTAGGAGTCAGTAACCCGATGTCCCCATCACCTTTTACCAACCCACAACAGAGTGGTTGCCCCTGAGTTTGATAATGGGGGGCATTTCTTCTTTACATCCTCCCATTAAGCTGTTGCAGATAGCCATAAGATCTCCTCTTTGTCTTCTCTTCCTAAGACTAAAAAGCCCAGTTCCCTTAGCCTTTCCTAATAGCTTTTATGTAATAGCTTTTATATGCTAAGATCCACAAGGGCAACCCACTCTATCACCCAAACATTTTTATGCAATCATAGTCTGATTTCTGAACACCAGACAATATCCTCTTTGTGTCTTAGTGAAGAAAGCTGCTTTGCCCCGTCTGTGGAGTAGCTTACACCCACTGGAGGCAAAGCCTTCTTTGCCTGATCCTTCCATTCCCTGCCTTTTTGATCTTAACAGGGAAAAATACATACTCCCTATGTGTTCACATGGTGACTTAAGGGAGCAATGGTGACAAGTTCCTGCCTGGCACAGCAGCTGACTAACTCACCTTCCCAGGTGCCCTTGTATAATAGGTACAAGGCTCTGCAAGTGGACCCAAACAATGATGAGGATGATGGTTCATTTAGGTGGGGGTGTTGCCAAGGTTAAGTTGGCCTACGCCCTGCATCAAAACCACTTCCGTAAAGAGAATAAGACAAGTTATTGTCATAGGAGACTCTCTTCTGAGGGGAACAGAAGGCCCAATATGATGACCTGACCCACTTCTTAGGGAAGTCTGCTGCCTCCTTGGGGCCCAGGTTAAAGATGTGACAAGGAAACTCCCTACCCCGGTACAGCCCTTGGGTTATTATCCTTTATTGCTTTTTCATGTAGGAAGCAATGAAGTTGCAACAAGAAGTCTGAGGGTGATCAAAAGAGACTTGAGGGGCTTGGTGCAACTGGTTAAGGGATCAGGAGCACAAGTAGTGTTCTCTCCCCTTCCGGTTGCAGGCAATGATGAGGGAAGAAACAGGAAGACCCAGCAGATCAGTAGCTGGCTCTGAGGCTGGTGTCACTGCCAGACTTTTGGGATTTTTGATCATGGATCAGTCTACATGACACCAGGCCTACTGGCAACAGAGGAGGTACACCTGTCTCAAAAGGGGAAAAGGATCTTTGCACAGGAGTTAGGAGGGCTCATTGAAAGAGCTTTAAACTGGTAAAGGGATGAAACCAGGCTTGCCAGAGATAAGCCTGGGGGCAGCATGCAGCGTTTAAGGGACAGTGTGCCAGCAGGGTCCTTTGGTCTGCTCCACAATGTGCTGAGTACACTGGAGCACACTTGAAATGTCCCCATCCTACTGCGCGCAGCACCCTAGCCATCTCAGTGGAGACAGCGGATGGAAATCCATGCAGCAGCGAAGATGCAAGGGTTGTTGTTGTGTTAGAAACCACAGAAGCACCACAGAACAATCACATAGGAGTTAGGGCTTCTGCCCCAGAAAAGGAGGGAGGATCAATAACCCAACTGAAGTGTGTCTACACCGATGCATGCAGCATGGGCAACAAACAGGTGGAGTTGGAAGCTATTGTGCAGCTGTAAACTATAAGGTAATTGCAGTCACAGAAACATGGTGGGATCACTCACACAACTGGAGTGCAGCAATAGATGGCTATAAACTCTTCAGAAAGGATAGACAAGGTAGGAGAGGTGGTGGGGTAGCTCTATATGTTACAGAGTGTTTTGACTGTCTAGAGCTTGACAATGGTGATGAAGGAGTCCATGAATAAGAATCAGTGGAAAGGTCAACAAGGCACATATAATAGTGGGAATCTGTTATAGACTACCCAACCAGGATGAAGAGACAGGTGAATTGTTCTAAAGCAGCTGGGAGAATTCTCACTCTCTACTAGCCCTTGTTCTCATGGGTGACTTCAACCTACCAGATGTCTGCTGGAAATATAATACAGCAGAGAGGAAACAGTCTAGGAGGTTCCTGGAGCGTGTGGGAGATAACTTTCCGACACAGCTGGTGATGGAGTCAACCAGGGAAAGCACCCTGCTGGACCTGTTGTTTGCAAACAGAGAAGGACTTGTGGGTGATGTGCTGGTTGGAGGCCATCTTGGGCACAGCAATCGTGAAATTATACAGTTTTCAATTCTCAGAGAAGTAAGGAGGAGGATTAGCAGAACTGCCACCTTGGACTTCCAGAGGGCAGGCTTTGGCCTGTTTAGGGCCCTGGTTGACAGAGTCCCTTGGGTGGCAATCCTGAAGGGCAAAGGAGTCTGGGAAGGCTGGACATTCTTCAAGAAGGAAATCTTAAAGGCACAGGAGTAGGCTGTTCCTATGTGTCACAAGACAAGCTGGAGGGGAAGACTGGCTTGGCTGAACTGAGGACTTTGGCTGGAACTCAGGAAAATAAGAGTGTTTATGACATTTGGAAGAAGCATCAGGCAACTCAGGAGGACTACAAGGATAGTGTGAGGTTATGCAGGGAGAAAATTAGAAGAGCCAAAGCCCAGCTAGAGCTTAATCTGGCTACTGCATTAAAGACAATAAAAATGTTTCTATAAATATCTTAACAACAAAATGAGAGCTAAGGAGAATCTCCATATTTTATTGGATGTGGGAGGAAAAATGGTGGCAAAGGATGAGGAAAAGGCTGAGGTACTTAAGGCCCTCTTTCCCTCAGTCTTTAACAGCAAGACCAATTGTTCTCAGGGTATGCAGCCCCCTGAGCTGGAAGACAGGAACAGGGAGCAGAATAAAGCCCCTGTAAACCAAGGGAAATGGTTAGCACCTGCTATACCACTGAGACATACACCAGTCTATAGGGATAGATGGGATCCACCCAAGCATGCTGAGGGAACTTGCAGAAGTGCTCAACAAGCCCCTTGCCACCATTTATCAGCAGTGTTGGCTGATTGGGGAGGTCCCAGAGGTTAGCAAATGTGATGCCCATCTACAAGAAAGACTGGAAGGAGGATCTGGGGAACCAGAGGCCTGTGACTCTGACCTCAGTGCTGGAGAAGGTTATGGAGCAGATCATCTTGAGTGCCATCACACGGCACGTACAGGACAACCAGGTGATCAGGCCCAGTCAGCATGTGTTTATGAAAGGCAGGTCCTGCTTGCCTAACCTGATCTTCTCTGACAAGGTGACCCGCTTAGTGGATGAGGGAAAGGCTGTGGATGTTGTCTACTTGGGCTTTTGTAAAGCCTTTGACACTATTTCCCACAGCACTTTCCTGGAGAAACTGGCTGCTCATGGCTTGGATAGGCATACTCTTTGCTGGATAAAAAACTGGCTAGATGGCCAGGCCCAAAGAGTTGTGGTGAATGGAGTTAAATCCAGGTGGTGGCCAGTCACAAGTGGCATTCCCCAGGGCTCAGTATTGTGGCCAGTTCTGTTTGAGATCTCTATCAATGATCTGGATGAAGGGATCAAGTGCACCTTGAGGAATTTTGCAGATGACACCAAGTTGGATAGGAGTGTTGATCTGCTGGAGGGTAGGAAGGCTCTACAGAGGGATCTGGACAGGCTGGATCGATGGGTCGAGGCCAATTGTATGAGGTTCAACAAGGCCAAGTGCCAGACCCTGCACTTGGATCACAGCAACCTCATGCAACGCCACAGGCTTGGGGAAGAGCAGTTGGAAAACTGTCTGATGGAAAAGGACCTGTGGGTGTTGGTCAACAGCTGGCTGAATATGAGCTGGTGGTGTGCCCAGGTGGCCAAGAAGGCCAATAGCATCCTGGCTTGTATCAGGAACAGTGTGGCCAGCAGGACTAAGGAAGTGATTGTCCCTTTGTACTCAGCACTGGTGAGGCCACACCTTGAATACTGTGTGCAGTTTTGGGCCCCGTTTTGGGCCCCTCACTACAAGAAAGACATTTAGGTGCTTGAGTGTGTCTAAAGAAGAGCAACAAGCCTTGTGAAGAGGGTGGTGAATGAGTCCTATGAGGAATGGCTGAGGGAACTGGGATTGTTTAGTCCAGAGAAAAGGAAGCTGGGGGTAGACCTTATCCCTCTCTACTACCACCTGAAAGGAGGTTGCAGCAATGTGGATGTCAGTCTCTTCTTCGAAGTATCAAGTGATAGGATAAGAGGAAATGACCTCAGGTTGCACTGGGGAGGTTTAGATTGGATATTGGGAAAAATTTATTCACTACAAGGGTTATCAAGCACTGGAACAAGCTGCCCAGGGAAATGGTTGAGACACCATCCCTGGAGTATTTAAAAGACATGTAGATGTGATGCTTAGGGGCATCGTTTACTGGTGGACTTGGCAGTGTTAGGTTTACAGTTGGATTCAATGATCTTAAGAGACTTTTACAATCTAAATGATTCTATTCCTTCATGTCTTTAGGGAAACAATCTGAGTGTGGCCAATATGGAGTTCCTGGGAATTTGCCTTTTTCTTTTCTCCTTTCTATTGGCAGAGTAAGCGATATGAATCAAGATTTTGTGCTAATGCAATGGCAACATCAAGGGCTTTAAACCCTGATCTTATGTTTTCTAAGACATCTTCATCTTCTGTGTTGACTGCTTCCTTATACTGTGAAGATAAGTTTCTAATTAATGATCAGACATGTTGCTCTGAACTTGTTTGAAAAGGCAGCGTGGCTATGGGGAATCTCCAGAGACAGTGGAAGAAAAGAGGAGAATGCTTCCCTCTTCACTCAGCCTTTATGCATGCAGAAGCTATTTTTAATATTACAAATTAATACATATGGGGAAAAAGATCCTCTCAGCAGTACAGTGTCAGCAGCGTCTGAGACCGAAAGATGCACAGAAGCACGGCTGGCAGATGTAAGGGCTCTGTTGCCCCAGGCAAAGGAGGAAATCTCCGGTGAGGCATTACCCACGCATCTTTACTGGACAATTAGCTGTCCCTAATGTTTTGCTGCACTTGCCAGCCCCATTGATAGGGCTGGCCTTGCAAAGAAGTTAAATACATCAGAATACCTCAGTGACACTCTTTATTCCACAACTAGCAGTTTCTTCGCAGCTCAGAGGCCTTCTTAAATAGATGTTTAAGATGTGGCTGCTTTCACTTACCTTTATTTACTTTTTTTTCCTTTGGTGACTTTATTAGATTTTGATCTAGGCCTGAAGTTCATGATTTGTGTCTGTATATTTTCATAAAACATCTGATTGAGGGCCAAGTTCTGCTCAAATTACTCCTACATAATGTGATTCAAAAGTGTTACATGGGAATGGATTAACTTAGTTCCATGTAGATACTTTCATTTAGGGTCTTGTTATGAAATTTGGAGTCCACATAGGAAGTCATCAGCACTACAAAATAATGGATTTTATCTTCGTCAGTGTCCTGGTTTCAGCTGGGACAGAGTTAGTTTTCTTCCTAGTAGCTGGTATAGTGTGTTTCAGATTTAGTCTGAGAATAATGTTGATAACACACTGAGGTTTTAGTTGTTGCTAAGTAGTGCTTATACTAAGTCAAGGACTTTTCAGCTTCCTATGCTCTGCCAGCGAGGAGATGCATAAAAGGCTGGGAGGGAGCACAGCCAGGACAGCAACCCAAACTGGCCAAAAAGATGTCTCATACCATACAACATCATGCTCAGTATATAAACTGGGGGTTTTGCCCAGGAGGTGGTGACATCTGCTCAGGGATGGGCTGGGTGTCAGTCAGCAGGTGGTGACCAGTTGCATTGTGCATCACTCTGTTGTTGTTGTTGTTATTATGTATTCCTTGGCTGTCCTATTAAACTGTCTTTATCTCAACCCATGAGGTGTTTTTTTCCATTCTTCTCCCCATTCCACTGCAGAAGTGGGGGGGCTGTGAGCAAGCAGCTGTGTGGTGTTTAGTTACCAGCTGGGGTTAAACCACAACACTCAGAGAAAGCTGCTGGCGTGGAGATGTAAAACTTAATTCTGATATTATTTTCCTAGATTTGTTTCTAAGCATGTTTTCCATGGGAGCAAAATTGTTTTTGAAGAAGCAAACACTATTCAGAGAGGCAGACTTCTATTTTCTGTGGGCAACTTTTCTCAGTTGTCCATAACTCCAGAGGCATTGAGGCCATTCATTCAAGCTGCTCAGTGATTTTTATTACCTCAGTTTTATAGAACCTGCAGCTGTCAAGACAGACTGGAAAAACTCGTGTATGCTGTCCTATACAAAAAAACCCCACTCCTTGCACGCAGCCAGTAACATCCCTTGCAGTATCACAAAGCGTTTTGTAAACATAAGCTAATTACATCACCTCAGGATGGGTATCTCAACTGCAGATTCACAAACAAGGAAACTGAGACCCAGAAGGTTTATGTAACTCGGTTAACAGGAAGTTTGTGGTTAAAACATAGACTTCAGAAATCTTTACCAAGTTCCTCATGCTCTAATTACTGGGCTGCACTTCCGAAGCACTACTACTTTACAACTGCTCTCCTGGCTATCTGCTGCAGACCATCCGGTCCCTGTCTGAGTTAATTTGGTTATTTTCATTGGCTGTGGCATCATCAGCAGAGGCAGGTCATGTATTTGTTCTGCATGTACAAGCAGGAGGGTCTTCTGGGAAGCCGTCACGTATCACTTGCTATCTGCATGTACCACCATAGATATAAGCACTTGTGTCCAGAAAGTTTTGAGGTGAGCCACTTAACAAGCTGCCTCTGCATGGGAGCTTTGTCTAGAAAGCTGGAATGCAAAACAGTCCAAGGCCTGAACTGCCTCTGACAGATGAGCCATTTTCAAACGCTTTTTATATACCACAGGGTAAGAACAATTAGCACAGTTCAGCTGATGTGCAGCAAGGTCATGCTTAGCTCATTTCAGTATCTTCAGCCCAAAAGTTCCAGCAGAGTATGCATGGGGCCATTTGGAAAATTTGGGCTTTTATCTGAAGACAGGTCAGTCTTCATCTGCTTCCCCTTCAAACGTCCCCCAAGGTACAGACATCTGGACTTTTTCAAAAACATAGAAGGCAATTTGGCATGGAGTTCCAAATGTCTCTCAAAATCTTCCCCACAAACCCTTAGAAATACAGACCCTTGTGCTCATGCTGTTCTCCATGTGCTGAAATAAGTGGAATTACATCACTGTAAGAGAGAAATAAGGGGAGGAAATGGCCCCGCAAGAGGCCCTTCTGGATAGCAATGGTGAAAATGAAGCTGTTAATCATCATACTGCATGGTGATGAGACTGCGCTGCCAGGCTAATAAATACTCTGATCCAGCATGGTATGGATGCACAACCAGATGTGTTCTTGTCTGCAGAGGCAGCAGAGGGATTTCAAGGTCTGCAGTGGGTCCGCTGGAGACAGAGGAATTATTAACAGTGTTAGCAATTTGAATAGCTAAATTGATGAGGGGCTTAGGGAAAATGTCAGTAAATTAGAAATCATTAGAGACATTTTGAAAAGTATTAAGGTTGAGAATTTTGTTAAAGGACGTGTTTATTACAAAGATGACTGAACTCTCTTTGAAATGAAAAGACATTTTGTAGTATCACTTGACTGAAAGAACAAGGGCATACATATACGTGTAAGTACACACACATACTCACATTCACACACACTGGCAAGCTTTTAAAAGAGCAAAGTTTCAGACAAAATGAGAACAAGAATTTGAACAGGACGGGGAGTTGAAACAGAAGCTTTTAATTGCTTCCTGATTGCTTGGGTCAAGTGTTGAATATGATAAAAGGGAAAGCAGAACAACATGATTTTCTGTTTGATTCTCCCTCCTGCTGTGCTCTGAATGGAAGTGGTGAAGCATGGAGGAGGGCGGTAGGGCAGACAGGGGTCTGGAAAGAGAAGAGAAAGAAAAGGCTTCTCCAGGCTTTCTACTTTTGTGAATGAAAAGTTTGAAATATTGTAAACCTAATTATTTTAGGATAAATGCACTGCTGTATTGTGAGAATGTCATAAATACTTTTTTTTTTACCATAATCAGCAGAAATCATCCATCTCTATAATGTTTTCTATCCTCTTGATTAGCACAAAGTTAATTTGGTGCTTATCAGCCCAAAGCAAGGGGAGCATGAAATTAACTTAGGGCCAAATCTTCATTTCCTTCCTTCACCAACTTCCTTTTGACATGAACAGTCAGTTTGTTGAATAAGGAATGAGTTTAAAATATACAAGGACTTTATGATTTTACCTATTATAGAGTATTTCCGTGTTATTTAATACAGCGTTTTCCTTTTTTTTTTGCATTTTATTCCTCCCTCCACCAATATCTTCTGAATACTCCCTTAAATACAGCAGTTTGGCTCTAGTGTAACTCTCTGGCTTTCCAACTTTCTTTCAAATAGAAAATTAGAATTTTGGACTTCTGTTCTAGTAATAACCAATAGTGTAATTGATTTTGAATGTAGGTATTTCTTTTCCAGATTTATGAGAAGCCACAGTGGTCCAAGGAGTATCTTCTTTTGGTTTTGAAGGCTCAATCTTTTTATCCTCCTGAAATTGTAGTATTTCCACACTGTTGTCCACAGGAGTTTCTCTTTTTCTGCTGCATCAATATATAACACAGGCAGGCAGGCTGCACTTCTGAAACAGCCACATGGAGTCTTCAGGAGGCAGCTTGAAGCCATGTGAGGAGTCCTCAGCAGGGTTTTTCAGTGATTATCACTCTCCTTAGACTCCCTTGAGTTTTGTGCAGCTGGTGGAGTGCTACTTTAGTGAATGTTAGCTGTGATGAATGAATCCTGTATGGGTTAAAATAAGTTGGACATAACCTCATATCCTGCTAACAAGATTTTCTTTCCATAGAAATTCATTGCACATTTCTGAATCGCCTTTTGTCTTCCCTTTTTCGTCTTAGTGAAGTGTGTTTTAAAGGGATATTGTCCAAAGATATTTTAATAGAAGTGAGTTGCTCTATATGCAGAGCTGCTACATCTCCCAAACTTACTAGAAACAATAAGGACTTCACGCACTGAACATGAGCTAACAAGCTTAAACTTTACAATGCAAAATATACCACAGTCTTTCTTAGCCCTTCTCTCCCTCTTTTCCCTACAAGATTAGTGGACGCTCCCATTCAAGAGACATGTAAAAAGAGTAGGGTTTTTGAGGCCACTTGGAATTGCCTTTATTGATACACCTGATATCTCTACAGAAATCTAATTTGCAGCATGGGACTTTGTAATTTCATGCTAGAACAGCATAAAATGGAAGAATAACTCATCCAGAAGGAAGGGATTATGTAACAGTAGTGAACGAGAATCAGCAGAGACAGTGAAGATCCTTTGGAAAGTCATGTTGCTGGTTCTGCAGTGCCATACACCTGCTAATTGGTTTCAAAAACCAGGGAGATACGTTGCCAACAAGCAGAAGAAAAGAGAGAGAGGAAAAAAGCTTGGTATTAATACAACTCACCCAAATTCACTCAGACAAAAAGGTATCTTGCAGCTGAATAAAATCCTCCTGTATTGCCCAGGCTCCATCTCATGAATGCCTGCTTTTCCTTCTCCTTTCTTTTTCTTTTCCATAGTATTACAGACTGTGACAACAACAGTATCTTTGGTGCCACTGGTGTACTTCAGCCATTGACAATGAAGAATGAGACATTTGGTGCACGGATGCACACAGCCAGCTGTTACAAGTCATGTCAAACAGGAGCAGTACAGTTGAGTGCTGGGAGAGGCACAACGCACCACATTAAAGATTTGGTGTGAAAGTGTGCCGAGTTAATGGAAGCTGTAGGCTCTGCCCCAGAAAGGACACACATCAGCAAAGCAAAAGAACTGCTGGCAGACACGCTAAAGAAACTTGGTTGATTAGCTGGACTGGGAAACCTCATTAATTATTCCAACACAGCGATGCTCCAAAGGTGCCACAGATCTCCACTGGAGAATAGGGTAGACAGCCCTATATAGCCCACTTTGCTTGTCCTGGTGTTGGAGAATTTGAGGATGGGACTAGCGTGAGAATAGCAATGACACTACTCAGTGCTGTATACAGCTATTCTAGGCTGCTCCTTACCTTTAAAATAGCTACAGTAGAGGCACAGATAAAATATGCTGCCAACCAAGAGAACAGGGTATGCTACCAAAAGGCTTGTGCGAGAGAAAAAACAAGGAGGAGAATTGCCATGGATAGGAGCAGGAGATGGGTAGGAGAGCCAAGGAAAGAGGGGTAGAGGAGCTCTGCTGCAAGGATACCCCCCTAGGGCATTTGTTATCCCTGTCATTTTTTTTAATCCAGTATGAATTCTTCCTGCTGCTGCTAATGGTATAAGGATTGTTGTTTTATTGATCTATCCACCATGATTTCCACATTTGCCTCCTAAATGGTTAACTGTTATCCAAGAATCTGGTGTACAATTCAGCTGGAATTGCTCTAACCTGCAGTATTTCTTATCTATCAAAAATGTACTTATCATTGCATCATCTGTCTAGCAGCCTTTTAAATTTCTTCATTTTCATGATACTACAGAATGCTATGTCATCTAAAAATGGAGTCACTTCACTGTTCATAACAGTCCTCTGGACGTTCATTCAGTAAATATACCAAAAGCGTTGGTCCTAGCACGGTGCCTTTCACCACTCTCAGTTAGTACTTAGCTGCTTTGAAAAATGATCTATTTTTGCTCACTGTTTAACTCTTAATTAATTTCTAATGAAGGTATTTTACCCTAAAGCTCTTAAGTTTCTTAATAACACCTTCTGATATTTTTTATCACAACATCTTGCAAGCTGCGGCTGCCCAGTGGGAGCAGGCAATTGGGAACCATGGGATTGTGACATCTGCACTATGTCACGCTTGGGCAGGCTGGAAGCTCTCGGAGCACGGCAGCGTCCTGCCACCTTGCCCATGCTTTCTCCCTCCAGTATGAAAATCCCTCTGTTTAATAAACTATCTTTGACAAATGTAAACTTACAGTAGCAGAGCTGGGTATTGAAAATCAGAATTTACTGAAAGAAAGTGAAGGTTTGAAGGATGGGAACAGGTGACTGCAGGCCAGTGCAAGCTGTTTGAGGACAATAGTAGGATACCTACACAGAGAAATGGATGATGCCAGGGAAGCACTGAAAGACAAAGAAAACAAAATCATATAAACAGAACAGCAGAATAAAAAATTGGATTAAATCAATGAACAAATGAAGGCAGAAATGGCATGGAAATGTCCTGCCAGATTTCTGCATGCTGAAATAATAAAATATATCAGAAGATATATATTAGAAGTGAGGACTATGTTTGAAAATGAGAGGCATTTGAAACGCTTGCAAATCGGACTGGAATTGAAGGAGAAACTGTTTAAACAAGAAAAGCTTCAAGCCCACCAGTTAAGGAATATATTAAAAGAACTTGACAAACTCAAGGAAGTTCAAGGAATTACATTGTGGAGATGAAAGGACAACAGAAGAATTAGCTGAGAAAGCTGCACTTCTGGCCGTAGTGAATGAGAACAAATCCTGGACCTGCTCCTCCTTACTGCGGAAGTGTAGTAGTTTAGCCCCACTTGGGACCAAGCTATGCAGTTGCTCACTCACTCTCCCCACCCTCCAAGGGAATGGGCAAGAGATAATATAACAAAAGGTTTGAGATTCAAGATAAGGACAGGGAGAGATCATTCAAGTTACCATTACAGACAAAACAGACTCAACTTGGGGAAAACTAATACAATTTATTAGCAATAAAAACCAAAGCAGGATAAGGAAAGGGAAAAAACTCCAAATCCTAAGAAAAACTTCCCCTCACCCCTCCCCTCCTCCACAGCTTAACTTCATTCAGGACTACCTCCTCTCCCCCTCCTCCCCGAGCAGCAGAGGGGGAACAGGGTATAGGGGTTGCCATTGCTCATCACACGTGATTCTCTGCTGCTCCTTCCTCCTCAGGGGAAGAACTCCTCACATTCCTCTCCTGCTCCAACTTTACTCCTCCCTCTCCTTCTTCACTGACCTTGGCATCCACAGCCGTTGCTCTCACAAGAAATTCTTCACAATCCGACTCAGGCAGACGCCTGCGTTGTCATCAGGGGACAAGGGACGAGCAACGGATATCATCTACCTGGACTTGTGCAAAGCTTTTGACACTGTCCTGCACGACATCCTTCTCTCTAAACTAGATAGACATTGGTTTCATGGACGGACCACTCGGTGGATAAGGAGTTGGCTGGATGGCCGCACTCAGAGAGTGGTGGTCAACGGTTTGATGTCCAAGTGCAGACTGGTCATGAATGGCATCTCTCAGTGGGGTCCGTGTTGGGCCCGGCCCTGTTCAACATCTTTGCTGGTGACATGGACAGTGGGATAGAGTGCACCCTCAGCAAGTTTGCTGATGACACCAAGCTGTGTGGAGCCTTTGACACGCTGGAAGGGAGGGATGCCATCCAGAGGGACCTGGACAGGCTGGAGAGGTGGGCCCATGCCAACCTCATGAAGTTCAACCAGGCCAAGTGCAAGGTCCTGCATCTGGCTCATGGCAATCCCAGGCACGAATACAGACTGGGCAGAGAATGGATTGAGAGCAGCCCTGAGGAGAAGGACTTGAGAGTGCTGGTGGACAAGAAGCTCAACATGAGCCGGCAATGCGCCCTTGCGGCCCAGAAGGCCAACTGCATCCTGGACTGCATCAAGAGGAGCATGGCCAGCAGGTTGAGGGAGGTGATTCTCCCCCTCTGCTCTGCCCTGGTGAGACCCCACCTGGAGTACTGCGTCCAGTTCTGGAGTCCCCAACATAAGAAGGACATGGACCAGTTGGAGAGGGTCCAGAAGAGGGCCACAAAGATGATAAGTGGGCTGGAGCACCTTTCCTATGAGGACAGGCTGAGAGAGTTGGGGCTGTTTCAGCACGGAGAAGGGGAGGCTCTGGGGAGACCTTATAGTGTTCTTCCAGTACCACAAGAGAGCCTACAAGAAAGATGGGGAGAGACTGCTCAGTAGGGCCTGTTGCGATAGGAAAGGGATAATGGTTTTAAAATAGAAGGAAGCAGATTCAGATTGGACACAAGGAAGAAATTTTTTACAATAAGGTTGGAGAAACACTGGAAGAGGTTGCCCAGAGAGGTGGTGGATGCCCCATCCCTGGAAACATTCAAGGCCAAGTTGGATGAGGTTCTGAGCAACCTGATCTAGTTGGGGATGTCCCTGCTCCTTGCAGGGAGGGTGGACTAGATGACCTTTGAAGGTCTCTTCCAACCCAAATTATTATGATTCTATAAAACCAAGAAAAACAAATGATGCAAAAGAAAACAATTACTCACCACCAATTGATGCTCAGTCAGTCCCTGTGCAACAGCAGCCCATGCCAACCTCCACTCCTCCCAGTTTTATTGCTGAGCATAACATCATATGGTCCTGTCCTCATAGGAGAGGTGCTCCAACCCTCTGATTATCTTTGTGGCCCTCCTCTGGACTTGTTCCAACTTTCCTGTACTGAGGGCTCTACAGCTGGACGCAGTACTCCAGGTGGGGTCTCACAAGAGTGGAGTAGAGGAGCAGAATCACCTCCCTTGACCTGCTGGCCACTCTTCTTTTAATGCATCCCAGGATGCAGTTGGCTTTCTGGCCTGCGAGCATACATTGCCGACTCATGTTGAGCTTTTCATCCACTAGTACCCCCAAGTCCTTCTCCTCAGGGCTGGTCTCAATCCCTTCAGCCCCCAGCCTGTATTGATACCAGAGGTTGCCCCAAACTGTGTTCAGGACCTTGCACTTGGCCTCGTAGAACTTCATGAGGTTCACACAGGCCCACCCCTCCAGCCTGTCAAGGTCCCTCAGGATGGCATACATTCCCTCCAGTGTGTCAACCCCACCACACAGCTTGGTGTCATCAGCAAATTTGCTTCAGGGTGCACTCAATCCCAGTGCCAGTCCCAATATTGACCCCTGAGGAACGACACTTGTCTCCGATCTCCACTTGGACATGGAGTCATTGACTGCAATTCTTTAAGTGCAATCATCCAGCCAATTCCTTATCGACTGAGTTGTCCATACATCTCTCCCATTTAGAGACAAAGATGTCATGCATGACATTGTAAAATGCTTTGCCCAAGTCCAGGTAGATGATGTCAGTTACTCTTCCCTTATCCACCGACGCTGTAACCTTGTCATAGAAAGCCACCAAATTTCTCAGGCACAATTTGTTTTGTTGTGGTTTTTCTCCTCTCTCTTTGTTGTCTGTACCTCCCTTCCTGCTTTTTTTTTTTTTTTTAATTATTCAATGCTCTTTATCTGAAGGCACAAGTTTTCCCACTTTACCCTTTTGAGTCTACCCCTAATCCTGCTGGAGGGAAAGTGAGTGAGCAGCTGTGTGGGGCTGAGCTGCCTACCAGGGTTAAATAACAACACCTCTTCTGTGCATTAATACATGAGTTCATGTGGCTTTTTAGGAATCAAGTAAACTTTGGATTCTGAGCATAGCTTTTTTTAAAAAATTAGATTGTTAACTGTCAATATATTTTATAGTAGTGTATGTAGTAAAACCCAATAGAGAACTCACTGTGTCAGGCAAAGAAGACAAAAAAAAAATTGCAGTTTGTGCTAATCTGACTGAACATGGCAAAGTGCAGTACTTGAACCTGTAATCCACTTCCCTACTAGACTGCCATCTTCTAAGGTTTTTCACCAACGGGCCATATTGCAGAGTATATTTTTTCCTCCAGATGTTGATGAAAAGCATAGAGGAATTTAAAGATGTGGGAAGGTTTAGTGTGTTAGTTGAGAGTGGTTAAGAAGGGCTTTCATTAATGGACATGAATTCACACAGTGCATATTTAGATTTGGCTAAAACCTTTTGTTTGTGCACCTAGAGACAATAGGCATGGGAACTTTTAAAACACAAGTAAGTAAATACATGCCATTTTGTGCATGAAAAATTTAATCCTAAAGACCAACATGACAGCTGGCCAACTGGTAGTCATACTGAACCTTCAGAATTATACCTGACATTTATGCACAAAGCAGGTAGATGAAGCTTGCCAGGCAGCAGTTAGCAAACAAATAACACACTGAACAAGTATGATACAGGGAAAAAAATCCTAGATGGTGAAGGGAAAGCTGTGTTTCCAGGACATCATTTTCACTGTAGCTTATACCCGTGGCAGTGGAGAAAAATTCCAGAGATGAAAAGGCTAGAACAACCCCTTAATCTCCTTCATACCTGTCCTGTGTGACAAGTAACCCTTTGAAATCAGAAGAGATATAGTCTAGAAGAGGAAAGTTGGAACATAAAGAGATCGGGCAATGCTCAGAGGTAAGGTGAAGTCAGAACAAAGACGGTTTCTGTTTAAGATGCTGAACTGTGACTCAGAGGAACTAAATTTTCTTCCTGCATCCTTCCTCCTTTTCCTCTGGCAAGTCACTTAATCTCTCAGTACCTCGATTCCCCAACTGAATAATGAGGCAGTAATATTAAATAATGTGTTTATTCTCATACTTGAGGGCATTTGTTTCTCTATTTGTTTAAAGTAGCATAATTTTACAGAACTGAGGGAGGGAATGGTAAAATAAATAGTGAAAGAGCAAAGTGAAGGGGACAAAAGAGGAGTTGTGGCAAAGGCTGAGGGTGGGAATCTTTTACCCTGGGTCAACAACATCATTCAGAACAGTTTACGTACACATAAAAGTGGTTTAATCAGAGAAAATGGGTAGTGCAATTAGGACTCAATCTGAATAGAGATCTTTAAGTACTATTGTTGTTGGATAATGAGAGGTGAACTGCCAGTAAGGGGGTATTTGTGCCAAGGTAGTCTGAACTGTATTACTTGGCAATTCATTGACAATAGCAGCTGTGCAGTCAGGTTGATGTTACTTATTTCTTATTGCCCAGTGCCACAGGGAAAGCCATGAGAAAAACAAATGGTTGGTGGAGTCAAAGTTAAAAAGCAAACATGGTCACAAAGAAAGGTTTCCAGAAATACATCCTGAGAAGAGTCACAGAAGATAACTCTGCAATGAGGTAGACAGCTTTGTTGCCCTCTTTTTTTTTCAACAGATCTTCTCAAGCAGCTTCAGCTGCTGTCCTGTATGCATAACGCACATGAAATCTGAGGGTGGCTTACATAAAACTTTAGAAGCTTCTGTAGGAGCCAACAGCAGCATTACAGCTTGCAAATGTATTTATAGTATAAAATTGTTACTTCACATAACACATAAATATGTGGTGAATTCTGCACAGAGAGAAAACAAATCTCTCTCTGTTTTGATAAACTATTTCAATTGCAGTATTTACAGGTCATACAAAAATAACGTTTTTCTGTTAAACCAGGGATAAAGAACCAGAATGAGGCAAAAAAAAATCACATACGCAGCACTGTCCTTTCTCCAATTTGCAGTCTTTATGAATGATTTATAGAAGGCTCAGATAATCCTATGATTTTCCTGTCTCTCCCATCTTTATTTTAGAAAAAAAAAAATGTGCTTGTTTATCACAGGAAAAAGCAAAGTCATATTTTTAATTCACACATTTTTCCTCTTCTGAATATAGCTGTAGGGCTGAATTCTTGCAGAGGAAATCTGTACAATTACAGTCAGGTGACAACACCTCTCTGTTGAAGACACTGTATGTGCCAGAAAGTGCTATATAATGCTATAAGCAGCAGAAGGGAAGCTGAGCAAGAAGTGACTTGAAACAGGTATGTGAGCATATGTTTTATACAGATATGTTATATCTGTGTGCTATAAAAACTTTTGCTTTCTTTACAGCTTATTACAACTTCAGTTAAAACGGCACTTCTAGCAGCAATTCATTGTTTTTAACCAGCAGTTTTCTTAATCTGAAAACATCACATACAAAAATAATGAAAACTAGCCTTTCTTACCTGCCTTATTTCCTTTTCAGTCTTCAATTCGATTCATTACTTTTTCTGGCATTCACTCTTTCCATGTGCATTCTTGCAGAAAACTTGAGGTGTACATGAGCTCTCATGAGGGTTCATATGCACACATCTACAGTTACCCTGACTAGAAGAGCATTGTATGTTAACAAGTTAGTGATCTACAGGACAGTTAACCTGAGGAGGTGCAGGCTTGTGCTGTGCATTCAGCTTGGTATTTGGGCCTGTGGTGTGCTGCACGTATCCTTTGGCCACAGCGGAAACCTAGCCTGCTTTTTGTGATGAAGCAGCCTGTTGGCAGCTCCCGTGTGGCACCAGTGATCCACCACCTGCATGTCCTGTATCTTAAAACACACTGGCATTTTTCTGAATCTTTCTCCAATCTGTCAGAAGATAGAAAGGAATGAAGTACACTCTCTAAATACTGGGTCAGTAATTTCTTCCTGTAAATTACAATATGTATATTACATATTGCAGTAAGTGCTGAAGACCTTGACCTGAATTATCTTTTGTTCTCAACACTCTGTGCATGTTTATTGACACAGAGATCCTGCCCTTGCAACACACAACAGATGTGTTAATAACACCTTGTTTGGGAGTGAAGAGGCAATGTGGCAAGTTCAAATTACTTACTGAGATCATAGAGCCTATGGAAACTGAACTTAGATCTTCAGCAAGTCTAACAAGATGAATATTGCTCTTGCGTTCAAAGCAATTAGCTTTAAACACAAGACTAATACCTCATTAGAAGTCTCCCTTGTAAGGAAAAAATTAATTTTCTTTTTCACTCAGATACTTGTGCAACTGAATACTAAGGTGACACCTTATATGGTGACACCTAATGATCAGTGGACAGAAGAAGGAGGTGGGAAATGCTTAAGTATTTAACTACAGATGTAGACCCATCCAGGACAGATGTTTGAGAACTCTGAAGCTACAGCTGACTCGGTATCTAATTGCTTTTCCTCAGCACTATCTCCAGTACCCTAACAACTTGTAGGTTGTTGGAATAAACCTGCTAAAAAGTTGCCAAACGTGCTGTATTTTCAGAGGTGCTGCACTCCTGCAGCTCTTACTGACTTCCCTGAGGCTGAGGTGAGGCAGCTCTGCAGAGAAGCAAAACCGCTGTCCTTCCCCGGACAGAGCTCCAAACTCTACATTTGTGCTGACTCCAGGAGACTGAGGATCTGACCATCAAGAAACCAGAGCCAGTATGTATAAGAATCCTTTCACTGCAGGCACCAAGTGTATTTCTCTGCAGCCTACCCTGTTCCCCATAACCTGTCACATTCAGCAGGAAAGGCTCTGGAGGAAAGATGGAAATAGTAAATCAGGCTATTGCAGTATTTGAAAATAATCTCTTCCAAAGGGAATATAGGCTAGGGACTTTAAAGAAGATGGGACTTCAGAGCTGACAAGTGTATCTAGTGTGTCAACGTGGTAATTAAGTTAGTTCTGCACTGTTTGGAAAACAGCAGATTTCCTTGCAAGGTTTGTGATTAAACATCTAACAGAAAATGGTTTCCTTGCAGGCACTTAGGCACCAAATATAAAGACACAGAGGGAGAGCCAACCAGAGAAAGAACCTGCTAAATATCACTATTGAAAGCCACTATTGTTGTAGAGTCCTCATAATATTCACTGTTAATTATAAAAACTAATATCTATAAAATTGAAGTACCCAGTGGGAGAAAGTATGACATTTAACCTGCAGAATTCCTTCTCCCTTCAACCACATTACACACGCAAAAAATTAGTGCTTATTCTGTAAAAAACAGCAGTTGGAGAGAGGAGAGTGATAGCTTATTGATTTGCATGTATATCTTGTTATTGAGGAGAAGTGACAAATTAGCTAAATTACAAAGGAGAAAAACCGTGGTTTTCTGCATATAAGGAAAGATTTATGTAATGAACTTGAATAAGCAGAAGAGTGATGTTTGCTTGCCTGGAGATCAAGTGGGAGAGAAAGAATTTCTGCCCATTGCTCTAAGTGTGGGGAGTTGTACGTTACCTGAACCAGCGTGAAATGTTTGTTATGTTGAGCAGAGATTCACATTTTCACTGCTTGTGCTTGCACAAAATATTAGATCAAATGTGAAATGTATGAACAAACTGAGTATGAAGTATTTGAAATAAATTTGAAAAAAATTTGGTCGTCTTAGCATTTCTCTTAAATAATATCCTTAACTTCTTGAATGAAGTTGTTGTTTCCTCTTGTGTCATTTCACTCTTATTTTTCATCCTTCCTTTCCTTCTATGTCTTTATTTATATTTTGGTGAGGGGAAGTTTGATAAGCAGACAAACCAATTCCTTCATTTTTCTACATACTTATTTTATTTTCTGCAGAAAAAGAAAACAAGGAAAAGAAAAGAAGAGAGAAGATGGAAGGGAAGGGGAGGGAAGGGGAAGGAAGGGAGAAAAGAAAACAGGAAAAGAAAATAGGGAAGAAGGAAAAATAGAAAAAAGAAAAAAATGAGAAAAGAGCAAATAAAATTTGAAACAAATACATGGAAAATCATACAGCACATGAACACATTCCTACAATATCTACTCACAGACTGGCATGGTACTAGGCACAAATACACATATCACACCTGAGAATGGTGCATGTCCTCCTTCTGTGAGACTAGAATGCCAAAACCTAAGTTGCCTTAGTCTTTATTTTCAAATAACAACTTCTGAATTCTGTCTTTTTAAAAATGAGGCAGCAGGGAATTTACCTATTTGAAAAATAATCTAGATAAAAAAGGATAATCTGATTCAATGAAAAAGATGTGAAGAATTAATTTGCTGGACTTCACTCTAGAGAAGAGAGCAGCTTCTTTTTAAATAAACAAACATGTTTATTTATTCACAGTTCCTGTGGGAAGTGATTTTTGCCAATCAAACATAGCAGGTATACATCGTAGAACAACTTCAAGAGGAGTCAAGAGGATGCAACTCAATAAAAACAAACAGGTCACTACACTTAGGCAAGAATGATGAACTGTCAAAACATAAGGCAAGGAAGGACAAGCTAAGTAACAGCATGGCAAAAAAAGATTTGGATGTTAACATAGACCATAGGCTGAACAGGAGTAAACAATGTATGCTGCTGTAAAAAAAGGCAAACTCTTACTGCAACTTATAGCCAGTGTTATCAGCTACAAAATATTTAGTAATTCTTCAACTCTCCTGGAGCTCTCTGTGCCCCAGCTGGGATGCAGTGTCTGATTTTGGATACGTCAAGGAAGCTATTGGGGGAAAAAAACAGAGGAAGACAACAAAAATTATCAGGCTTCATAAAAGTATACTTATAAGCAAAGGCTGAAGGAGGTGGGCTAAGTTTAGACTGATATTCATCTGAAGAGGTGAACTTCAGAGAAAAGAAAACTAAGAGGTAAAACAATAGCAGTTGTCAAGTATACAAAAAGCAATTTCAATGAGAGGAACAAGCTGTCTTCTCTGTCTGTTGTAGACAGGACGGAGACATTTTGCTCTCATAAGGTTTGCTCATCTCTTTTGAAGTGCTGTCTGGAAATCAACATTACCCAAATAACACTAAATATAATCTCTGCACTGCTATGATTTTCCTGGTGCATTAAAAATACACCTAAGAAATACAATTCAGGAAAAGCATGGCGGAACTGGAGAAAAGGGGAAAAAAATCTTCCTATGATTGTAGATTGCTCTCCTCCTCTGAAGCAGCTGCTGTCTGAAATTGTTTTCAAAGAACATTCTCCTCACCTCTGTGCTGAAAGAGCCTAGAGAAAAACCTGGCACGAGCTTGATTTGAAATGAAATAACTCCCATTTTGGAGTGGACTGTGTGATGAAGACATAGTTATAAAATAAATAATGATTCAGCTCTAACTTTCAATTTTGTCCTTATTATGTTGCTCAACCAGGTGTTGAAGCCAATAGAATTTGCTTTTCCTCTGCTGGAAAGCTATTTTGAGTGCAGCATGACTGAAGAACAGCCACTTATTAGCTGCTCGGCAGTGCTCTCAGCTTTTCTGCTAGAATCCCCCGCAATTGCTCGAACAACACTTTTGCCAATACTCATCTAGCTCAATCAGTAGCTATAACGCTGGGGTATGAAATTATGCGGTGGTTGCGGTGGTGGTAAGTTGCCTGCTGTTTAACATCTCTGTTTCACGGCCTGGTGTCGGAGGGGATGCAACAGTGATTTTGAGCTTTGGTTTCTATTTAATTCTTTCTCTCTTCAGTCTATCCAATTGTATTCCCTTGTAGTTTCAATGCAGTCTGCATCCTGGCTGAAATTCCTGGGTAATGTCGTGTGCTGTTACAGAGCTGCCATATTTCATGCTGGAGCTATCTTTCCTTTGTGTTGAGGGATGTAATCCTTCTGCATCCCAACTGGACTGTGAGGATTAATTAAAGTTTGCAGTGCACCGTGAGTACCTAGCATGCTATTGAAGTGTAAATTATTGTTTGCTACAGCCAGTCTGAATGCCATCTGGGATTTCCATGTTATTGTTTCGGCTCTGTCGGACATCACCAAGCTTGAGCTGGTACCATGAACAAAAGATTAGCATTCCACTCTGTTGTGTGTTTGTGTATATATATACATATATAAGGCCACATACATCCTGAGAAGCTGTGCTCGGCACACTGGGACTCCAAGGGCTTTTCTGTAGCTTGAAGCCTGCAACATCCCTTTCCTTTTTCTGCACTTCCGCTCTGGTATGAGCTGGATACACAGAGCTGTGGATCCCTTTGGCCTTCTGCACTGTCACCCTTGTCTGCTATTAACTTCAAGTCAGCTTTGGGAGACTGCATAAGAAATGATGGTGGAATTGGGCTCCGCATTTTGCAAAAGATGCTTTCTCCCATGCAACAGAATTGTACCTTGTGTGGCATCTAGAGTCCTACAGGAACATGGTGAAAAGGGCTGATCTTGCCTGAGACCAAGCCAGTGATCTAAGTGATGCATAGCCATCCCACAATATCCTTGTATGCTTGTAGGATCTACAAAACTTAACCCAAAACCTGGTTTGCTAGTTCACTGGGGGATCCTTCAGTCTCTGTAGGGCCACATTAATATCTTTGAACTGAAAAATCACAACTATGATTTGTTACTCTGCTTTTATCCACAGCTTTAGTTCAGCTAAGAGTGCCTTTTAAAACACATTCCTGTGACTTCTCTGTCTTTGTAAGCCACAATAAACAAATGGGGTTTAAATGACTGTGGGAACTTCTCCAGTATCATGACTGACAGATACTCATTATTGATTCAGAAATGGCATAAAATGTAACCACAAAATTCACTTGTGAGCTTTCCCTGGGAAAGAGATCAGCTAACAAACAGTTTGAAGTTCACTTCGTAACTAAAGGATTCTATTTCTCCTCTGCCTTAACTAAATAAACTAGGAGGCTTGACCTTCCTTAAAAGGGCACTGTTTGGTCCTCTCACCACACTAATTACTGCTGTTTACATTTTTATAGCTCTGACAGGTTTCAGTTTTAGAGTTAGACCCTAATGCCGAGTGCTAAATAAATACCTACCAAAATTTAGATGCTATCCGACTGAGCTTTGTGTTCCCTCCTTCCCCCACAGCATTAGACTCACCTCAACCTTTGAAATGTCCCTTCTGGTTTTGTGAAGAAGCACAAAATTAATTTGGCAGGAATCCGGCTGTAACTGTTCTTCAGTGAGGACAGTATGATGCGCATTACTCTCCTTCTCCCCTCCTCTCCTGTATGAGACATTAGTTTCTGGTTTCATGAAGAAAAGCATAGAGGGTTATTTACTTTTTCAGACTCTGGAGCCAGCCTAGGGAGCAATGCCTATTTGATAATTTTCTGGCAACCACACTATATGGACATATATTTGTCTCTACCCATCTACAACCTGCTGTCCAATTTTAATCAATTTTTACTTAATGTGTTCAGAGATATTAAGCTCTTAGAAATTTCATTAAAATAGGCAACTGGTCACAGAAAACAAACCATATTAGTGACCCCACCAGGCAAAGGTTTCAGCAAAGGTACTAGTAATCTTTGCCATTTGGACAAGTATTGAGGAAGCAGAATAGAGAGCTCAGAAACATGTGCTGCCTTTTACCCAGCCAGTAGCTGGGAGCAGGGAAATGTTTTAAAAAGCGTGAACAGAAAGCCCCACGTGAAATTTCAGGGAATATCTGGCTTATGACAAATCTGTAGGAAGCAAAGACAAATAGAAAAATGCAGGAAATAGAGCATCAAAGCAAAAGAGAGGATGGAGAGGAGAAACAAAAGGGGTAGAAGAATTTAGCAAAAAACAGATGGGGCAATGGAAAAACAGGGCAGATTTGGGTAGGGGAGATTCTGGGACAGAGATGAAGAATCGGGAAGAACAGAGAAAAGACTGAAATCGGAATAAAAGACTGATACAGGAGAAACTGCCATCTAAATTTTTATTACAAGATAAATGCAATTTATTGTCATTATAGCTTCTTTAATTACCTTCCAACCTTTTTTTAATGATGCCCATATGTTGCAAATAACAGAGTTTTATGACTTTTGTTCTCTCACCTTTCCCATGGCTTACATTCCCACTTTAATTACTACATTGACATCAGATGTCTCGCCTAATGTTTTTGCACCAGGGCTCCCTATTTGTGATGATATCGCACTCGGGGAAACCAAACCACCTGTCTCTCCAGGTCGAAGGCTACTTGCTGTTCTTGTGGACGTCCACCAGATGGCAAAGCCGGTATTTTTGTTGAGTTTCCAGGCCACCTTCAGATACTAATTTACCCTAGGGACTGGGGGGGGGGGGTTAACAACAGATCCTTTACTGCATGTACTAAAAATGGTGATTAAAAATAACCAATTAGATTCTGTGTGGATTTTCTGGTAATAATAATAAAACAGGAAAATAAAATATGCATTAGAAAATGGTGGTGCTGTCAGGAACGCACAATGTTCATTCTAGTCACTGTGTATCTCTGTATGAGGAAAACAAATCTCAAGAATCTCTGTGTTAATATTTTTCTTTTGATATAAATATATAAATATTTTTCTGTTGATATAAATTTTATAGAGACAATAGTGTTTTCTCATGTCTAATCTCTTAGAAATTGTTGTGACTAGACCAGATCTTAGAATGAAATCCACGGTAAGTAAAACTGTAACTGCCTATGACTTACCTAAAGCTAATTCCTTAGCTCGTGGGGTTATAGACATAAGAATAGCAATGAGGCTTGTTAAAACCCTTTTCCCTCCAACCTGCCCTCATGCAGTCAAGATTGTAATTATGTAGACAAGCACTGATTTTCTTCCCTTAGTTCTATGGGGTTTACTTACTGTTTTAACCATGGTGGCTCAAAAAACTTCTATCATTTTATCATTGAAATGTGACTGCGTGTTTATACAGTACAAAGAAATTGAGAGTTTCCTGAAAGAGGCTACATTTGGATAGCATTTGTTATAAACTAATGTATCTGTATCAGTACAAAAAGCTTTGTACAGACAGGGCGCATACCTGACATTATAAGATGCTGAATGTTCTTTATCACTTAGTTTTAAATTTAAAATTACATTGCCCCTTCATATAGGTACTATGTCTGCTGAAAGGCCTACGCAAGAGGCAAAGAAAAAAAATCTAGTCTCTTTAGCTTCCTCCTACAAACAACCCCTTCTCCCTGAAAAAAAAAACCCTGTGTCAAGAGACTGTTTAGGGACTTAAACTTTTTTTTTTTTTAAAAAAAAAGAATGAATTTACCCTTCTTTTTTAAGAAAAAAAAAATCCGTGTCTTTTCAGGTTTAGCTTCTTTTCTAGCGGTAGGAACAAGACAAGGATGATCTGCCGCTTCTTTAATGGTTTTGTAGGTTGACCTGAATTCTGCTTCCAGCAGAGGAGCATTGATGGGGGTAAGAGGGAATGTTACCGCCTTTCTCTTCAGCTGGCTGGTTGACTTACAGCTGGCAGCAACTATATTCATTCAATGGCTCCCAATCAATTATATCTTGTAGTAGTCATTTTTCCGAGTACCAAGACACATGAAAAAAGATGAGTCCGTTCCCACTCCAAGTAGATGCTAGGGCAGCGTGGAAGAAAAAGCTGGTGCTATATTTGGAGCGTTCCTAATTGCACTGTTCTATTTCCAGCTGCCGAAATCTGCGCTAGAATTTTAATTAAGGGCTAAATTCGTGCAGCAGATCCTAACAACAGGAAACAGTTATGTTATTTAAATAGGCTTTTGAAATGATCAGATTTTATCTCCCAGAGCAGCGCTCGGATGAATATTAAAGCCGCTTTTGTTCTTCTGGAAAGGGCTGCAATTGCTCAGCAAGCTGAAGGAGGTCACGCTCTCCGCTTCGCCACACCACTGACACCGGGCCAGCTGTCCAGAGGACAGGCCGGGCGGGACAAAAAGTCGTTTCCTTACACACACCGCACCCACTGGCAGTAAAACCAGCGGGGACCGCTCCGCGGACTCCTCCGCAAGACCTCTGCCCCTCCCTCTGCCGTGGGAGGCGGCACTTTCCCCCGAAGCCGCCGGCGACCGGTCCCGCCGGCACCAAAATGCCGGCTCCGCGGCCTCGTAGCCAGCTCCTCCCAGCACCACGGCGCCCCCTAGCGACCGCGGCGCTCTTCGGCAGCTCTCGGCCCCGTTGCAGCGGCCGCAGAGCTGAAGGGCGCATGCGCAAGAGCCGCGCCGCGCCAGCAGCTCGCTCCCCTCCCAGTAGGTCGGTAGGCACGTGCGCAAGAAGGGGCCGCCGCATTCCCCCCCCCCCGCCTCTTCCTTCCCTTGGCGCATGCGCACGGCGCGGCTTTGGAAAGCGCCAGAAGGGGCGGGGGAAGAATGCGTCGCTGATGGCACGCCCGGCGCCGGGGGCGGGGCCGGGGTCAGCTGACCGGGGAGCCTGGCGCTGAGTGACGGTTGGCGGAGGCCGTTGGAGCAGTAACGGTAGCGGCGGCGGCGGCGGCGGCGGTGGCCTGGCGGGGCGGAAGGAGGGGTCTCGGCCCGAGGGAGGCGCTATGGCGACCACCGTCACCACTCAGCGGGGCCCGGTGAGTGCTGCCGGGTGAGGATGAACCGCAGGGACCTCTGAGGGCTGTCTCCTGTTAATTCTTGCGACTGCAGCGCGTTGGGCTGCTGAGGCCCAGCTTGGACCCTTCTGGGCTTCGGCTTCTGTCCCTCTTCCGCTCGGCCCGGTTCCTGCCAGTGGGCCTCGGCAGGAGAGTGACTCACCCTTCTTGTCTCCCTCCCTTCCCCCGCTCGCGACCCGTGGCAGCGAGGAGAGAAAAAAGCTTCAGACTGCCGTGATAGGAGGGGAGGGCGCCGGGGAAGGAAAATCTGCCTCTTCTTCTCGTTCTCCGCCTTGGGAAGAGGCTTTGGGAAAGGGGAGGGGAAAGTCCCTCCTATCTGCGCGTAGGGCTTGAGGCTGTTCTGCCTGTTCTTTGTTTAAGGGCCTTCCAAAGGAGCGAACGGCTTAAACTAAACCCAAGCTAACCCTCTTTCTCTTTAAAGCAGAGTAGAGCTTTGGGTTTGCGTGGATGGGCTGGGCGCATTCAGGTAGCTGTCTAGGAAATTGCCACCTGAAAGCTGGGACGTGCTGAAAGACGCATTCAACGGTAGTTTGTAGGCGTGTGTGTTTGCAGGGGAGGAACTGAACAGTCTTACAAGCAATTTAACAGTCTTCTGGGAGTTAGCGTTTGTTTGGAATGTGTTACAGTTTAGTTTTACCCTGAAATAAACTTGCCCCACATCGGGATGTTCTGTTGTGCGCTGTATAACTGCAGTATAACATCAGCTCTCAATTGACCTGCTGTTCCTGTCCCTCCTGTCTGGAAGGATCCGGTAGTAATTGACGATATGATGTTGCTCTCCAGGTGAAGTAAGATTTTCTTAAACAATCAATTTAAATTGCTATATTTTACTGCTTTTTGCGTGTGTGTGTCTATGCAGCCTTGATGAAAGACCAGAGGAGTGAATTATTAAACTGCTAATCTGGAAAAACTGCATCATGGTCTGCTGTTATCTCATGACAGTAATATTATATGATCATCAATTTAATTCCTTAAAATGCCTTATGTGTCTGGTCATCCAGAATAGATTCCTTTTACAATAGATTATCGTGACGGTTCTGTTCTTGGAATGAAAGTTTTAAGTGGAGAAGTAAGGTAAGAAGAGTGAATTAATCTCTTGATGGTATCATGAAAATACAACTGTTGTTTTGGTTGAATCTGTGGTGAATTAGGTAGCTGCTGTCCCTGAAGGCTTAATCTTTGAGAGCTGATGCCATGATCACACCCAAGTAGAATCCTGTCAATATATAAAGGATTTTGCTCAAAATAATGTAAATATCTGAAAAATAGTCAGAGGTTGTTTGAAAGTAACTTCATTTCTAGTTATCCTTTAGTTTATGTTTGGAGAAGGTTGGAGAGATTCAGGGAATAGATGTGTGAGTAGGGATAGAAGGAAACAGTAACAAAGTAAGTGGTTTGTCTAAAGCTGAGGGGTAGGCCTGGTTGCAGTCCTGATTTGTGGAAAGATGAAATTATGCAGATATTTTATCTCTGAAATGGAGGAGCATTTCTGAGAGAAATTTTAATTGCCTGTGATGCCAAACGCCTTGTTGATATTGAATGGAATACTTTCAGTACCTGCTTGTTTTAGCTTGGTGAAATCCTCTTCTTGGGTCAATGAGATTTTAGAGAGAGCTGTCTTGGACGTGGCTATAATCTTGCAGATGTTTGAATATCATAACTTTCCTAGTCTTTCTTAAACATTTTAAAGGAACTGCGTCTTGGTCCTTAGAATGTTATTCTTCTAGATGTGTTATTTTAGAATTATCCAGGTACTCCTGTATAATCTCTTGGCAATCTTTTGTTACTTAAAATTTATTTAAGCCTGACAAATGGAAAGATTTATTATGATTTATCTTGTACAACTTTGGCTTGTTTGGAGTTTTTGGGGTTTTTTTCCTTATATGTTCCTAATGTGGTGTATGCTTTTCTTCCTTGTCTTAACAACTTCAGAGACTTGAATATTTTCAAATGAGTTAATGAATTATGGGATATTAAGCTGCCATTCACAGGTGAGGATGCTGATATGATAGATGCCTGCCTTTCTTAGCTCTCTCTAGAGTGGCACCTAGATTTCTACTTGTTTCTATATATACAACTGCATTACAAATGAGTAGCCACTAAATGGTGCTAAAGGATTGGGAAACACTTTCTCTTCAGTACTGCAGAGAACAGTTCTGTCTCTTTCTGTTTGAACGGGGAAGAAAATATTCAAGGTTGTTTCATGCAGGTAAGAAAATCAAGTATACTGACATACTGTTGTTGCCAGTCTTGTTCTTATACCTGTGCTTTCTAGTTTGTGATGATGCTTATTTGGTGACTAATTAAAACCTTCTGATTGCTGTTTAGTTTTTCAGATTAAACAGAACTGGAATTCATCCTATCTGTTACTGGTAAATACTCTGCTGGAATATAGATTTCTCTGACTATTTTCAGGATGTTATGGAATTACCATATTTTCATTTTTTGTGATCTTTTGAGAATGAAACAGCTTTTGAAACCTAAACTATGACTGAATATGCAAGGGCTGCTAAATGACACCTTTTCTAAGTGAGAGGTATTAATGAACAGTTTGATCAGGCTTCAGGTTAAGTCTGAGAGACCAGAACATTGTATTTATGATTCCTTAGCTAGCCAAGCACACCCAAAATTAATCTCCATGATTTTTCACCATGCTAGCAAATATGCCAGGTCCTCCAAAATTAGATTGAGTACCAAGCTAGGACTATTTAGATTTCTACTCCTAATTTCCCTAATAATCACTGCTTTGATGATTGGAAATCTCCTAATGGTCAGACTGTATTTATGGTTATTTCTCTTTTCTTGTGCTACTACTGTCCTTTAACTATGTAAGTCTTGTTGTCTCTGATTTTAGTTGAAATTTTGTTTTGTGACTCTTCAAAACTTTAATATCTTTTTCCAAACAAAGGTGCCAAAGAAACAATTTGTGTTTGCATTGTCCAGTATCGATGTATGTTGAGATGTTACATGAGCAATTTTGAATACAACATCTGATCACCAAAATAATTGTGTTGATAATTCTGGGTATAATTGAGTATGTAGTAGATATTTTATTTCTTATTAGAGTGTGGATATATGTAGTATTAAAATCCTGATCTGTGAAGGTGGAAATCTCTTGAAGGCACATTCTTGCAAGCAGTTTGAATTTCAGAAGTTGTTTAAAAAGTTGAGGGAGTAAGATGACTTTGAGTGTTTCTAAGCAAAATGTGAACTTTTTAAGCGCTGTGATCTGATCTCTGGAGCATGTTCCTCTGACAGAAAATGTTGAGGGCAGCATTGGTAATGCTTTGAAGTTCTTGCTTTCTAACCGATGAGAGAAGTCCCTTAAGGCACTAAGTGGCTTATGTTCTGTTGCATCCAATGGCATTTTCTTTTAACCAAGACTTGGAGGAAACAAAGATCTGTACTGTTATGTCTAGTGGTAATGTAGAAAAAGTCAGAAGCCTGTTCCTGGAATTGATGGCAATTATCATTCTTCTTAATGCTAATCCCAATGTGAATTTGTTGGTTTCCTTATTTTGACCTGTTTCTATGGCTTTTTCTAATGTTATTTCTCTGTTACATTGAGTGCAGACCAAATCTGCATAGCTCAGATATGCTGTAAATGCTTCTTGAATTTGAGATGCCTATGGACACTCATTCTGTCTTTAATTTTTAGCTCATGTTTGAATACGATAGTTCCTGCCATACTTAACAAGAATTCACATAATTGTTTTAGTGAAGAAGACAGTATTTTCTGATTGTAATAGTAGTACCTATTGATTTCTTCTTCAGTAAGACCAAACTTTTTTTCTTTATTAACAGTTATGCTTTTGCACTGTGGAATGTATTTTGCAAATATTTAAATGTTAATGTCTTGGGCAAATTTAGGCGTGCTAGGAAAATCCAAAGGAAGTAGTTTGTGGCAAAATACTTAGTCGAGACAATAGATAGGTGGTATACTTGGGAGAAAGGGAAAATAACATTAGGGTGTTGACTATAGAATCATAAAGCTTTACAGGTATACGTATGGAAGTGATGAAGTGGGTGGGAAATTTCTGGCAACAGGAAAAATCATAAGAACAGGAGAAGAAATGTCTTGAACCTTGTAGTCCATGATACTTTTTTTTTATTTTTTTTTTTTTTTTTAAATTTTGGTGACATTTAAAAAAACAAACAGCAAAAATCTGTAAATGTAATAAAGTTAATTGCCATTATATTCTTTCTTTTGTCAATCTCTAAATTGAAGTGCTGAAGTAGAGCCTTTGAGTACAATTCTACAGAACTTCAACTGCAGATTTGTCATGCTATGACGTGAGTTCTATAGAATCGTAGAGTGGGTCAGCTTAGAAATTATGTCAGGAGGTGATATAGTCCAATCTTTTGCTAAAAACATGGTCAGTTTTTAATTCAGACCAGGTTGCTCAGGGCTTTGTCCAGCAGGATTTTAAAAAACCTCTAAGGTGAGAGTTTTTGCAGTCTTTCTGGGCAGTTTGTTCCTATTGATGATTGTCTCTGTGGATGCATTTTTTATTCCACCTTATTTCATGTCAAACCTCTCCTGTTTCAGTTTGACAATTGATGTCTTCTTTCTTCTTGCCTCGCATCTCAGAAGAGAACCTGGCTCTGTTTTCTTAATGGCCTCCTCAGAGACAGCAGAAAGCAGCTATGAGGTGCATCCTAAGTTTCTTCTACTTCTAAACAAATCCTCAGCCTGTCCTCACGAGTCTTGTGCCACAGGCCTTTTCATGAGCCATCTTGGTGGATCTTTGCTGGGCTCGCTCAAGTTTATTATTCTTTTTTATGTACTGCTGGGTTGCAAACAAGTTACAGTATTACAGATGTGGTCTAATGAGTGCTGAGTCAGGGGAAACGATCGCGTTCTCAGTCTAGTAGATAGGCTTTTGTTGATCCAGTATAGTATGCTGTTAGACTTCGTTGTTGTGAGAGTGCTCTGCTCATTCATGTTTAGCTTGCTTTCCAACAGAACCCACATGTTTTTTTTCTGTAGAGCTGCAGCCCTGCCAGTTCTCTAGTCTGTACTGATGTCAGGGATTTTTCTGTCCAAAGTACAGGACTTGGCACTTGTTGTTGAATTTAATGAGATTCCTGCCAGTGAATTCTTAAGGCTCTCTGGTTGTTGGTCCTGTCCTCAAGTATACTAGACATTCCCTGCCAAATTTGGTGTCGTCCTCAGAACTCATGAGGGTACATTCTGTCTTCACCTCTGGGCACTGATAAGGAAAAATGTTAGACACATAAGTTAGTCTCAGTACAGACTTCTGAGAAACTTTGCTTTTAACCAGCCTTCGGTGTCATTAACCACTGAACTTGAACTTCTGAGCTCAGTGATCCAAACAGTTTTTCATCCATACAGTGATCCACTTATTTGAGTTGTAATGACCCAGCTTTGATACCTACCGCTCTCTCCTAGTTCACAGATTCTAATAATTTTATTGTAGGAGGCAGTTGGGCTCATTAGGCTTTTTTTTTTTTTTAAAAAAAAAAACAAACAAACAAAAAAAAACCCCAAAACCCAAACCTGTGTTAAAGACTGGGTATTCCTAGTCTTGGGTTTTTCATTTGTGTGTCTAGAAATGGCTTTCAGAAGAACTTGCTTTATGGATTTCTTAGCAACTGAAGTGAAGCTGGCCTGCCTGTTCCTCAGGCCATCATCCTTCTTGCCCGTTTGAAAACTGGGTATGACATTTTGTCTTTCTCCAGTTATAGGGGACTTCCTCTAATCTCCATGACCTTTCAAAGATTATGGAGAGTAGCCTTGAAAAAATATCACTTTGCTCTTTCAGGACCTCTGGATGCATCCTATCTGGGCCATTTTTTTTTCTTTAGTGTGCAAAACACAGAATAATAGTTCAAAATACTTTCTCATTCTTTCTTAAACAGTATAACTCTTTAAAGGAGAATGGTTAGAACCCTCGAGTAGCTAGATGTTTAAAGCTCTTTAACATGAAAATTCTCTGAAACCTAGTATCAAAGTTTCTTGGTAATTGCTGGTGTGGAAACCTTAGTAAGGATTCTCTGAAGGTGTCATGTCTCTGGGTATGGTAAGTCAGGGCATTTGTGGTTGTCCTAGGCTCTGCAGTTCCTTTCCCTCCGTTATATAGGAACCAGTACTCACATGATCGATTAGTGAGGTAAGGATCCTGATGGCTTCTCCTCCTCTTCCCCTTAACTCTAAACCTTGTTTCATTTTCTTCTGATCAGCCAGCCCTCTCTGCACTAGCATACTTTATGTTGCACAAGAAACAGGAGTGAGAAGAAACAAGAGGCTGAAACTGAGACAGCCCAGTCCTAAATTGGCTCGAATAGCTGTTGAACATCACACCGCCTTCATCTTGAATTAGTTGAGATGCAGTTCTTATACCTGTAGCTTTTTACTTTGAAGATCCTCAAAACTAGCTCTTAGGGTGGTTTTAGCGGGTAGGAAGGACAATATTATTCTGTTTCTAGATAATTCTTATTTTTTATAGGCAATGCTGTCAAAGTTTATTAAGAAGTAATTACAAGGCAGGCTTATTCTTATGAATGCTCAACATTATCTTCCAAATTGTAGTTCTGTCATAGCACTATCATATTGCTGTCTTGCTGGAAAAGCGAGTTTGAGTAAAATTCTGATGTTAAATGGAATTAATTTTTTGTTCTACAGTTAATGGCAGAGTGGAGTTGAGTTTCACATTCTTCCTTAAATGTTGTTATGGTAGAGGAAAGTGTATTTGTTGTAAAGTGGGTGTTGAGTAGGATCAGTGGTACAAACTTGTCACTTACGTTCCTCTTGCTTTAAAAACAAAAACTGTGGTTCAGCTCTGGTTATGTAAGTCTGTATTTTTGATTCAAGTTTGGAGGTGGCAATTATATGCATGCTTTTGAATGCTTTGAGGAAGACAGAAATTAGCCTGTTTTCTTTAGAGATAAAAAGATTGCACGCTACTGATTTGTCTCCATCAATATGGAATCAGCTGAGCATAAGAACTTTCTGAGTAGTGTATTTTCCTCAGTAAGCATCTCTCCTGGATATTTTACTGAATGTATCACCAGGACTTGTGTACCAGATCTCAGTCAGAGCTGAACACTTCAAATGGGAGCATTTGCATCTCCTGTTCCCTGCCCTTCCTTTTGGAAGTTACACTACGTGTTTTCAGTTTCTGTGTATGTCTGCTCTGCAGTTCCAGGATAAGATGCAGCTTTGTGCAAGATGACTGAATGACATAAAATTGGCTTAGATGTTATAAGAAAAATTTGTTCTGCCTTACAGATTGTTTGTCCCTTTTGGACCTCAGTGCAGAGACTAGTCTGTTTTATTTTGGAGCAGTATTTGAGTGATTTAAATGAAATTAAAGTGAAAGGTACTATTAGACTTCTCACTTGTGAATGAATTAAGCTTTCTGATGTCTGTGTTAAGATGACTGAGACAAAATATGCTATCCTGTTTTCTGAGAAATTGGCAGAGGGAGCTTACACATATGGGAATGTAATTTCACAGCTGCAGCCATTGCTTCTAACTATGGGAGACTTTTATGTTTTCTATTCTTAGAGATGCTGATAATACCAGATTTGAAACTTCCTGAAGGTCAAGGGTTGGAGGGGACCTGCTGTGTTGTAAATGCCATTGCCTTGATAATTCTGATGCTATTTCAAATCTTTCCTAAATGGATTACATTTTATTTCAAAACGAGCTCCTTTTTTTTATAACATGTATTCTAATGAGAAGGCTGTTACAAGACCCTGTCTACTTTCCAGCTTAACTTAAATAAGCTTTCTTTTAATATTAGCATTATCTTTTAGCTTAGTCTTCTCCCTTGCCCCCCCCCCCCTTTTTAAAACTTAAGCTACTTAAGTTCTTAATTGTAAAATTTTAAGATACTTGTAAGCAAAACTGATGCCCTCTTTTTTCCTCCCTCCCAATAGCCTAGCAACAGGCGTTCAGTACTTCCTCCTTAGCTTTTCTGATAAACTTCCTTTCTGGCATGTAACACCTAGCGTTGCCAGGATCCTGAGGCTCTCAAACAGAAATTGCAGCTCCTGCCAAATCACATTTGGTATGACTGTTGCTAACTCGAAGATGCAATCTTGGCATACAAGTGCTGTCTAATCTTCAAAAGCTATGTCCTAGAGGCCTGTTAACTTCTTAAAGTACGTTCTGTGGGCATGCATCTGCCAGATGCACAATTGGGTAATCTTGCCTGGGATAGCAGGAGATTGCACTGTCTTTTGTCTTGATGCAGTGGACAGTTCTGTGTTAAATATGCAAGCAACTGTAGACAACAGAAATGAGTACAGCTTAGTTATAAATTTTCTATGCCACTTTACTTGCCTTTTAAAATCTATTATTATAGTATGCTTGTTCTTTTAATGTGATGATCTCTTTAAATGTGTTATTGTTAATGTTTGCTTACCATTTAAAACCTAGAAAGAACCTGAGTTGTTGAATTAACGGTAATAGAATTGACAAGTAATAGGTAGAAACTTTCCCTTCTTTTACCATAAAGCTAACAGAAAATACATGATGACTGCTGATCTGTACTGGCACGTGTGGCAGAGTTCCTCTAAGATTTTCCTGCTTTGACTTTTTCGTCATGGTTCTTTTTTTGTGGTAGAACAGATTTTGAATTCCTCCATTATTGTTTTGAATATGGTGGGATTTTGTCCCCAAATTGTCCCCATGGTTAGTTGCAGGCCGGCCGTGCTTAATGTTAGAAAAGTATTAGGGCATCTTTGTTACATTGAAGAATTCTTAGTTGTGTTGAAGGATTTGGTTTGAAGGAGATAGGTCCTTGAAGACAAGATAGGTCTTTATGATCTATCTTGAAGGTGTCTGAGAAAGTGACCATTTCAAATGAAAGCAGTCTGCTCTGCCTTCTCACAGGAATGAATGTATGCAACATGAGCAATGACTAAGTGAAAGAGCAGGTATCGTATGTGATTGGAATGGAATGTAATACTTGGTAGCTTTGACTTTTGCATGGACTACTTAAATGTTTAGTTGCAGAGCAGCCTTGTATATCCGACTTTTTTTCAGAGGCTTATGTTGAAAATTAACTTTTTTGAAAGTGAGTATGAGAACATTCTCTATGTGAGTTGACAGTTTTGTCATTTAATTAGTTCTTTTTTCATACTGTTAAAACTAGACTAAATTCTGCTGAGTGTTTTTGCTAAGCTTTTCTTTGATTTATATTCTTCTGTCTTTTCATTATAAAAGTCGAAGACTTAAGTTTGATTTTTTTTTTTTTCTTTTTTTTTTTCTTTTTTAAGGTATATGTTGGTGAGCTTCCTCAAGATTTTCTTCGCATTACCCCAACCCAGCAGCAACAGCAAATCCAGCTGGATGCCCAGGCAGCTCAGCAGCTACAGTATGGAGGACCGATGGGTACAGTAGGCAGACTCAGCATTACAGTAGTACAGGTAAAAATTGTACCATCTTTGTACAATTCAGTAATTGTAATTAATACAAATAATATTTTTTTATTGGTGGCCAGAAAAAGATTTTCTGTTAAAATTTGAGTTACTAAATTACTTGTGTATAGGGAATGAGTAATTTTAAAAGTCTTTGTAGCTTCATGTTTCTGTATATGGACATGCCTTCCAGTTTCATGTTTCATAGCTGCATCGTGCGTGGTGCAGTAATTTCCTGTAAACCTTGCTGTTGTAGTGCATAGTCAAATAAACTCTTTTTTTTTGTTTGTTTGTTTTGTTTTGTTTTTTTAACAGTGAACAGTTTTCTCTGAAAACTTCTGTTAAGGAGGCTTCCTGTAGAAACACTTAATATTGGAACACATTAGCAATTTTGAGAATATTGTAGGGAACTGCAGTTGCCTTACATATTTTTCCTTAAGAGACTGCTCTGTTCCATCCTCGTTTCCTTTAAGGCACTTGCTGTTTTTCCTAGTGCTTTCTGCAGGTTTTCTTATTAATCACAAGTGCATAGTCCTAGCTCTTTTATTTTCTGCTTCCTCTTTTTCCTTGTTATATATGTATTTTTTAATCTCTTGGCAATACTGTATTACTCCATTATGCATAAGATTTCAGGTTTTAAAACTTGTCTGTCTTAACGCAATTCTGCTTATCTACTTTAGCATACCAGATGTCCTTCATATTAACACACCTCATCTATTTACAAGTGCTGTTTTCAAGTCATTCTCTAAAAACATGCCAAAGAGATACTTAGCCTCAAATTTAGCACCAAGCATGGAATAGTACGTGTATGGTTATGGCTTCCATGGTGAGGTCCTTATTGGAGAGTAAACCTATATAGAGCCTCTCAGGAAAAGAGGTACTGATCCTTCCTTTCCATGGCTTTTGCTGATCAGTTTGCTCCTTCTTCACAGACAGTATCCTTTCTTTGAAAACTGGAGGTAATGCTTTTTCTAAGTTTATTACTTCTAAGGTCTAGACACTTTAACTCATTCCTTGCATTCAGTTGCAGCCCTCTTTCTAGTTTGGAGGAGTTTCCCCGTCTGTGTTCAGAAAATGTGAGATTGGAAGCTTCTTCTGCAACTTTGAACAGCAGAAAATTGTTACCACTTGTTGAAGTTACCATAGCGGTTGAAGCGTTAGTAAATTTTTTTTCTAGAGCTAGGAATAGATCTTTTTCAGGTTAAACCTCAGGCCTATGAGGAAACAAATTGTTTATCAAACAACATGCTGTGTCTCTCAACTCTTTGTTTCTAATAGCTTGTATGCTACTCAATAGGTTGTTTATCTGCGACTATTTGCTTGGACAGCTGAAAGTCCTTTTTGTCACAGGATGTTGATCCAGTCAGTATAGATGGTAGAAGTTCCTAGAACAGATAAGGGGGCAGACAGAATAGTGTTCAAGAGGAGTTTTGCTTTGCAATTTGAGTGGCTCTGTACAGAAACATCCAGATTCATTTTTGGATGGGTGAACTGATGGAGTTCATACTGGTCTTCATCAGGTTCAATCCTTGTTTATTCTTAAGTACTTGTGCAGCCAAGAAAAAAATATTTCATAGAATCATAGAATCACATGGTTGGATGGGACCTATGAGATCATCTAGTCCAACCGTCTTCCCACTACCATTGCTGCCAGAGCTACTAAACCATATCTTGTAGCTCCTCATCAAGCCGCCTCTTGAACACTGCCAGGGACAGTGACTCCACCACCTCCCTGGGCAGGCCATTCCAGTGCCTGACCACTCTTTGGGAGAAAAAGTTT
>WHYT01016879.1:17504-41613 GCA_009806455.1 Tetrax tetrax | reverse complement strand
GCAGGACCCGACACTTGGCCTTGTTGAACCGCATCCCATTCAGCTCAGCCCAGCGATCCAGCCTATCCAGATCCCTCTGAAGGGCCTCCCTACCGTCAGGCAGATCAACACCACCACCCAACTTGGAGTCATCTGCAAACTTACTGAGGGTACACTCAACCCCCTCGTCTAGGTCATCAATAAAGATATTGAACAAGATGGGCCCAAGTACCGACCCCTGGGGGACACCACTTGTAACAGGCAGCCAGCTGGACTTGACTCCATTAACCACTACCTGCTGGGCACGGCTCCCTAGCCAGTTCTTTATCCAAAGAAGGGTATACCTACCCAGTCCACGGGCAGCCAGTTTCCCTAGGAGGATACTGTGAGAGACCGTGTCAAAGGCTTTGCTGAAGTCCAGGTAGACCACATCAACAGCCTTTCCCTCATCCACCGGTCTGATCACCCAATCGTAAAAGGAAATGAGGTTGGTCAAGCATGACCTGCCCTTCGTGAACCCGTGCTGGCTGGGCCTGATCCCCTGGATGCCACGCATATGCCGAGTGATCTCACCCAAGATGATCTGCTCCATAACTTTCCCGGGTACTGAGGTCAGGCTGACAGGCCTGTAGTTCCCCGGATCCTCCTTATGGCCCTTCTTGTAGACGGGAGTCACATCGGCAAGCCTCCAGTCCTCCGGGACCTCCCCAGATAACCAGGAGAGCTGGTAGATGGCCGAGAGCGGCTCGGCAATCACCTCTGCCAACTCCCTTAGCACCCTAGGATGGAGCCCGTGCGGTCCCATGGACTTGTGGCAATCCAGATGGAGGAGGAGCTCTCTAACTGTCTCCACCTGTACCACAGGGGGTGTATTCAGCCTGGCATCCCAGACTTCCAGATTAGGGCATAAAGTGCCCTGAGGATAACTGTTCTGCCTATTAAAGGCAGAAGAAAAGAAGACGTTGAGGACCTCAGCCTTCTCCTTGTCCTCAGTGGTCACATTCCCCGCTGCATCAAGTAAAGGGTGTAAATTCTCCTTGTTTCTTCTCTTACCACTGATATATTTGTAAAAGGATTTCTTGTTCTCTTTTACTGCAGTGGCCAGTCTGAGTTCATGCTGAGCTTTTGCCTTCCTAACTTCCTCCCTGCATACCTTAGAAACTTCTTTGTAATCTCCCCAAGTAGCTTGTCCCTTCTTCCAGGGGACATAGACTCTTTTTCTTCCGGAGCTTCAACAATAGTTCCTGATTCATCCACACTGGTCTTCTTCCCCTACGGCTCACCTTACGGCATTCAGGAACAGCCTGTTCTTGTGCCTTTAAGATCTCCATCTTGAGGAGTGTCCAGGCTTCCTGGAGCCCTTTACCCTTAAGGAGGGTATAGGTCTTGCTTGAAGAGTAAAACCTAACATGTCTGTAAGTATCCTGTGATTCTACAAGTGGTTAGTTGAGGTTGGAGGGCACCACTGGAATTTATTTTGTCCAAGACTCATGCAGCCTCTAGCACCCTGAGGCCAGTCCCTTAATTGAGGATGAAGGAAGATGTTATGTACAAGGAAGGCTGGATGGCCACTCTCAGAGACTGGTTGTCAATGGCTCAGTGTCCAGGTGGAGACCAGTGATGAGTGGCATTCCTCAGGGATCCATATTGGGCCCGACCCTGTTGTTGGTGACCTGGACAGTGGGATAGAGTGCACCCTCAGCAAGTTTGCAAATGACACCAAACTGTGTGGTGCAGTCGACGCACTGGAGGGAAGGGATGCTATCCAGAGGGACCTTGACAGGCTGGAGAGGTGGGCCCGTGCCAACCTCTTGGAGTTCAGCAAGGCCCAGTGCAAGATCCTGCACATGGGTCAGGGCAATCCCAGGCACAAATAAGTCTGAGTGGAGAACAGATTGTGAGCAGCCGTGAGGAGGAGGACTTGGGAGTGCTGGTGGGTGAGAAGCTCCATGTGAGCCAACAATGCGTGCTTGTGGCCCAGAAAGCCAACCACATCCTGGGCTGCACAAGAGGAGCATGGCCAGCAGGTCGAGGGAGGTGATTCTGCCCCCTACTCTGCCCTGGTGAGACCCCACCTGGAGTACTGTGTCCAGTTCTGGAGCCCCCAGCATAGTAAGGACATGGACCAGTTGGAGAGGGTCTAGAGGAGGGCCATGAAGATGATCAGAGGGCTGGAGCACCTTTCCTATGAGGACAGGCTGAGAGAATTAGGGCTGTTCAGCCTGGAGAAGAGGAGGCTCTGGGGAGACCTTATAGCAGCCTTCTAATACCTAAAGGGTGTCTATGGGAAAGATGGGGAAAAACTCTTCAGTAGGGCCTGTTGTAATAAAACGAGAGGTAGTGGTTTTAAAATAGAGGGAAGTAGATTGAGACTCGATATAAGGAAAAAAATTTTTACAGTGAGGGTGCTGGACTCATTTGAGTACAACTGCGTCTTCTACTGGGCAGCCTAGACGTAAAGAGAACAGTACACCAGATATGATCTCACTGGTGCTGAGCAGATGGGATCGTCTTCATCGACCTGCTAGCTGTGCTTTTGCCTAACGCAGCCCAGGGTGCTATCTGTCGTCTTTGCCGCAAGGGTGCATTGCTGGCTTATTGCCAACTTGATGTCCACCAAGACCCTCCGTGTTCTTTTCTGCAAAGCTGCTCTTCAGCTGCTTGGCCCACAGCCTGTAGTGGTGGATGTGGTTATTCCTCCTCAATGGCAGAACACTTTCATTTGCTGAACTTTGAGATTGCTGTCTGCACACCTCTCCAGCATCTCACGGTCCCTTTGAATGGCAGAACAACCCTGTGGTGTCCCAGGAGAGTCTTCTTTACCTGCCTGAGAGTTTATGCAAGAGTGCTGTGGGAATCTCGGCCGCATGTTGAGGCATGCGGCATTCTGGATAGGAGACTTACCATGACATGGTTAACCTGTGGAACATGAAAAGCTGGTTAAAGTCTCTTGTATTTAAATATGTGTTGGCAAAGTATATAGAGCAGTCATCCCTTAATTCAGTTACTAATAAACTGGTGGAAGATCAGAAAATGTTTTGGGGAAGGTAATTTACTGCTTTTTTTTTTTTTTTTTTTTTTTTTTCTTCTTGCAGATATATGGCGGTGAGTTTATCTAAGCACAGTTGATTGTATTTTTTAAAATTACTAGGCAGACGATTTATATACTTTTTTTTTTTTACTTTGGGTGAAGTTTTATGATAAGCTGCTTATTCTCAGGACTTCAGAGTCCAGAGAGTGCATAATTTAGGTGCCAGCTTTCCTACTTTAATTGTTAAGCCCACATTTACAAGGAACAGTTTGGGGCTTTTCTTGCCAGCTCTATTATACGAATTACTGAACCAGCACGTGCCGTGAAGGAGAAACGGCTTTCCAGGCTAGAGCTGCAGCCATTGTGACTAAATCTTATCTGTCTCAACTGTTCCAGTTCTTTAAATGTCCTGTAGGTGGGAGGCATCCTAGGCACCATATTTTGTCACTTGTTTTACTATAAAAAGAACTATAGACTGCTTTGTACGGGTCAGAGAAACAGCATATCCAAAAGTCCAATTTCTATTTTGGCATAGCTATGCAACAGTACTCCGTGTTATCTTCAGGACTATTGTCAACTTTTTTGTTCTATTCCTCTGATGTTACATCAAAAGTATGTTGGATATCTTCTGATTCTATACAGCATCTGTTTTTATAGTAGCATAGGACTTAAGTTGCACATTGAATTAAGTAATACCAAATGTAAACACTGAATTAAGTTTTTAAATAACTTTTAAAAGTATGATCTAGATTTTACCTCAATTGAAATGCTTTTGAAGTTTGTGCTTTTGTATTGTGTAATATTCTTCAAGCTACTGGATTTCTATATTTCATCCTTTAAAAATACTGCAGTGAAAGGAGACAGGCTATGAAGCTTATGATTGTATATAGGAGACCAGATACCTAGGCAAAAATTGAACTTACTACTGTTTCCTTGTAATCATGGCTTCTTGGTTTGGTCTGAAGTACCTTATTTTAGCTATGGTGAAGATTTGTATTTTCTACAACAGACAGGTTAAAAAGAGGTTCCCTTTTCAAGGTCTCAGAGATATTTAATGGTGTCAGTGGCTGTCCTATGTTTTAATTTAAATACTATTTTCTCTCTCTCTCTTTCTTTTTTTTACATCCTGTCTGCCTCATAATTGAATCTAGTCCTTTGTTCAATATCTGAATCTCTTTGTGAACTAATAATAATTAACTTATTGAGTTAATGTAAATATTACACGCTTATAGGCTTCTCTTCTTTCCAGGCAAAATTAGCAAAGAACTATGGGATGACCCGCATGGATCCATATTGTCGAATACGGCTGGGGTATGCTGTGTATGAAACTCCAACAGCACATAACGGAGCCAAGAACCCCCGCTGGAACAAAGTTATTCAGTGCACTGTTCCCCCCGGTGTGGACTCTTTTTATCTGGAGATATTTGATGAGGTCAGAACTACTATATATATATATATTCCCCACGCCCTGCCCCCTCCCCTGCCCCCCATGTCCTGTTTAGACTGAGGTTTGGGCGGATTCTTGGAAAAATAGGATTGAGTTAACAAAGGCTGTTTCTTAGCTGTGCTCTTTGTCATCTGAGCAACACGTAAGGCTTCACTCTTCCCCAAGAATGTCAGAGGTGTTACTTTTCCTTTGGTAGCTGATAAGGGTTCCCTGTAAAGGAGGAGAAGCAAAAATGTCTTGAGTGATGTTTAAGCTTGTCTTTGCTATCGGAATCCCCTGGAGCCTTGTATTCTGTGCTGTCCCTATTAAAAATAGCTCATTTATACAATGCTATTTTACTCAGAAGTTCTTCAGTGTTATTCTAACCCAGGAGGAGCTTGGAAGCTTTCCCAAGCTCAGAAGTGCTGTCAAATAAAACTATCAAATACGGACTGTGTCTAGTCACTAGGATTTATTAGCAGAAAAGTAACTTAATCTATACTTGTCTGAATTTCATTCCAAGTGTGCATGTAGGCACTTGTCTAAGCTTTACTTAAGACACAGTGGGAATAAATACCTAACCTCTGAACAGTCTTCTTTTATTAGAGATTGAATGGGTCTGATTACCTGCCAGAGCTGTTAATCTGCTCTACAAAGGTTTTTTTAGAAGAGTGCTACCTTGAATTCTAGTATGTTGTTCTACTAGATGTTGTTATTGTTGGCACTAGGGAAAAATGTGTGTACATCTCGGCTGTTCCAGTTCGGGATATTGGCTTTGACTTAGCACAAACATGCCTTTCTGAAAAATTTAAGCTAAGAGACTACAGCTGAGACTAAGATGTGTGGTGTGCCTTTTTTTTTTTTGCTGCTTCTCTTACTGCGTGTGGTAAAACTTGACACTGCACCAACTGTGTGGTCGTTACACAAGTGAGATTTTTGGGTGCTACTTTGTGGGCTTAGCTGATCAGTTGAAGTGTCTGTTTCATTGCTGCAAGAGAGATGGCAGATCAGTACTTGTATCTACTCTTCCATTACTGGAGTTCACAGCCTGTTGTAGTAGTGTAAATAGAAGCTGTTTTCATTCGTTTAATGGCCTCTGATATTATGTCACTATATTCATACAGACTATGCTGACATTAGAATGTTGTATTTCTAGGAGTGTTCTGCTTCAGGTTTTCCATTCCTTCTTATTGAATGTCTGTCATCAATCTATCATCCCACTTAGTGTCATTCATCCTTGTTGAAAAGGAGATGGCTGAAATATTTACTGACACTTTAGTAATTTCAAAACAGATAACTTAAAATTGGCAAAATGAAAGAGCAGAAAACTGAAGGGAGTGTTAGTCAAGAATAATTTTGTTGGGTTTTTTTTTTTCAGGACAGTTAACTTGATAATATTTTTTAATTCTATTCTAGCGGGCCTTTTCAATGGATGACCGCATTGCTTGGACACATATTACAATTCCTGAGTCTCTGAAACAAGGAAATGTGGAAGATGAGTGGTACAGCCTGAGCGGAAGACAAGGTGATGACAAGGAAGGAATGATTAATCTGGTTATGTCATACACGGTAAGCCAAGTCTGGGATTGGGAGGAGGAAGGGAGAGAAGCTTCTTGGGTAGCAGGAGGGAGAGATATTTTAGTTTGAGATGGAAGTACCATTGTACCTTATTGGGTGTTTGTGTGTATTAGCATTTAAAATAATTATACATAACTTTGGGAATAACAGTCAAAAATGTCAGTTAAGGCAGTAAATACTTTTTGGTGAGATAGTAAATAGGTATTTATTTATCTGGGTTTGCAATGACAAAAATTCAGATTATACTTTTATGAGCACAGGAATAAAAAAAAGATATCCTCACTCAAATGGTCCATTGTCATTTCTAATTTAATAATAATAATGATTTTTAAAACGGTTCATCTAACAAAACTTTCTGGATAGTTTGAATGCTCCTTCTGATTACTTTGTTTTTTCTTCCATTCTTGTTCATTTGGTGCTCCTAGTCATGAACTGCTGCCATACACACTGGTTCATTTAGCAGCTCATGGACCATTCTGTCATCTGTCAGTTTTGTCTTAAGTAGCTGTTGCATAGCAGGTGTAGTATGTGCAGCCCTGAATGCTTCCTGCTCTGCTTGTACGTGATCAAAAGTTCCAAATTACTGTTGAGTGCCTAAGTGGGAACAGATATTTCTTGCTTTTTGTAATTCACATTCTGCCCCACATCTGAACAGTTATTCGGTTAAACATAGGAGAAATGGTTTGTAATTAGCCTTTAAAACTCTCTGCCAATAAATGTACTGTGCATAGAATCTGACCTTTTCGAATTTTCGAAGATCAAACTGAACAGGAATTGTGGTAGTAAAAGGGAATGGAATTAAATTGATATTTTGTTTGAAGTAGTGGTTTATTTAAAAAATAATTGGTTTGAACTAAAATTTGCTTCTAAAAGCATACTGCATACTAAGAGTCTACTGCTTTTAATAAAATTTGGATTTGCTCTAAGTTTTCATTTTCAACTCACGTGTTGTATATTGATTTCACAAGAATAAGGCGTGAAAGGTGGTTAAACCTATATTTTAAAATAATTCACATCAGTAACAAAATTTCTGTGGCAAAATTTATCAAACTGTTGCAAAAAGATAGTTTGACATGATGTGTTTATATTTTTTTTACAGGCAAATTAATTGTCATTTGAAAAGGTGGTAGTTCAGTTAATTTTCCAGAGATTTTGCTTAATATAGATTAGCATTTAATATAGTCATATTGTAGTAGTGAACATGGATTTGCAAAGTGCTGATTTTTTGCAAATACTGTTTTAATTGCTGGTTTAGGGGTTTTTTTTTAATTTTTCTTAAGTAGTTCTAATCTGTCTATTGTGCTTTTGCTGTCAAGTCTTTGCCAGCTGCCATGATGATGCAGCCCCAGCCAGTGGTCCTGATGCCCACTGTATATCAGCAAGGAGTTGGATATGTGCCTATAGCAGGTATGTTTTCTCTCCTTGAAGACTCTTAAAACTTCCAGATGAAGGGTTTTGCAGAAATATTTACCAAACTTCTCCTGTTTTCTGGAATGTAAAGGAAACTATAAATTATTTTATCTGTGACCACTTTTCCCATGAATCGTTTTTGGGAAGAGAGCAAGTGAAGTGTAGGTCTGCTTTCAGTCTTGTACCTTGTTTAAAGGGAGCTGTATGAGTTTGATTAAATGGATTAAAATTACTCTCAAGTTGGAACAAGTGGCTTGAAGGCTTCTCTTTCTGTGTATTTATTTTAGACTTATGTCAGATCACTGAATAACTAAATATCTAGCAGACTGCACTCTAATATTTTATTAGTGCTTATTTAAATGGTGGCAATCCATGTATAAAACTGTTCAGACTTCAGAAAGTGCGCCAAATGACTTGTGCTGTCAGGACTGCAGCTTAAATAACCTGTAAAGGGTTTGACCTGTAAAGTGGTCTTTGAAGATGCTTTGTTGGAAACTTGCTACACAACACGTGAATTGTGTAGCACAGTGAATGAAAAAATGTTAGGGAGCTCTGAGATAGTTACATAAATGTATCAAGAAGAGCTAAAGCAAATATTATTCTCTTAGTCTGTGCAAAGTAAGTTTTGGACTTGTATATGGATATGTTAACTTAGGTTTTGTTTTGGTTTTTTTTTTCTGTCAAAGATTAAAAGTTTAAAGTATGTAAATAAGCTTGAATTTGCCCTGCTTAGATAACTGATAAGTAAAATTCAGTTGATTTTTTTTTTTTGTGTATGTGTTTCGCTTACAGTTCTTAAAAGCTCCAGTTTGTTGTATGGACATTTATTCAGTAATATGTGCACTTTTTAGGTAAAATAAGATATAAATTTGCGTATTTTGACTTTATTTGCGTACAAGTGTATGAGCGAGTGATAGAGTGTGTGGGACGTAATTGCAGGAGGGCTGACGCAACAGATGTAACTATTTTTTTTAAAGATTCAATTCCTAATTAAATTTAAAATTTCATTCTGTGTAAAAACAAATCTACTGGACAGAATGCTGTGTATGTAACTTAAAGAATCATACCCCTGTTTCATTTTTAGAGTTAAGTTACAGCAATACATGGAAAAGTTTAGTTTTATACTTTTTTTTCCTGGTGAAAACATGCAGTTTCCTTTGTTTAAAGTGCTTTTGTCTCTACAGCTTAGTTCTCAGGATTTAAATCTTTTTGGCTTTGCCAATGAACTAATTTCAGTTTCTGTGTGTGTCCTGAAGTGTGATTCCATTGTGGTAAGCCAGGCTTCTGAGTAGCTTTTCTGTATTTGAATTAGGTGCCATATCTTTTTTGCTTGTAGGTTCGTCACCTCCCTATATGCTGAAGCAGTCGATGATCTTCAAATGTAGTTATCTTGTGTATAGTTAAAATTAAAAAAAAATAGCTGGGATGGTACGTATAGCAATGTAATAGGAGGTGCTATAAAATTTTTTGAACAGGTCAAAATGAGTATATTTGTATTGTCAAATTACTGTGCCAGTCAGAGTACAAACAGTAGAAATGAAGAGACTAGTTTCAAGTATAATTGAAACTAGACAGAACTGAACGGATAAAACTGATACTAGACCTTAAAACTTGAAGAACAAGTACAGTGATGCATCTTGATGTTCAGATCTTGGTGTTCTGTAACTTTTGTATTTGTCTTGAGAATATTTTCAGTGATACTTAATAACTCAACTTGCACAAGTGACGAAATAACTAGTATTTAGCAAATGATAGTAATGCCTGACACTTTAGCATATAAGAATTTGACTTTATGTAACAATTTTCTTGACCTGTATGTTGGAGCATTGGCCGTCTTCAAAGATCTGGCATGTTTGTTTCAATTACTGCTAATCTTCTGTATTAAAATTCTTCTTGATTCAGTGACTTGTATATTTAAAGCGTTGCAGAGTCCCACCTTCAATCTGAACTTTTCTTTTAGTCCTGTGGAAGCTTGTCTGTACTTCCTTGACTTTATAAATGCTAAACTTATTACAAGCCACTTTTGACATATTTAGATTTTAAAGTATTTTTTAAATTTTACTGTGCTTTATGTTTGTGGTTCTAGAATTTCTGTGTGCAACATCAAAATTTCTTAAAGCATGTGAGTTTTAAAGCTTTTTCCTATTCACTAATCAATGACCCACTCATAATAATTAGATGGATGGTTAAGGTTGGACTTTGAAAGTGGCTTGACTTCAGAATACTCTTCCTGTTTTATACATTTAATTGTATGGCTTAATAAAAGTAATTTTGAATAATAAAAGGAACCAATAGTGCATCTTGAAAGACATGGAGTATTGTCAGAATGTTTTCTATATATTGAACTAGATACGCCTCCTGCATTCTGTAAGCTCTTTCAGAAAGGTGCATGCAAACTACTGGCCTTCCATGGCCAGCTGAATTGATTGTATCTTCTGGAGAAACGCTGTTGGTACACTTTTTTTGAACACTGTACAGGGTTTTCTCTCTTTTTTTGAGGCTACTTCAAAAAGAGCAATGGTAGGACATCAGTATGCTCCATAGGAATATGTTTACTTTCTTCCCATCTTCTTAGTTCAGATTTTTTACCTATCCAGTTGAATGAATGTAATCAATAAGCAAGTTCTATTTGTTTCCTTCAGAAGAGTGGAAAAACAGCACTAAATAGTTTATTACTCTTCTATGATGGGGTTAAAGCATCAGTGGACAAGGGACGGCCAACTGACATCATCTACCTGGACTTGTGCAAAGCATTTGACACTGTCCCACACAACATCCTTGTCTCTAGACTGAAGAGACATGGATTTCATGGACAGATCACTGAGTGGATAAGGAATTGGCCGAATAGTGGCACTCGGAGTTGTGGTCAATGGCTCAACGTCCAAGTGGAGAGTGGTAATGAGTGATGTTCCTCAGGGCTAGGTAGTGGGACTGGCCCCATTTAACATCTTTGTTGGTGACCTGGACAGTGGGATAGAGTGCACCCTCAGCAAGTTTGCAAATGACACCAAACTGTGTGCTGCAGTCGACACACTGGAGGGAAGGGGTGCTCTCCAGAGGGACCTTGACAGGCTGGAGAGGTGGGCCCGTGTGAACCTCTTGGAATTCAACAAGGCCAAGTGCAAGGTCCTGCACATGCGTCGGGGCAATCTCAAGTGCAAATACAGACTGAGCACAGAATGAATTGAGAACAGCCCTGGGGAGAAGGACTTGGGAGTGCTGGTGGGTGAGAAGCTCCATGTGAGCCAACAATGCGTGCTTGCAGCCCAGAAAGCCAACCACATCCTGGGCTGCATGAAAAGAACCATGGCCAGCAGGTCAAGGGGGGTGATTCTGCCCCTCTGGTCTGCTCTGGTGAGACCCCCCTGGAGTACTGCATCTAACTGGAACCCTCAACATAAGGACATGTACTAGTTGGAGAGTGTCTAGAGGAGGGCCACGAAGACAATCAGAGGTCTGGAGCACCTCTCCTCTGAGGACAGGCTGAGAGAGTTGGGGCTGTTCAGCCTGGAGAAGAGAAGGCTCCAGAGAGACCTGATAGTGACCTTCCAGTACCTTCCGGGGTCTTACAAGAAAGCTAGGGAGAAACTCTCCAGCAGGGCCTGTGAGGGAGGTAGTTTCCGATTACATATTAGGAAATTTTTTTTTTTCCTGTGGTGGAACACTGAAGAGGCTGCCCAGAAAGGTGGTGGATGCCCCATCCCTGGAAACATTCAAGGCCAGGTTGGATGCGGCTCTGAGCAACCTGATCTGGTTGAAGATGTCCCTGCTCCTTGCAGGGGGGTTGGACTAGATGGCCTTTAAAGGTCCCTTCCAACCCTAATGAATCTTTGATTCTATAATTTATTTCTGAAATGGAGGAGATTCTTCTAAGTTATATATATGATGGATACAGTGGGTGGATGAAAATATTTATCCAGACAATTTAGCAGTTATTTATTAATGGTCCAAAATAATTGCACTTTAAAGAGAGATGATGTTAATTCAAATTTAGCTGTCACGAAAGCCAAGCTGTTTTTTCTGTAGCGGAAAATTTCTGTTCAAAACTTAGTTTACATAACTGACCTTCTAGTTAAGGTGGAAGCAAGTAATTCCTCTCACACACATCTCTGCCGTGTGAACTGAGGTAAATAGTAGCAAGCAGTCACTGTGGTAAGCAGATGAAGCTTGAAATGCCAACATATGTAATGCTTTTTTTTTCCTCACGTTTGATAGTAGATGTTACAGAATTATGCTGAAAGCAGAAATAGCCCTAGAATATTCTTACACATGTTAATTGATTTCAAAAGCTTTAAAAATTAAAAATAGCTAGCAGTAGTGCTACTTGCTACAGACTACAGTTGCCGTAGGTGATGTCTATGCATTGGGAAAATTTGAACTTGTCAATCCTGTTGCTCTTCTAAAAGTTGAGTTTATCTACCATTTCTTCCAATTTCTTTTTCTAAAGATTACGTAATTTAGGCTGGAGAATATTGTGGTATAGTGGTTGGTTACAGTTCAAGCTGATCTTCTTGATAGTGTATCAAAGACTATGCTAAAAAATCAGTTCAATGAAGCAAGCTGTATTTCTTATCAGCTAAGTATTCATGGGATAAATAGGAAATCTATATGTTCTGAACTTACAAACACCTGTGTAAAACATAGGTTAGAAAACCCATGTGTTTCAGTGCTCTGTCAGAGTCCAGAGTATCATTTTTCACTGAGGCAAAGGTGTGTGTTTATGTACATGAATCCTTTAGGTGTCTGTTGAGTTTCATAGGTAAGCTTGTGATGTTATTGGTACTTGTTCAGAAAACCATGGATGTATGTTGGCCTTTGTGGGCTATAAAACAATCCTTGCTGCAAACACTTGGTGGCTTACTTATTTTGAAAACATTTCCTTTAATTGTTACTTCTGTAAAACCAGTATATTTAGGAAATGTGTTCAGAGTCCTGAAGGAAATTAGTAGGGGGACTGAATCCTAGCAGCATTTAGTTTTTTTTGTATTAGGTAGTTTAGTTTTTACCCAGTTATCTCAGTTTATCTGACTTTCATCTTCAGAATCTAAATGGTTCATTTCCTTTTAAAAATAGATTAATATTTCTTTCCCATGTCTTATTCCTTTCCCCTTGCCTCCTTCATTTTCACCTATCTTTAGGGCTTGAGTACTTTGCTCTGGGTAAGTTTCTAAGCTCTTTTCTCACTCCCAGCCTTATTGACTCGAAAGTCTTTGCATGAACTCATCTAAACAGCTTTCCTTTTTACAGCAAACTGTATCACAAGGTATTGCCACTGGGGTGTCACAATAGAACAATTTAATGCATCTCCTGCAAATTTTTAAAGCCCCTCTAACCTGTTGGAAAGTCTCTAAAGGCATCTACTCAGCTTCAAGCTGTAATGATTAAAGTAATTGATGATAGTGGTTTTAGTGGCTAAAACATGATGTTAATACTCTTCTGAAACTGTTGTATGTCAGTGAACTATTTTAGGTGATGGTACTGGTTTCGTAGAAGAGAAACTTTAATCTTGCAGTTGTTCTACTACTGCAAGATTTGGGGAGAAGCAGGTAACATCATGACTTTTTGTAAGGTTGAAAGTGAAGAAATCAGTTCTGCAATGACATTGAGGATAGCCTGCCAATTGCCTTCTGTTACTCTTCAAATAAGCCTTTTTAAAAAAAAGATAACACTTTTTTCATCAGTGTGTTTCTTTGCACATCTGTTTTAGATCCATGCCGACTTGAGCATTTGACTTGAACTTTAAAGACAAATTATGTTACAGGAAATCAGTTTTTCTTCAATTTAGACTCACTTTACTATGTCACCTTTGATCTTGAATTGTGCAAAGGTATTGTGACATCCTAAACTTTCATAACAGTGTTGGTCTTCAATCAAGTATGTTCAGAAAATTCTGGAATTCTGTGAGATAAAATGTCATTTCTAGGTACTCTGAATTGCAGAAAGATGCTGTAAATAAAACTGATGTGATTGTTGCAATGGTTTTGGTTTATTCAGAGCAGTGGAATTGTAGAATTTTTCTGTGAGTCTATCCGCTTCATTTTTCTAACAGTTTGCAAAGAAGCAACATTTTAAAACCATTGAGGTGATGGCATGCATATTTTAGCACTAAATTTTTTTTCTGAAGCAAACATCATTAAGACCTATTTGTATATTTTTTAAAAGATTATACTATTTTTTTTTCCTTTAAAGGAAAGAATTCTTACTGAGAAGATTCCTGAGTTTACTCTGAAAGGGTCTATGCATCGGACAGTATAATAATGAGTTGAGAAATAAAGCATAGGGCACGTGACTGAACGAGAAAATAAAATAAAAAGTGTGTAATGCCTTGTGTGCAGTTAGAAAAAGTTTGCCCTGTTAATGCTGCTTTGATGCTTCCATTGCTGCTTGTAGTAATTGACTTGCTATTGTAAATACTCATTTCATGTATTGGAATGTCACTGCTTATGCCAGCATGTTTGTCATTGCCATTTCACTGAATTGGAAAACAGTGTTCCGTTCTTCTGATTTATAACACCTAATATCTGAGAGCACTCAGGAGTGTGCAATTCCATTTATAGTGGATTCTTATGTGATTTAGTTTCAGTTTTCACCTGTTAGTGAAATGTGATGCTTAATCTGTAAGGCAGCTTTTTGCTGAACATTGATAATTTTGAGGTTTATTATAACTTTCTCTAACTGCATATGCATACGTATATTTGCTAAATTTTAGTGCATAGTTCTTTAAGTTTATGCTTAAGTCTTGCTTACTGTTTTGTAAATCAGCAATTATGAATGCATTGCAGAACAAAGCAAAAAAACTAAGGTACTCTTTAAATTGGTATTTATATAGCTTGAATGTTGAGTTTTGGAAAAAAAGTGAGCATTTATCATGGAAATATTTATTAAAAAAATCACTGATACTTATTTCCATTTGTGTACAGTGTAGTTATAGACAGCATAAACTAATTGTAGAACTATAAGAGCTGAGAAAATTGATTTTGAAAATAATTAATGAAAAACAATACTGTTGAGAAATCACTTGTTTCTAAAATTGAATATTTAGATTGAAAATACTTCTTGAATACTGCCTGTGCAGATGCCTGGCTTCATAATTTCCTTGTTTTGATGAAAGCAGTAAGAAAAACTGCATGCTACTCTGTATTTTTCTGACATTGACAAGATGCTGAAACTTTATTGGTAAGCTATAGGATGCTGTGGCACTCAAGAAGTGAGCCTCGTGTTTCATTTGGATTAGTAGTTTAAACTGACCTCTTGTATGGACAGTTCCTACAGAATTCAGGCTGACAGGTAATCTTAGACTGCTGATAACTTAGGGAAGAATGTTAGGATGCTTGTGTTAGAAGTAAAACATAACTTCTGTTGCTCTCTTCTTTCAGGTACTTTACAACTTTATTTTTTGAGACCATAAATCTTTCTGCACCTCTTGTAAATGCCTAGATTGTAGGAAGTGTGAGGAATGAGTCAAGACTTATTGTAGCTGTAGAAGAGGGAATCTGTATTGCTGCTGGGTATGATTATTAAGTAAAGTGTATTTGCAGTGTTGGCGAGGACTGTGTGGTGGCTTACTTCCAGGGTGCACACGTGGTCGGCTTTGCCAGATGTTCAGACACATTGTGCCAGACAGAATTCCAGGGACTGTGGTCTAAATGACATAAGCTCTAGAGATGAACTCTATGTTGTTGCCAAACAGACAATAGCTTTCCTTGGTAGTGATGGATATAAGGGGCTGGGCAGAGACATTGCTCCAGTGTGTAGGTAATAAATTTATGGTCAGAGGGACCTTTTTTTTAGTTACCTGTGTGTACCTTTTCCAATAGATGCAGCCTGTACATTAGACTTGAAGCATCTAGGTTCCTTTTTTGCTTCTATTAAAACTGAAAACTATTGCAATTTTTAAATCAAACTTAGAGAGCATTGGTAAGTGTGGAGGTGCTTACAGGTCAGTAATGCGTCCCTTCAGATAGGACACAAGTCCAAGTTGAAGAAAGAAATAGCAAAGAGTACACTAGGTAAAATCTCAGTTGTGATGCTCACAATCAAACTGTATTCAATTACAGTACCTTGTCAGCCAGAGTTGATGTAAGTTAAGATAGATTTAGCTGATCCAAGCGTCAATGTGAGTTTTAGCATAGCGTTTTTAAAGCTGAATAAAAGAATGATAATCACTGAGATGCTAAAATACTTGTGCAAGTCAGAGTAAGCATAGAGATTTCTGATTAAATAGTTGGAGGTTAAAGAAAAAGGTTAAAGAAAATCTTTAAGACATAGTGCAAGTATTGAAATTGCTCTTTGATTTTTTTTTTTTCAGGTGTTAAGTCTGAATAGAGGTAGTATAATATAGTTGTAGTAAGTTTGGTCTCTTTAGTAGTATTTTAGCCATTATGCTAAGAGAGGTGAGGCTGCAAAGAGGCACACTTGAAAATGATGTCAGTTGTAGATCTACTTTATGTTATTATGCTTTTCAGCAGTTAGTCAAAATTTGATAGAGGAGAAACATCTTTTGATCTGCTGCTGAGTAATAGATGAAACCTGGTCTAAAAAGAACCTTATTTTGAACATGTATAATAATGGTGATGCAAATAGTTAATCCTTTGTGTAACTTAAGGAGAATTGAGGTGAGGGAAAGAAAGCCAAACAGGTGAACTAAAAACTGTTAAAAAAAAAAAAGTTATTAACTAGTCAAAGGTGAATGTATGCAATTTTATTTTATTTATTTTTTTTTTTAAAAGGACTCTTGGAGAATCTTAAAAATTCTCTGCAGTAAAACTGTAAAGTAGGTTTCTGCCAAAATTTGGTAGATCTGCCCAAATAAGGGAATGTGAGAGAGTTACATTATGTATTAAATCTGATCTGGGAATAAAACTGGTTAACAAAGCACTTAAAGATCAAATGTGTAAGGAGTTAAAAATTATTTATTTTAAAGAAACAGAGAACCTAGAATCATTTATGTAATAAGTGACTTAAAGATACAAGTATATAAGCAAGTACAAAAATCCAATTGGCATGGGAGCCCATTATGAGGGAAGGAAGAAAGTGTTTGGATTGGTCCTTCTTAGGAAGGAATGCTGTTTTTTTATGGAGAAGGAGCCTCAGATTATAATTTTAGAGTTGAATTGTTAAGATGAACATTAAGAAAATGCAGGTAAGATAACATTTGTTCCCAGTCTTGTATTTTGGATTTTTTTTACCAAATGAAATGTAACCTATTGCTTAGTTTTGTCTTCAGAGGTCTGGAGGATAGCAAACTTTTTTTTTTTTTTTTTAAAAAAAACCCAAGCTATTCTGAAGTAACTTTTCCTTATTGCATAAAATGACTAAAACCTGCGATTAGAACAAGCTGATTTAAAACAATGAAGGAGGTAAACCTTAGAGGGAGGTGACACGTTGATGTAGGGAAAGCTCATACCTTAGAAATTACAGATGTTTGAATATGTGGGTAAGAATGATGTGATCTGTGTATATCGCCTTGTCAGCTGCCTCATGAAAATGGTATTTGCTAAGGACTCTTCCTATCATATGATATTCTAATCCAGTAAAGGTCGTCTTGTGGTTTAACAGCTGTTTTGAAAAACTGATGAACAGATAAAAATAATTGATGAGTCATCACCTACTGGAGGGAGGCCTTTGTATTTTCACTGTATTTTTTAAAAAAATAATGGAGAGAAGAGAGGACTAATAGTTTTATCAAAAACTCCTAGTAATTTTCTAAGTTACTCTGGCTGCAGCAGGTTGCATAAGGATCTCGTTATAGTAAATGGAAATAAAATCACATATTAAGGCTGGTGTTAAAGTATTATGTGTAAAGAAAAATCCTGAATGATACGTGGTGATTATTTCTTGATTGGTCGTTACTGCACATAAGCTTTTAATTACTGTGGACTGCTATGAAAATACCAGGTGAATAGTGTTTGAAACAGTGGATACAATGCTTGAAAGCAAATAGAGAACAAATAATAAAAGCTTTATCATACTGCTGTATAAAGCAGTGCCATGTCTGCGTGCAAGTAGTTCTCCTTACCCTACCTTAGAAACAATACAGCAGAACTGGAAAAGTAACACACCAAGGTGTGGGACTAAGATAATCAGGGGTCTGGAACTACTTAGAGAAGAAACAAGATATGCCATTTTCCTTAGTGATAACTAAAGATTCCAGATGTATACCTGTTTTCAATTTGTAAAAACAAATGGTAGTTATTTCAGCAATGGATCTGTGCTTAATTAGTGGTAAAAGTTGTTAAGTGATGAAAAGGGACTTTTGTCTAGTAATTTATTTTAATAGGAATTAAAAAACTAATTTTCTAAAACTGTAAACTGATAGTGCTTTAATTTTACACAGACATGGAAGTTAATGAAGAATGTGGGATGAATTTTGTCCTCTGGTGGAGGAACAGGGAAAAGCAGTGTGTACCTCTGTAGGCCTAAGAGGGGTTACTCTTTTGCCACTTTGACTTTGCAGGATGAACTGGATGGAATTCTAACCAGGGAAAAACCTTTGCTTAAAACTTTCTTATGAGTCATTGACCCAAGTATTTTGCTTTCCTTTGAATGCAGTGGAGATGGCATTCATTGAATTTCTAAATATCAGTTATGTATATTGCTGATGTAAAATCATCTTTTTAATTACAACATAAGTACACTGGGAACTAAAATATGATGAGTGCTTTATTTTTTTAGTTTAGAGCAGGTGAAAAAAAACACTCATGCTTTTTTTGTGGTGAACTTAGTATTTGGTTAGTGATTCATGCATAAACCTGGTTAATGAAGGTTGTACCTCATTTTGGGCTGTACCTGTTGCCATACTGTAGTTTACACTTCTGGAACGTAACTTGGACAGAGAACCTGTTCCAGAAAAATGTATTCTGATTTTCTGATTGCAACAGTCTAGATATAATCTCTGTGATCCTTCTTTTTTGTCCTCTCTCCTGGAGTACATGGTTTTAAAAAAAAAAAAATTAAAAAAAAGCTGAAGTTGGTGGGTTAGGATGAATCATGAGGCACTTTTTTCAGAATCACTGGGTGGGGTGTTTTTTGTGGTGGTGTGGTGGGTTTTGGGTTTTTTTTTGTTGGTTTTTTTTGGGGGTTTTTTTTTAATCCCCACTCATGTTTGCTTTTTTTTCTTCTTTACCTGCAGGGATGCCTGCAGTCTGTAATCCAGGCATGGTACCAGTGGCAATACCACCTCCTGCAGTCAACCCTCAGCACCTGTGTAATGAAGAGGACCTGAAATCTATCCAGGACATGTTTCCGAACATGGACAGGGAAGTAATCCGCTCAGTGCTAGAAGCTCAGAGGGGGAACAAGGATGCAGCTATCAACTCCTTGCTTCAGATGGCTGAAGAATCATAGATCCCCACTTCCTGCATAGTCCCCGTCCTTGATGCCACTTACTTTTACTTGCCAAGCCAGGGATTTAGCTAGAGGAAAAATTTCCCAACAGCTTTCTGTTAGTGCGTCCTATGTGAAAGATTATACCCCTTCTCTCCTTGGACATTTGGATCTTTTTCACTTTCTTTCTCAATTTGTACATACTCAGTTTAGCTTATATCCTACAATATAGCATTGAAGCATCTTTAGTATCAGCTATGCCCACTGTGGCTATATTCTGATGGGGTGGGGAGTAATGCTGCTTTTTGTTCTTTCTCTCTCCCTTTTCATAAACTTGTTCTTACAAAGTAACTCTATGCAGTACAAGATTTACTACTGTTTGTTAGATTGAAAGTTTGTTTTTTTTTTTTTTTCCATGGAGGAGGGTTTGCTCTTTAAACGTAACTGATTTGTTAAGTATTTAGGTTTCATCAAGCAGCCTGTTTCTGACAGAAATTAAAAGAAAGACTCTTTCCTTGTCCTGGGGTGTTTAGTTATTGCTGCAATATATTCAGCTGTTTCTGATTGAAGATTTTTAATTTAATAAGGTAAATATATTAGGTTGTGCTGTTGGTATTTGTAATGAGCATCTTCTATTCAATCTAATCATCAGGCACCAAAGCAATATATTATCTGGCATGCATTTGGGGCTTTATCTTCCCATATAGTATTGTTACGTATCTGTAAAATCTTAAGAAGTAACTGTTAACATGTACAGTATGTATTGCTGTAGCAGAGAACTGGACTGAGCCCTAATGTATCCCACAGTTAATTGCACTCTAACTACTGCTTCTGCATGCCCGTGACTACTTCAAAGGATAAGTGCAGAAGGAAAGGTTTTTATATCTGGAAAATTACTGAAGCCGTAAACAATTATTTAAGGTGTTGTCTTACATTAAAAAAGCAGAAATCTGTGATCTGGTTATAAGGCTTCTTTCTTTACATCTGTATTTCAGCAAAATTGTTGTTTCATATGAGTGGAAAAACTACTGTATTGTTTCTTGTAATCTGAAATAAGAAGCACAAAAAGTAGCTTCAGAATCTTTGAATGGCATTATGAGTTGCTCAGTGACTTGTTAGACTACAGTTGTTGTAGTCAATTATTATTTGATTCAGATCGAAATAAATACTTTGAGAGAGAAAATTTAACATATCTGAGTTATAGTCTGATCCTCAGAGGAGATTATTTATTGTTAGTGTTATTTTTTCAGGTAACAGTTCATCTTGGAGCTGCAGAATCTTACAGTATGCACCAGTTACACCTGTTGGATAAATTTCTGCGGTATCTGTTTTTGTAACTGGTAAAGTAATGCACTTTAAATAGTATGCACCAGTTTATTTTTTTCCAGTGATGTGCAATGTTGCTGTTTTATCTTTTTAATGTTTGATTTCAAATACTTTCTATAATAGCCATAGACCTTTATATTTTCAAGAGTTGGAATGAATGTACACTTCAAATCTAGGCTCTTGAGTGATTCATGAGAACATTAAAGCCAGATTTGGAATAGGGAGAAAAGACTTGTATGCTCTTCTTCCCCACACTTTGTTTCATGTCCCATGCTTAAAATATTTTATTATCTGCTGAAAAGCTGATTTCTGCCCCCTCTACATTCAAGAAGCCTTTAGGTAGCACTGGCAGTAGAGCATGAATATTTATTTTTTAATCATTAAAGTGACACTAAAACTTTTAAAATACAGCACCAAAAATCATCCTAGTTTCTGACCTTTTAAAGTTTTCTTTTCATGATGTACAATTTTAAGTTTTGTTATGAATCTCTTACTATGTTAAATTTACCATTGAAAGCATAAGTGTCTCTATATGTCCTCCAATTGGCTTTTCAATAGGGAGATTCGAGGCTATATTTTCTGTGTGCTTTAGTTGTAGAGTCACCACACATTTATTTTCTAAAATAAAACAAGTGTTCCTCAAGATACTAGTCTTGCTCCTTCTCTACAATCATTGTAAATTTAGTGATTGAGTAAATGTAGAGGCATTTGGCCTTTATAGGATAGTGATTTGTGACATGGTCACCAAAAAGGGTGAATCTTGGTGAGGTTTTAATGCTTGGATATCTCCAGGAAGAGTCCCTTGCTCTAACTTTTACACAGATAGCATGAATTGCTAGACATGAAACAATTCAGGGAAAATGTATATATTTAAATTTTTATATTAAAATGTTGGGATCCGAAATACAGCTTTTTATAAAAGCAAGTGGTCATGATTCAACTTAATGGCTGGTAAATTGTACTGCATCCTATTACAGCTCAATTTCAAGTACAGAATAAACACGTTTCAATACTAACCACCAGAAGGGGTAATTGCAAATGTTAGGTTAGCCAGATGTATTCATAAACAAGACTCTGGGCCTCTGAGGGAGGTTCTTAGAATTTTTTTCTTTGTTTTTTTTTTTTTCTTGGCAAATGTTACGCAAAACAGGGTAGATGTACGAGTTGAAGATGGGATATGTAGGAGCAGTATGGCCAGTAGATGGACTTCAGCATGTTACACTATACTTAAATATTATTCTGGGGATTTTTTGTCTTGATTTAATTAAACATTATAGCTAAACTCTTATGTCAAGATGTGCTACTTATCTCGTTAAAAAGAACAGAACATTGATCATAAGCTTACTTAGCTTTTCAGCATACATATCCTCTTATTCAAGCTGTTCAGTGTCAGGTTTGAATTGGAGAGATAAAAAAAACAGGGAGTGTATAATTATTCTAGGGTCTGAGAAAATAAGCCATTGGAATGGAAAGTCTGTTTCTTGATTTAAAACGCATAAATTGTCACTCATTATGATTGTAGCTTTTGACAAAATGCTAATGGGATAATACTGTGTCTGATGCTGCACTTCTGCTCAACAGCTTCAAGCAGCCTGGAGCCAAAGCCAGCTGTGTAAGACTGGCATCTGCTAAAAGTTAGTGCTCTTAGTACTAGTTTGAGTCCTGCCAAGAGCCTAAACTTGCTAAAGGTAGGAACGTGTTTTTGTGTAGCTAAATCCTTGCTACTTTTTTCTCTACTGCTCTTAGCCTCTGCTGATGGTACTGAATGTTTGGGGTTTTTGGGGGTTTTTTTTGTTTTTTTTTTTTTTTTTTTTTCCCTTACAAATGTTATTGCTTGTTTGGTTGATATGTAATACCATACAGAGGATGTATTTTGCTGTAATAATTCTGAAGCCATTGTTTCTCTGTGTTGAGGTCCACTGTCCAAATGTGTTTCTTGCACTCTAAAGTACATTAACTTTTTCATTCTAATTTAATAAATGTATCATCTAAATGAAAGTGTTTGATGTCTCTGTTGGACAGCACCACAATCTTGAGTCTTTGTCTATAGACTCATCTAGAGTTCAAATATCAATTACTGTCTTTTATTTAGTCTTGTGCATTAGTTAACAAGTTACACTGGTTCTTAATGGGATCATCTGATGGGACTAGTACAGTAAATGCTCAAAAGTATTTCAAGCGTTCATTTCTAGGTAGGTGTCTCTGTCTAACTTCTAGTTGCTACTTTCTCAAGAACGTGTTACAGTATTGCAGATCTAGAGGACAGAATGAAGCAGTAGTGAGGTTCCGTTGTTCAAAGGACAATGTTGGGCAACGGAGGAGGGAAGAACAGCGTGTGGGTATGGAAGAGATGCTCTGCAGTTTGAGGGAATTGAGAACTCTTTAGACGAGTGATGTCCAAGTGAAGAGTTATGAAATAGACCTTGTTATGTCCTATTTTAGTTGCAATAAGAGCTGGCTTTATCTGCTGATATATAATGAATTCATTTTAAAAGATTTGGTTCACATAGTATCTCTTTTTAATTCTATGATTGACTACAGAGTTATCTGATGTCCTCTTTCTTATTTAACAGCTTTACTATCTCTGCTCAGTGATTATCAATCAACTGGTAGTCTGTCGTATTTAGTTATCAAGCTAACATTTTGGGTTTTACTGTCCAGTTCATAGTGTGTTTTTATAATGAATTATTTTTTTTAACAAATTATAGTTGAGAGGAGTCTTTCACAACTGAATTTCCTTTGATTTGTTTCCTTAATGTACTTAGTACCTACTATGAAATTAAATTGTGTTCAAGTTGTGCTTTCTGCTAGCCTTTGAGTGTCAGTTTCTATCTAAAGCTTACAGTTTGCTTTCATGTTTCTTCAGTGCACTGTGAGAGATGAGAAAAGGTGAGAAATCATTTACTTAAACAAATGTTCATGTTCTTGTGCCTGGTAAAGCATCTATTTAGCATTTTAATATTTGTTAGCTTTTTCATTTCAATGCTAATCAACCACTGATGATGTGTGGGAGTGTGAAGAGAAATCAGTGTATTTTGAATTATTAAAACATTTAAGTACATCAATGAGAGCAGGGCCTATAGGAAGAAATGCAAATATGTGTTTTCTTAGAATAACTAGGAAAAATTAAAACCCGTATTAACAATTTTCTCTGCTGCAGTTTTAAGTTGTAGCCTACTGAAGACTTCAACATTCTCTCGTAGATCTTCAGAAAGCTTACTTAGAAACCCAAGTTGATCTATTTCATACTACACTATATTTTAGGAGGATTTTCTTTACTGTCTTCCCAAAAAGTGTAATTTATTTTGTAAGAACAAATAGTCTGTACTTATGGTATACCATAACTTTTGAAGTAAAATTTGAATATAGAAGGGAAGTGCGAATTTGTGGAAAGCAAGTAGATGGAAATTGATCTTAGCTATGTCTGTGTTTCCATCTGTGGGAGAACTTTGAAAGTACTGCTCTTTGGAGTATTCAAAGAATTCACTTAGAATGTGTTTTTGAAACATTAAGTGTACTAATCTGCAACATGAAGCAGGCTAGATACCAGTGGATAACCTTTGTAATCTTAATGCATTTATCATTGTAAGAAAATGAAATATGATTCCATTTATTTTAAAATTTTAATCTCCAATTACAAAATAACTACAGTGAGTGGAAAAAGTACACTGAACTTATCTTCCATGGTTGTGCTGTTTGTATTTCTTTATGGATTAGATTCAGCTTGGCACTATGTCACCAGACAATGTTTTTTGCCCCTTAAATGCATAATTTCTGTAATAGTAATCAGGTTAATGGGGAGCATTGAGGTTGATTTGAAATCACAGAATCACAGAATTATCAAGATTGGAAAAGACCTAAAAGATCATCCAGTCCAACCATCACCAATACTTCTCAGCTAAATCATATCCCTCAACACAACATCCAAACGTTTCTTGAACACCCCCATGGTCGGTGACTCCACCACCTCCCTGGGCAGTGCATTCCAGTGCCTGACTACCCTTTCCGAGAAGTAATATTTCCTAATGTCCAGC
>WHYT01016879.1:2108-13629 GCA_009806455.1 Tetrax tetrax | reverse complement strand
TTTTGTTTTGGTTTGGGTTTTTTTTATTGTTTTTTTCCCCAGCTCAAATTAAAAATCAGTATGTGGCCTGTAGCAGAAGGATTGAGAACTCCTTTCCTTCTTTGTCCTAAATAATATATTTTCAAGTGCTATTTTTTTGTCCATTTGACAAGCTTATAAGAAAGAGGGAGAAACTTTTTAGGAGGGCCTGTTTTGATAGGACAAGGGGTAATGATTTTAAATTAAAAGAGGGTAGACTAGACATGGAAGAGATTTTTTTACAGTGAGGGTGGTGAAACACTGGAACAAGGTTGCCTGAAGATGTGGTGGATGCCCCATCCCTGGAAACATTCAAGGCCAGGTTGGATGAGGCTCTGAGCAACCTGATCTGGTTGAAGATGTCCCTGCTTCTTGAAGGGGGGTAGGACTGGATGACCTTTAAAGGTCCTTTCCAACCTAAACTGTTTTATGATTTTTATATCTTATAGATATTAATTTAAAACTTAGCAAATGTCTTTCCTGTGAATAAGTATTTAAGTTCCACAAATACACTGACTTTTACACAAAACCAGCATAAACTTCATATTTGCCCAGTTTAGATCATCAGACAATAAAACCTGTAAATTATTTGCTAACGGGACATATTATTGAATAAGCTGTTTAAGAATCTCAGTGTGGTCAACGGATTTGTTTAAAAGGCATTATGTGGACACATCAATAAAATGCACTAACTGGGTGGTTTCACCATATATACATGTATATTGCTATGTAACATTTCCTAATGCAGTAGTTCCTTGTAATTGGCTAGTTAGTGGAACAGAAAAATGAGTGTTCTATTTCCTGATGTAGGTAAATGCTTTTCTGTGGTAAGTTTTAGTGAAGCATCAATGTATTTAATTATGGTAAATATCACAGGATGAAAAGTCAGCACTTTCTGATTAATTTGGTACCCTATGGAAATGACAGGAAAGAGCTCAGGATTCGTTTTACATTATATAGTGTTTCTTGTTTTAAATATTATTTATTAATCTGTAGTTCTATAACTGGAGCTATTTTGCTGCTATGGATATACATTTTGCTATAAAATTTGGAAATTTTGCTATAAAATTGAGTACATTCATTTTGTCATTTCAAGTCCTAAGGAACTTGATACAGTACACAATAGCTAGATATATTTTACCATAAATGGTAACTTCTTGTATATCAAACAAATGTATATCTTCATGTTTTCCTGTTTTTCTCTACTTTAAAGTAATTACTAGACATTCCCTGAACTTGTAATTGTAATATAGCATTTGTTCCAAAGAGAATTCTACATATTTGTCTCCTCCTCAATCTTGTTTACTTAAAGTGCAAATCCCTTGGATTGTCTTTTATTTAGGCTTGAAAGAAAAAAGGTAAAAAAAATAGACAACTTTAAAAAAAAATGTGGAAGCTGTATTTTAAGGAGAGCAGAGCATTTAGCATTTTGCAGTGGGCTGGTTTTCAAAGTAAAAAAAAAAAAAAAAAAAAAAATTGTGCTAATATAATTGATCTCTAATGAATGAACATGCTCTGTAAGGCTTAATGTTTCCAGTAGAATTAAGGGAATAGTTCCTGGTTTAGTTTTCTTTAGAGAAGCAAATAATGACCGTTAGAGGGCAGCTTAAGACTTGAACTGAAATGTACTGCTAAACATGTTAATACAGTCCTTAAAACATTTCAGGGAAACCTGCAGACCAGAAAAGTTAGAGAAGCTTTGTAACTGGTGGACATGGTACTAAATACTCAGAATACAGGGACCAGGGAGTTAGGGAGGAAGGGGGAAGGAAAAGCACACTGAGTTCCTTTGCTTCAGTCTGAACTCAAAGTCAACTTTAGAAGTGTTTACAGGTGTTCGTTTGCTGTAAGTTACATAAGTGTCACTGGGTTTTTTACACTCTGCACCCCGACCTATCAGCTCTGCAGGCGTCAATTTGTTTAGCTTGAATTAATATTGCTAGCTCTGTATTCTAATGCCAGGCCTCACATGGCTGGCATACATGAATACCTCTCATGTAGGAAGCTCTCCTGCAGCCAGCAGTGCTGGTTTTTCACTGCCGTACAGTTCTAGATCATGGTTTTTCATTGCGGCACAATTCTAAATCCCATCAGGCTCTCTCTTTTCTCATAGTGCTATGCCCAAAGTGCTAAACCCTCTGGAAGCCATAAACCTCGGAAGCTATACTGAAGCTGCCAAACTGCTTGACCCACTGGTCACTCCGTTCAGGACAGTTTGGACGTCTCCTCATAGCAATACCTGATGTTCAGGGTGTGAGGATGCAGTGGTGAAATTGTAAAACTGGTGGTGTGCAGCTGGTCTGGCTTCAGCCCAGGTTCCTAATGAAAAGTGGCTTATTACTGGGTCAGAGAAGGTGCAGGGAGTGGTAAAGCTGTCTGCTCTGCTGTCATAGCTGGTAACCCTGCCTGGAGCCTGTGTACCTGCTGTGGAACAGGCAAACTGTGAGTACTGGAGAGATGAATGGAGTTCAGCAGTATAATGCAAAGCTTACAAACCTGCCTACCAGTTAAATCCTAAAATGATATCAGATCGTGCCTGTAAAGGACAATAGATAGGGCTCTACTGATTTTATTCAGGGATTGAATTTCACTTCAAAATAAGCATGTATAAAATGTGCAATTGTTTGATCAAACAGTTCCTCCTTTATGTTTCAGCCAAGCCTTCAGGGTATATTTCAGGCTTTGTATTATAACAGCTACTGATAAGGTAAATGCTCCCAACAGTTTAGGTAAACATGATGAACTACTGTGGGAAAAGGCAGCCAATTTTCTCAGTAGTGTAAATCCATTCAAAATTTCTTAGATAGCACGGGAAAAAAATGCACATTTTATATCCTGAACTTACCTGCAATATTGTTAAAATTACGGGCAGGAGAATTTTCTGATTTTACAAAGTTCACTGACTTCACCTTAAGTATTCTTCAAATACTTAGAGCTTTCATTGACACACAGATTTATTTCTTCAACTGAAGAAGCATGTGCTGATTTCTACAATCAGATGCCTTTTCATCTGGAACATGAAATGCTAGTGATGAATAAAGTTTTCCATTTTTTTTTTTTTTTTTTTTTTTTTTTTTTTTTTTTTTTTTTTTTATACTAATCTTCTGGATCTCTTCACTAGTTACAGGGAAAACAAACTGGAGCCTGCCTCTTATCAGACCATCTTGGCAACTAGAATACAGTGAGCAAATGAGAAGAGTTTCTTTATCTCTGTACATTTTATGCCAGCGAGCAGAGCTATTTAGATCTGGGTGAGGGAATTTAACCTCATCCAGGAAAAGAATTTTGAGAGTGTCTTCATTCCCAAGGGCTGCTAGAGAATATATCCATCTGAGTTAGAAAACACCCTGATGCCATTGGACTCTCAGTCATTTAGATAATAAAGATGGATATTGAACAGTCACCAAAACTGAAAAAATGCTGACAGTTTTAAGAGACAAAATGAACAAGAAGACAGTCTTCTCCCTGTTACTGTGATTAGGACTTTTACATCCAGCTTTCTCTAGACACAAGAGTTAAGTGCAATGTAGCTACAATGTTTTCTGGTTTTGTTTTTCTGAGACCCCTTAACCCTTTTTTTTCCAAATGTAACTTTTGTGATCGAATGGAAATGTATTTGCATATTTCTATAATTTACACAAAATTATTTTACACAGTCATCTATTTTTACTCTTGAATATTGTATCACTTTAGAAAAAAAAAACCAAGAAGATTTAATTATTTGACTTTTATTTTTTTTTTTTTACGAGTAAGAAGTGATAAAAGGTGATAACAGAAATGGACATAAGATCTGTTAAAGAAGGAGCACAGGTTATTCTGGGGAAAATATGATTCCAGCTTCCCTAGGGTCTCTGCTTTCTTTTTCGAATGATCATCTCTTTCTTCTGCTGATTTTCCATTGGGAAGCAGATGCTGCAGATTTTTTAACCTGGGAATCATATGCTGCAGTTTTTGGAGTGCATGCATTCGTACACTGGCATTGTTCCACGTAGACATAGTTATAATTTATGCTTGTCCCATTTTGGCAAGTCAGGGTCACTTCTCTTGTTTGGCTGCTGAACTCCTGGCAGCAACTGCACTCGTGTTGCATCTGGTTTGCTTCAAGAGAATATCTGTGTTCCGTCAGGAAAAGAAAATAGATCTTCTCATTAAAAACTGACAAACATAAACTGCCCCAACGACATTTGTTTTGGTGTTTGTTGATAGTTTTGGGGGTGGTTGTGATTTGTTTTTGTTGGGTGGTTTTTTGTTTTTGTTTTTGTTTTTTTTTTTTTTTACATCCTCTCTTCCTCCCTCTGACACACACTTACAAATGTGATTTTAATTACCTGTCTCTTCATTAGTGGAACTGTTGTTCTATAGATCTGATTCCACTTAATGGAATAATGTAAACACATTAACTTTGTTGCTATTCTGTGATCATAGAATCATGTAGGTTGGAAAAGACCCTTCAGATCATCGAGTCCAATTGTAAACCTAACACTGCCAAGTCCACCACTAAACCATGTCCCTAAACGCCACATCTACGCTTCTTTTAAATACCCCCAGGGGTGGTGACTCAACCACTTCCCTGGCCACCCTATTCTCGTGCTTGATAATTCTTTTGAATCTCTCCAGGAGAGTGCTGTGGGAAATGGTGTCAAAGGCTTTACAAAAGTCCAGGTAGACAACATCCACAGCCTTTCCCCCATCTACTAAGCGGGTCACCTTGTCAGAGAAGATCAGGTTAGTCAAGCACGACCTGCCTTTCATAAACACATGCTGACTGGGCCTGATCACCTGATTGTCCTGTACATGCCGTGTGATGGCACTCAAGATGATCTGCTCCATAACCCTTCCAGGACTGACATCATCAGCCTGACCGAGTTCTAGTTCCCCAGATCCTCCTTCCGGCCTTTCTTGTAAATGAGCGTTATATTTGCTTATGTCCAGTCAACTGGGACATCCCCAATTAGCCAGGTCTGCTGATAAATTATGGCAGTTGGCTTGTTCAGCACTTCTTCCAGCTCCCTCAGCAGGGTGATAGATTAACTTGAGAAACCAGTATAAACGGAGTATAAGTGAAGCCATGGAGATGCTAAATTAAGTTTTTGGAACTTACACTGAGGAGCCAGGACAACTTCCTTCACAATATGCCAGCTCAACAGGTTCAGAAGATTCACAGTCACCTTGACGGATCACAGTTTTTTTGCTGTAAGGTTTGCAGGTTGTAGCTTCATAAAAAGAGAGAGGGGGGGTGGGGAAAGTGTTCTTCAGATCTCTAGTTCAGAATTAAATGAATGCTAAAACAATTTCAAAGTGCATAATGTCTAATTATTGAGCATCTGCAGTATGTAACATGGGGCAGATTACTATGTAATGTATCTGAAGGCTTTAGGTTTTTCTTTGATCTCAGCTGTACAGAGTCTTTGGAAGATAATGCAGAGTTGTGGTATTCAATATCAGGAAAACAAGTTTGCTTTTTCCTTTTGAATAAATAGTTAAACATAGGGTCTTGGTAAATAGAGGAAGTGAAAACTGAGGGAGTGAGGAATCCTTCCATCCACTCAAAGATAGTTAGAAGTTGAATGCAGCACTCTTAAAGCAGAAAACATGAACATGGCATTACTTACATTTACATTTCTTGCAGCAACCATCAGGAGTAGTCTCTGTTTCATCCTTTGAAAAGTAAAGAAAGATGATGTATTAATGCACAGATGACAACCATGAGTATAAATATGAGTCAGCATTACTGATACTGGGCAGAAGGCTCCTCTGTGATGAACACTGGATGACTTGCTGTCCCCACCATAGAAGTCTTGAATCCTTGTAGCCTCGTGGTAAAAATACTATGCTTTTCTTATTACTAATGTTATAGCAAGATTATTTTTATTCTTAAGACATTTCTGCAACTTTAGTGAAAGTGATTTATTATAGTCTTCCTTACGCCTCCTTGTTCTTTAAAACTGCATTCAATTGATGAAGAATTTATTAAAACTTACAGGATCGCACTCTCCTGGTTCGTACTCAGGGCATATTCTTTTAGTTTGGACTGCAACAAATTGATCTTCAATTTTTTCACATTTGTAATGGCTGCAATTATCAAGTAGCAGGATCTCATCAACCTAAGATTTTATAAGAAAATAAAACAATTTTTTTTTCATTATCATCAGGTATAGTGTTATCACTTCAAAAATGTCTGAGCTAATTGAGTTGTCACACTTTAAAAATTCTCTGACGCTTCTGAACTTCTTTCAAGTAGCAAAAGCAAAATTTTGCAAACTGTGACTAGTTTGAAAGTTTAAATCCTGGATCTGAACACTCGGACCACAAATTAGAAATCATTGCCCAGGTAATCACACATATCAAGATTTTGCTATTCCGAGTAAGCATTCAATTCAGAAAACTGGTGTGTTCTTTTTAGAGTAATTTCAGTTTTAATTAAATTCTCACTAGTAAGGGACATGAGTTGACTCTTAGCTGTTCTAACCTATTGGCTGATAGAGAGATCTGAAAATAAAAGACTTACTTTGAGCACACGAACAGTGTTGTTACTTAGTTTGATTTTGCAAGCTACTTCAATACACTTCCCACAGCAGTCTCCATCCTCAGTCATATATTGATGACCCTACTCGCAAGGAGATGAAAGAGAAAGTATGCCGAGTTGGTGATGGAGAATTCCAGACTTCCTCTGATTGAGGGCTGACTGGGCAGTCTAGCGAATCTTAACTCACCGGTGGGCAAGATGTTTCACATGGAACTGTTTCACAATGCACAATATTTTCCCTAGTCACTGGGTTTTTCTCAGAAGTGCAGGTACATTTCTCACATGAACTGATTGCTACTGACATTCCAACCTGGAAGACAGAAAAGAAATTCAAATGGCCACAGTTTCTATATAACATATATGCAGAGTTGAAAGCATTGCTGAGAACCGCTAAGGTTGCTGAAATGCAAGTGCACCTGAGTTGTTCAATATTCATCGAGCATAAAGTTGTTTAGCTTTATGCCTTGCAAGAAATCACACGTTAGGAGGAGACTAAACGAAGCAATATAAAAGAGAAACGTAAATTAATAAAATGCAGGTAAGACTGGTTTATACTACCTCATTGTTTTACCAGCTTTTCAATCCTCCATTTAAGATTTTTTTTTCCCCGTAAGTCTTGTTCAGTGGTTACAAAATAATTATAATTTACAAATGGAGATTAAAATAATTGGATACATATGCAGATACATAAGCAGAGATACAAATTTACACATGGATTTTAGTCTTTCTGAAATATATCCCTAAAAGGCTCCAATGCTAATGTTTAAATTTTGACTAAATGACCTAAGTACCAATTTTAGCAAAAGATTTACGTATCAATTAAAGCAAAGATCCTAGCTTTATATTTGAAGGTTTTCTGGGTTTATTTCAAAGAGCGGTTGATTTTGGGCTACTCATCAGTTTGGAAAATTCAATAATTACAGAAGTGGGATAGAGTTTAAAAAGAAAGTACATCACTAAAAACGGTACACTCTTGTTTTATGCTACATGTTGGGAAACTCTTCTGTGATCATTTTTTTTTGACATTAGAAAAAAAAAATTCTATTAAGGGCTAGAGATAAAAAACCATGAACTAGGAAAAGAACATTCTCAGAGGTTTATTTTGGTAGAAAGGGTGTATGTTTCACTTCCAGCAATACACCACTGTAAGTGTAACATTCTCACCTTATACACTGTACTGTTTATCACACAGATGTCATCAGGTATTCGTTCTGAAAAATAACAACAAAAAAAATTCTGGAGTAAACTCAAAGTGTGAGACTTTCTGAGAAGTCAAGACGTTATCAAGTTTTGTTAGTAACACAGAGATAATGGAAAACTTGAATTATGGAATACATCCTTAGAGCTCATATTCAGTATAGCTGGATGTTAAAGTAAAGTTTCATCTTTGAATCGAGCTAGAAGAGTTGAGGAGGAATGGCTTCAAACTCAAGCTATACATGAAAAATCCCTTTTTTTGCCCTTTTGGTATCAGGTTCACATCAAATTAAATTAGTTATCTCCTCTTTGAACCCTAGAAGTCCAGTAAATTTCAAAGATGCCTTCAATTGATGCTTTATGACCTCTCAGAACATGGCTTAGATGGAGGATTGACTCTGAGTGGAAAAAAGATTCTTACAATAGTCATATAAATAATTTGACAACATGGAAGAGCCCATTTGTATCTTTCACAGAACTACTTCAAACCTGGCTGTTCCTTTGTTTTGATCTTCCTGTTTTGGGATTAATTTATGGCCACCTTTTCCTTTTTATTATTTTGTATAAATATATATATATAAATATATATATATAAATAAACATATACAACTTGAGGTTTAAAATTTTCATGAACATTCAACAACAGTGTAAGAATTTTTCATACATCAACGATTCAGTTACTGATTACAATTCACTTTGTATTATTGCTTTATCTTGCTTTTGTAGTTAACTGTTAAGCTTTCTGCTGGCTGATTATGCATCTTAGTTTAGCTACAGTTAGGCTAATTTTAGTGTGATCCAATGTTACATAAATAACATTAAATAAAATGCATTAATAACCTTTATGATTACAGAGATAGTTGAGCTACAGAGACCACTTGAAGGTTCCAATATTATCCTGCTCTCCCACCCATTCTAATTCTCTCAGCAAACATCACTGAAAATAACCTTTTGTTTTTAAATAAACTTCTAATGCATATTTAGCAAAAAATGGATGTGTATTCACTGAGCCAGAACAATTTATGGAAGATATTGCTGATTTTGTGAAAGATTAAGAACTTGCTTTAGTTATTAAGAGAAGTGCAAATCTCATTTACCAGAGTGTGTAGCCTAGTGTGTATATATCTATTTTTAATACTTACGGCATTCAAATTCAGGACAACATGGGTCTTTTGGTGGTAGTACAGGCATGGAAACAAATCCTAAGTCACAAGTTGGTGTTTGAGCTGTTTGGCATAGGAGAGGCTTGCATTGTACAGTAGTAGTGAGGGGGTCACAGACACAATTCTGGCATTCACTGATCCATTTTTCTCCGGGCTGAAAATACGGAAATTATTTATTCTTAAGTGCTCTCTCACTCTAATTGTTCTGTGTCACCTTGAGATAGACTCTCAAAATGAGTAAGGAATTCAGGTTAGAGTTTTCTTAGCATACGATTTGAGGCCCTGAGAGCAGGCAAGCTGAGAGCAATCACGGAATTGTCTTCTCTGTAGAAAGAGTGAGATTTTAGCACTTTCATAACTGTTCTACTTATTTCTATGACACTTAAATGCATCTTATTTAAAAAAAAAAAGTCTCTACTATGTGGTATTAGTGAACTTTTCTATCTCCAGATTACTTAAAAGCCTGCTAATGCCAGGTTGAAGGATGGTGCGCTATCAGGTCATTTGTAACATGACCAACTTTGTTATTGAAATACATAAAAGTTGGTTTAAACTGGCTATTAGAGGATAGAAATTGGATTGGTTTTGCAACAATGATATATTAGAAAATAATGAGGGGAACCACCTTTCGTGGCGGACTGACATCAGTACAGTTTCTTTCTACTGAAGTTGTGAGGGATGTTGCTGTGGTTGGTGAGACAGAAGGAAATACATGTTCTGTGGATGAGGCGACTTGCGTTGTAGTTTCTGAGGTGACTGAAGTGAAAGGAGTTGTTAAAGGACATGGCCCTTGATATGCATCAATTTCGCATTCCTGGCTGCAAAGTGCATAAAAATTACAGCCGGCCATATCTGTTCTGTTGTATACCACTTCCCCTGTAGAGAAAAATTGGAAGAGAAATTAAAAGATCAATAAAATACTTAGGGGAAAAAAACAAGAAAATATTGTGAAATATAAAGTGTATTTGTTTATAAAAAGTTCTATTTTTAGATTATTTTGAGTAGGTATCTTTAACTGAATAGACTATTAAGTGTTTGTATTGCTTATGAACATTTTTATAAACATAAAGAAGACACTTACCAGGAGAAAAAAAATTATCAAACACGTGACAAAAACATGGAGTTATTCCGCTTGATGTACTTGGTTGTGGTACAGAAGGTGTGCTGGAGGAAGTACTGAGGATTGCAGAAGTGCCTGTTGTAACATGACTTGATTGTGATGTACCAGTTGTGGGTACTGTTGAGCAAAAGACATACTTCAGTTTCCAGCAGTGAATTTTGATCTCATAATTTTTACGTATTGGAGAGGAATGTTCAACATTCTGGCAAATCAAGCCAACATTTTTGTGCATTCAACTATTTGACCTACTGCTAAGTGGTGATTATAGAAGTCCTTTAGCTCTACCCTGACTATCATCTAGGGATTTGACAAATCTTACAACATTTAGCTCTAAAGTTTTCAAAATTTTCAAAGTCACCACTATCTCCCTCAAGCTTAGGATGAGTAATATCCTATGGGGTTCACTCACACACTTGCCTACCAGATAGTAGTAGCAGAGGGACAGATAGATGAAAAAGTGTTTTATGTGTTGAAAGAAATAGAAATGATAGTGGAAGAAGTTACAGAAGACAGTGAAACCGATGTTGTTGTATGAAATAGCTGTTTGTAAAATTCCCAGAGGTAGACAAGAACATACCTGGGCTGCTTCTGGTAGTGAAATGTGTGGGAAAAACAGTAGTGGCAGTAATTTCTCCAGTAGAAGAAACAGATGTTGAAAGAGTAACCGTACTGCCTACGGTGCTTGTAATTACTGACTGATGGAGAGTGGAGGCGGCAGTGGGTGATGCTGGAGTCTGTGCTGGCACAGTGGAGGGTTCTTGTGGAGGAGACGTGTTTGTGGACATTGTGGTGCTTTCTGCAGTGGTGCTAGAGGTGCTGGTAGTGGTGCTGGCCGAGGTGGGCACTGTTGGAGCTGGCGTGATGATGATGGTTGTGCCCTGTGTTGGTGGGGCAGTGGTACTGAGGACAGTTGTGGTGCCAGGGGTGGGAATTAATTTTGTTGTAGGGACAGTAGAGGTGGTAGTGGGTGATGCTGGAGTCTGTGGTGGCACAGTGGAGGGTTCTTGTGGAGCAGATGCGGTTGTGGAGGTTGTGGTGCTTCCTGCAGTGGTGCTGGAGGTTGTGGTGCTTCCTGCAGTGGTGCTGGAGGTGCTGGTAGTGGTGCTGGCTGAGGTGGGCCCTGTTGGAGTTGGGATGATGATGGTGGTTGTGCCTTTTGTCGGAGGGGGAGAGGTCTTGGCAGTGCTGGCCGTGCTGGCGGTTGTGATGCTGGTTGTGCCCTCTGTTGGAGGGGCCATGGTACTGGGGCCAGCTGTGGTGCCAGGGGTGGGAATTAATTTTGTTGTAGGGACATTGGAGGTGGTACTGGGTGATACTGGAGTCTGTGGTGGCACAGTGGAGGTTTCTTGTGGAGGAGACGTGTTTGTGGACGTTGTGGTGCTTTCTGCGGTGGTGCTGGAGGTGCTGGTAGTGCTCCTGGCTGAGGTGGGGACTGTTGGAGTTGGCGTGATGATGGTGGTTGTGCCTTTTGTCGGAGGGGGAGAGGTCTTGGCAGTG
>WHYT01016878.1:90321-158432 GCA_009806455.1 Tetrax tetrax | reverse complement strand
ATTGCAAGTGAGCACAGAGGGTAGAGAAACTGTATTAAAAAAAAAAAAACCAAGAAAGAAAAGAAAAATATTTTTTTCAGCAGGACTTTCTTTGCTGTATTTGATGTTAGTGTGTCTTTCAACAGTAAGGTTCCCACAGCCATTTTGTAATTGCCCAAATCTGTGAACTTCATGTGCTCCAGCTCCAACAACTGTTTTCAGACACTGACTTCATTTTGGTGCACAACCATTTCAGACCATCAGTTCCTGCTTCTTCTTATTAAAATAACATCACTCACCATCTCTGGGGAACAAGCAGACCAGTGCTTTAATTTGTTAAAAGAAACTTTGATTTACCAAAGTTACAGGACTGAGCTTACAGCTTCCAATCAGATAGTCTGTCTCCAAGTGATCAGGGGGCAGCACAGGGCAGCAAACCCCATCACAGGTATCAGGAGGATGATGGCTGGGCTTTGTTAGAGCCAATTGATTTCCTGTAGAGTCCAGCTCTGTTTACCTTTAGCTTTACCATAACCCTAAAGGCTTTGTGAACTCTTACTCATAGTACTGCATCATCAGAAAAGAAAAAGTAAGTCTATCATGGATTAGGAACTGGAAAAAAATAAGACAAAAATCAATACAAGCAAAATTTCATTTCCACTCCTTTGACTCAGGAAACCTTACAGGTCTCTTGGCATTGCTAGTACAAATTAATCTGTTACATTTTCCTGATATTAACTAAAAATAAGATGGCAAAATAGGCATGCAGTATGAATGTACTATTCAAAGTCTGGGCAAGTTCAAAAAACTTATCAAAGATAATAAAAAAATAAGACATCCGTGCCATGCAGAGTTAAAAAGAAAAAAAAAAAAATTATTTGGCCCTACCAATTGGTGGCTTTTCTATTCAATGCAGCCCCCATGGACAAGCAATTGCACATCAGAGCTATGAAACACAGAATTCCTGACATCGCTATTCAAATGCTACCCTTAATTAATAAAATAAAAAAGCCTCTTACTTAAGAACAATGCTACCTTTTGTTTCCTTTTTATTTAACCCAGGTGGTCTGAGAGAAGTAAAGGTTAATGGTGGAGAATGCTGTTAACAGGCTCATTCTGGAATAAGGTTGGAGACATGAAACCACTGAAATGTTGTCAGTTCTCCAGGATCTCCCACATTTCCCCATGGCTGTGTTCTCTTGCTTGTACTTGGTCTCTGCTTCTGCTTCAGACACAACTTCCCAAATACTAGACCCCAGGCTAGATTTACCATGCAATTTACATCACCTGCATTGTCACTTCTATCATAGTTCTCTGGAGCCAGTGAGGAAGTGTGTTTGAGAGATCATTTTCCCTGCACACTGACAGGTAAGTTCTGTTGTATATCTGATATGAGAGAAGGCATGTAAACTCATGAAAGTTACATCACTGTAAGTCACAAGAGACAGACCCTTTTGGAAAACAGACTAAATGTAACCTAAGTATGTTAGGAGAGAAGAGGTATATTTTGGTAAGTTATTAATCATTTTGCCTAAAGGAACAATAGCACACCACTAGAAAATGTTAGACAGTGACTCCACTGTAAGAACCAGGAGATATGCCCAGCTCTATTCCCCAGATCCCACCACTTCACGTTAATGTGCTGTGGGTGAGAAATGGGAGTATAACTTGGCACTTTCATCAGATCTGATTGAGCTGGGACAGTCTGAGAGGCCAAATTCATATGAACAGATAAGGCAAATCAACCCTGAGAAAACACCTTGTATTTAACCAAACTGACAAATGTGATAACACAACTCCTGTGAGAATAGGTCTAGAGGACTTCTTTCCAATTCATCTTTCTTAAGAAAAAAAAAACCAAAGAAAGTGACAAGAAGTGTTTCAGCAAGAGATCTTGACAAAAGGTGATATCTGAATTTTTCTACTAAGACTTTAAAAGACAGTTGTAAATTGTTGTTAAGTTATCTTTGTATCCTCCCTAGTCCATTATAAAAAGAAAGCCTGTAGTCTAACTGCATGAACAGTGCAACTAGTAAAAGGGAGTCATGCTCCTGCTCTAGGGAATCAGGCAGCCTGAAATCAAGGTCCCCAGACACAGTTTGGGAGTTTAACATTAAGAAAGCTCCACAACATCCACAAGTTGAAAGGGAGAGGATGTTTTTCAACAAATGGAAACATCTCTTGCCTGCAACAGAGAATACTGATGTGAATTTATTTTATGAACTGCAAAGCTTATACAAAACAAAGCAAAATCAGCCTAATACTTGATATTCTACAGGAAGCCAATAGGACAGTGGTGATTAGATCTGTTGTCCATTAGGCACCACTAAACTGCAGTCCCCAGTTCTTGATCCACTGGAGTTGGCTATACACATTTCAAAACCAGCAATGGCAACTGACTCTAGCTTATCGGAATGACCAACTTAAAACCAAAAACCTCATTTTTGTTCTTGAACCTCTGTCTACGTTGCTTAGAACTATTTACTACTGGTAAAGATATCAGATGACATGCCAGTCTTAAGGATGAAGCATGTTGAGACTTTATTTTGGCTTTCTACAGCTTTGGGAAGTGGAGAAATGGTCACTACTTTGGCTGAGGTGGTGCCAAAAGCTGAGTGTTCATTCCATTGAAAGCAGCATGGTCTCTGTTTTGAAGCTGCTACTGCAGTGTATGTATACTTGCCATCATGTGGGTCTGATAAGTATCTGGTGTCATTGAAGCACATGCCGTATCAGGAAGGCTGAGGGAACTGAGATCATTAGATTGGAGAAGAGAAGGTTTGGTGAAGATATAATAGCAGTCTGCCAGAACATCCAAGGACATCACAAAAAAAAAAAAGAGGGAACCAAGCTCTTTACCGAGGTACACAGGAGAAGGCGGAGAGATAACGGTTATAAATTGGCACAGTGTTAACTAAGTCTAGATAGAATAAAGAAAAAAAAATCACTATGAGTATAATTAAGCATTGGAACAAGGCCCAGAGTGATTGTGGGACTTCTCTCCTTGGAGGTTTACAAGATCTGACTGGATAAACCCATAAGCAACCTAGTCTCAATTCAGTATTGACTCTGCTTTGAGCATGAGGTCCTTTCCAGCCTAAATGGTTCTATGATTCCATAAATCATTTGCTGAGATTTCATTACCTTGTCAGAAGAGTTTAGAAAAAACTTGTAAAAGGTCACAGAAGTAGTCTGCTGAAGAATTGGATACAAGAGAGTTATTTCCTTGGGGCTGGAACCCATCTGCAAGTTGGTGTATTTTTCCTCTTACAAGATTTTGATAGTTACTTCGAAGTTCGGACATATTTACTGGGAGGCTTAAGCTTACAGAATAGAAGGTGTGCTGAACTCTAGGTAGCATTAAAATTTTGGTCTTTGTTGTCTACCTTGGGATTGCAAAATATCATTTGGTTATTACAGAGTAGCCTCTTTTGAGTTACTATACATTTATTTGAGAACAGTCTAGTTCAGATTGTGGGACGATAAGGTCATCAATTCACAGCAAGCATTTTGTCTTACAAGACAAAGTCAGTTTTGTCTGACTAAAAGATCACTCATGAAGGCTAATGAGAACCAGGACGGAGACACAAATGCTGTTTTCATCCCCTTTATTTTTCTAAGTCATCTATTTGCTCTACTTGCATCATGTTACTTTTTCTTTTTTTTTAATTTCTTCATTTGATCACAAGGATTTAGCAAGGTCATGCAGTTTCCAGTATTCTTATTTGTAGCAGTTTGAGAGATGATTAACATAGTTTATCTCTCAGAGGGACAATAAGATAGCTTTCACAGTTTACCAGAGGTTAGGAAATGTGCATTTGGTCATGAGTGCTACAGAGTAGTACACCTGTAGCTCCAGCATTTCTCATTTGAATAAATGATCAGCTAGCCCAAGTGATGTCCAAAAGCAAAGGTTAGGTTAAATACCTTGGAAAGATGGATGAAACAGAAAAGATTTTTTTTTTTTTCTGATCAAAATTAATGTAGTGTTTCAGTAGTCCCTCTGTTATGTCATTTTCTAGGCTATGTGATTTATTAAGCTCTCCATTTTGAAATCTAGGAGCACTGACAGACTTCAATGCTGCTTCCAAGTGTAATTGATTCTCTGATTACATTGACTTATTCTTAGGTCAAATTTCTAAGTCAACGTGCTGCCCAGTTTTTTCTATCCTGAATTACTTTTATCTCTCCTATTTGCTGTAAACTCTTGCCAGTTTTGTCATATGAAATTGTTTTCTATGACACTGCCAAATTTTGTTGAGCTTTTTATCTTTTATGAGATTGTATTCTGCTGGGAATATTGACTTGAAATGCTAGTGTTTTTGCAAGCAGTATTTAAAGTTAATGTCACAGCTGCCTGTGTTTTAAGATGGAGAAATCCCTCTAATATAATATTTTTTTAATTAATATTGAGCCATTTTTACCAAACCTGTTCTAATTTCACTTTTCCTGCCTGAGCTGCAATCCTATCTTCCCAGTAGTACAGTTAGGCACACCTTTTTTCCTTTGGCAAATCTTCTTTGAAAGTCATCCCTGACGTCTGCATTACCATTTTCTGTTCAGCATGAAACTCATATATGAGCATGAAATACATATATAAGTGTTTTGGTAATAGTGATTTTTTTCAGGGATCTCTTCTTTGTCTTTACAACTACACATCTTGAATACCTTTTACAGCGGTAGTAGTTTCAGGTACAATCAGTAAGTGCAGATCGGGCACAAAGAACTGGAGTTTGTCTGTTATGTATACTTCATTAAGATCTAGTTGCACTATGGAGTGTGAAGGCTATGTTCACTATGCTAAAAGTTAACTAGATACTTATCCAGTGGAGGACGAGATGGTATGAAGGTTCTTCCCTGCTTTCTTCACTAAAGACAATGTACACACAAATTTTACAGGCACAATGCAGGTTGTTCCACTTGTTCTGGAATAGAAAAGCTTAAGGTGAGGATGAAGCATATACTTCTACAAGTGCTTCTACAAGTGCTTATATTCACATCTTCATACGGAAGAAATTATTCCCAGTGCTCAAAAATTGCTGATTCTAAATGAAAACTGAAATGGTATCTTTCTACTCCCTTGCATGTACATGATTTATACTTTTCTGCTAAGTACAATATAAACTCAGTTAACTTAGGAATTCTTATTCATTAGTTCTTCACTTTAATTTCAAGGGTAGCACATCTTCCCATGCTGATTCTCACTGGATTTTATTTTGTGATTGGAAGTTGCCTCTAAGAACTACACAAAGCATATACAATATGTGACCTACTAACATTTAAAGAGTCAGGTCTCCAGAAGTGGAAAGACTCACGAGGTAAATGGCACATGACACTGGCAGAGGAGGGCCTGTTCATGTTAGAAAACTACTAGAGAGGCTTCTTGAAGAAAAATGTCTCACTCAATAGGCAAGTCTTGTATACACAACTGAACAAAAAATACATGTTCTTAAGAGAGTTCAAGTATTGATGTACACAGGCAAAACTCATTGGGCAGATACTGCCATTTAAAGAGGAAGCATGGGCAGATAGAGGACCTACAAAAGATACAGCACTTAAACCCATATTGACCAATTGCATATGCTTCCAGGGTACAGCAAGGGAACTCTATAACTACAGATAGCTATCAGGACAAAGATGGTTATCAAAACCCATCCATTTAGAGACAACCTACGTATTCAGACTGTTGAGGCGGAATGTGTATAAATGGCCAGCAGAGGGTTCAATTTCTACTGATCTCCACCATTAGGAAAAAATACATATCTAAGAAAAGACCATTTTTTAAAAAAGAAGCAGAGATTCATTATTCCAGTGAGGAATAGTAAAGCCTTTTCATGCTATATGAACCTATAGCATGAGATTTGTTGTTGCTATGTACACCACAATCAGTTGAAACCCAGAGCTTATTTGAGATACATATGAGCAAATGCAACAGTGTGTTGCACTGTTTGGCAGCTGCCCATACTCAGGGCAGATGTGGCTAGGGGTAGGACAACCTGAAACATCTTCCCAGTTAGATCTTTTTGTTTTTAGCAGTGCAAGATAGTTCATTTTATCATTTTAATCAAAGAGAATAGGCTGCAATGAACAAGAGAATTCTTTCATCTCAGCCATTGATCACTTCATAAAATTGGTAGGGTATTTTCAGCCTCTCAGTTACTTTGGATTCCTCTTCTGACCCCCAAACATATGCCATGAAAAGAAATAAGTTCTTATCTGAAACGATTATAAAACTTATTCATATGCTAGGAGTATTTCATTACTTTTGCCTCTTTTAAAGCTGCTCATGTGTTATATTTGCTCTTTGTGGGCTACGGAGGGTCTGCTGTAACAGTAGTATTAACTAGCAAGTGCCCCCAGGTGACCCTGACATTAAGCTACAGTGTCTTGAAGTTAACAGGAGATGTTCTCTCACACACATCTCCAAATGATAAAATGGTTATGGAAATGTTCTTTGCTGAAACATCATAAAGATTCAAAGGTCTACAAGAAACATTTCTCTAAGTGAAAGGTTCCCTAATTGCGTCATGAAAGAAAACTTTTCTCAAATAACTTCAGATTTGTTTGCGTGCTTGGTTTTACTAGAGCCTTTAACATGCATGCTAGAGCAATGAGACTTGAAATTCAATAGAAACATCTGATGCCTCATTGACATTCCTTGGGGAAAGACAGAAAATTTTCATGTTTGGAATTCTCTTCTTGTAACAGAAAAAAAGCACTAAAATGGAAGGACTGTAAATTCAAAAGAAAATGTGGAAACAAATTATCAATCAGCAACCTGAGAGCATTAGATAAAGGCAATAGCAATCTAACAAAACTCAGAGGCTTGAGAGAAAGTGCTTGTTGCAAACATTGCAATGCTGTGTCAGACAAAAGCATTTTCCTTTCTCAAGGGATTTCTTCACAGGGAGGTAGACAATGATATAATCAGTTTTAGCACATATCTAGAAATCAAATTTCTTAGCAGAAGCAGAATTTCCCTACCAGGCCTTCTCCCCAGAATATATTTGAAAATAAGTAATTTAGCAGCATATTACGAATTCAAAGGTAGGCATTTTTAACAGTAGATACAAACTCTGACCACATTTTTATACAGAAGAGCTCCTAGAACACAACAGACTACTCTTCCCATGATACAGTTATCCTTCAGACAGGGACAGTTTCTGTTCTTCTAATGAAATGTCTTTGCGTATTTAGTTTAAGACGTTTCACTGTCCTGAGAAAAGAGGGGAAGAGAAAGAGAAACCTTTCCTCTTTTTCCTAATCCTAACTTAGGTTACTGTTGAATCATTTCAAAAGAAAAACTTCTGAGGTTTCTAAAATTGCCCCTGAAGCTAAATTATCTTGCCTTTAGACTGCTTCCAGAACTGAGTTCTAGCGCTGGGTTTTAAGGTTTTTGACTAACCAGACAGAAATAACACAGACATCACCCTCTCCAAATTAGAGAACGTGTCTGCTGAGTAAATCTGCCTATCAAAGGCTCAATACTTTGCCCCTAATCTTTTTAGCCTTCAGCTACATAGACTAACATTGCCTTTTAACTAACTAGGGTTGCCCATTTACCTGCCTTCTTTCTGAAAACCTTGCTACGCACAGTGTCTTGAGAAAAGATCTAGCAGGTAGGAGTGCTTCCTTCTCACCCCTGTAGCCTGAGGAGTAATTATTTAGTTAATGACACCTGACCTAAGCTTCAATGATTGAGGCATCAACCTATGGTCACTGATCTACTCCAGATGGAGAATTGTAAGCAAGAATGGACCTACTCTTTCACAGCTGGTTCTTTAACAGTGTTTGCACACCTGTGGTCTAAACTATTTCTGATAACTGAACAAAGGCTCAGACACTCCTAAAGCCCTAGAAATCATGTCACACTGTTGTAGCCCTAGGGGTCCCTGGAGTAATTCTACCTTCCTAGATTTGTGTGTGTCGTAGTTTAGCCCCACCTGGGAAAAAGCTACGCAGTTTTTCACTCAATCTCCCCACCCTCTGAGAGAATGGAGAAGAGAAAATATAGCAAAAAGCTCAAGGTTTGACAGAAAGACAGGGAGAGATCCTTGAAATTACCAATACAGGCAAAACAGATTCGACATGGGGAAAACTATTTATTTATAAATATTACTAAAACCAGAGCAGGATAACGAGAAAGAGGAGAGAACAACTTCCCCCCACTCCTTCCTCTTCCCAGGCTTATACTTAATTTCAATTATCTCTACCTCCTTCCCCTCCTCCAAGCAGCACAGGGGGAACAGGGAATGGGAGTTATGGTCAGTTCATCGCATGTGGCTTTCTAACGCTCCTTCCTCCTCAGGGGAAGAACTCCTCACATTCCTCCCCTGCTTCAACACGGGGTCCCTCCCACAGGCTACAGTCCTTCATCAGCTGCTCCAGCATCAGGTCCTTTTCCACGGGGTGCAGTCCCTCAGGAAGCTGTTGCCTCAGCAGACCCTCCACAGGCCACAGCCTCCCTTGGGCATCCGCTTGCCCCAGCATTGGGTCCTCCATGGGCTGCAGGTGGATCTCTGCTCCTCCGTGGGCCTCCATGGGCTGCAGGGGGACAACCTGCTCCACATGGGCTGCACCACAGGCTGCAGGGGAATCTCGGCCAGGAGGGGCATTACTCCTCCCCCTCCTTCTTCACTGGCCTTGGCGTCTGCAGCCATTCCTTTCACAAGAAACTCTTCACAATTGACTCAAGCAGATGCTTCTCATCTTCTCTTCATGTCTCCTCTCTTCACTTCTCTCGGCCGGGCCAGGCCCAGACAGCCACCCGGTGTGAGGTCAGAAGGTGAATCCTGCAAGGCCCACAAGGCTCGCGCCTCCCCCTCTCTGCCCCCGCTTCTGCTTCTTCACTCCTTTTCCTGCTCCATACTGACTATGCTTTCTTACTTCAGAGAAGTCTGTGAGTTTACTAACGGTTACGTATTGTCATCAAAGAAATGAAAAGCATGAAAAGAAACAAGACCTAAAAATATGATCTGCTGAAGAGCAGAATAGATAAAACTCTTTCTTGTGCACTCAGTTGTGAACAAGAAGAATGCAGTCATTGCCTAGGGAAAGACACGGTTCCCAGTAGATCTTCTTCAGCTGTTAAGACAAAACATGTAGTAGTCTCTGCATTCATATTTTCCTTGTACCTCCACTTGAAAGCCCTGTGATCATTTGTGCTGCCTTTACCCAAAGACACATGATCATTTTTCACATACCATCAGCTTCACTGGCTTAGGGAACGAAGCACCTGTCCAGTTCCTCAACACACCATAAGTAAGCAGGTGTCTTTCAGGTAAGTTGAAGATATGAAGGAGGAAGATCTGAGCCACTTCTCTTGCCTAGTATTTTGAGGAATAGCATGCTGAGATATGCACTTTACCTCCCCCAGTCCAGTAGGACATGCCTTAGCATCAGCCCAGGCTCATACACTACATAAAACCAAAGATGCTGATGATACAGAACCATAATCCCAATGAGATACAACCTCTGTGCTGAGTCTAGCAGGAGGTAGTTTAAACACATGCCAGCACTCATTTCCAGATCCCCCCAGCCTGCGTCAAGTTAGAGAGGGTCTTGAACCCACTGTGCAAAGGGAATAGCAGTTTCCCTGCAAGGCGTTGCCAAAAAAACAACTGGAGAACTGAAATGATCTGTCTTCAAAACCTTATGCATAGATCTCCTGGAAGAGCTGCTTTGCTGTCTAGTCTTTTAAGAGATGCAAGGTGCCCAAAGATTCCAGTAAAATGCAAAAGTAGGGCTAGATATTCTGCATGCTTACCTATGGTCAGAAACTAGGCCCTGTGTTTCTCTAATCTTGTAAAAACTGTGGTAAGCTCCAGGATTCCCAGTAGAATTTCAGAGTAATGCCAAATATAGAAACTTAATTCAGGGAGTAATGAATACCGTGAATTGTGCATTAGCGTTCAGTGCCAGCTGCTTAGAACAGATTTACCAGCCAAATCTGGTTTAGTCACTTTTAGCTAATGTCCATTTAAAGTGGCCAGGAAGGAAGTAGCAAATATACCTTCAAAAAACAGAAGAACTACCATGGAAAGTAGCCAGAAAAAAAAATTTCCAGTAAGGCTTAACTGGCAGTACAATCTGCAGACTCAGATGGAAACTAGATGGAAACTAGAAAAGTCTGGATTTTCCAGCACTTCTATTCTCACTAGAACTTACTATGGTTATATTTAAACACCACAGGAAGCCAACACCACTTGTCCTCTTTAATGAGTACATTTGTGACATAAGTGGCACAGTTACTGCTAGGTTTTGGTGACCTCAGATGGACATGCAGGAAGGCTCTGGAGGTTTTGGAAGAGGGTGAGTTAAGCACTTAGCTACTCATTTCTCAGAATTAGGGTTCAGATTTCTTGGAAATGTCACAGCTTCAGGGAGTGATGATGTCCCATCTTAGACCCATAATAATGAGCAAGTGCTCACCAGAGAATCAATGCACTGACTACACTCTTCATCCACAGAGCTGGTCACTTCATACTCGATCAAGGAGGATTTGCCCTGGGCAAAACTGTGTTGAGTGCTCCCAATTACTTTCTTGCCATTCACATATTTGGAAATGGACTCCAAGAGAATGTGCTCCATGATTTCTCCAGGGACTAAGGTGAGGCCTGCTGACCTCATAGCTCTTAATTCCTTTTCCAATTTAAAGGAAAACCTGCAACTGAACAAAAAAAAAAAAATGGATTCCAAGTTTGTGCTAAGTGGCTGAGACAAGAGTTCTTCAAACAGCCAATCAAAGCATATCAGCCTCCACTGGACTTCCAAACATAATGAAGCATTTAAGGTTCACAGGCAGGTAACATATTTCATTCACCTCACACTATTTTTAAGCTGGTGACCTCTGTGCTTTTCAGTTACATTGCTTTAATCAGTCCATGCTCATAAACAATATTTTCAATGATAATATCACAAACTTGGCTGCTACTGATGGTCTCAGAATGAAAAGTAGTTTGGAAATCTTTCTTTATCTATTTATTTAGGCTCTTAAGGAGTAACAAAGATAAATGCTCCTAATAAGAGTATTAATTTATGCCTCAAAGAATCAACATAGCCTTTTTCTTTTCTTTTCTTTGTTATCTTTTTTTATTGATGACACATGGGAAAACTGGAGTATGTGTCATTTTGAGTTGATAATTTTCAAATTTTGGTCCTGCAATATAATTTTCTTATTGCTCATTTAAGTTGCCTCAGAGAATAATCTGTAATAGAATCAAAGTTCCATTAGAATGCAAGTTTGATCTCGTCAAAATAAAAATAAATAAAGAAAACATCTACCAATAAAAAGTCAATCTATGGTAAAACCCTGACTGATTAGAAATATTACTGCTGTTCTTTAAAATAATATGTGACAGACATGTTCCTGTTGGTTAGTTATCAACATTTAAATTATCTGGAAAGAAAAAAAAAAGCAATAAAAATAATAAAATTCAGAGGTATCACTCTATTTCATATGGCTGAAAACAAATCCCAATTAAAAATACGATATACGGTGCAAACATATACTATAATACACTACATATTTCTTGAAATGATTAATCCAAATGTTAGCTTTATAGAAATTGTTTCACACTTAGACATGTTCTGAAAATCTGGATCCTGGAAATACAGATATTTTGCTGATATGATTTCCAAAAGTACTTTTAAGGTATAGTGTGAAATCAAATTTTCATTGTACATATATTATGTTTCTGTGTGTTGCAGTAGATAGTGGTTTAAGACCATGACACATGTTTGTCACAATGGCATCATCTTAATCTAGAGAAATTGGTAGCAATCTGCCACTGTTGCCATGGCTAGAAAGAGTAGCCTGAACGTTCTCAGAATGCTTTGGTAATAACTTCCCTGCTTTCCATTGCTGCCTCCAGTGGAGCCAGCACTGGAAGGAAAGACAAGGACACTATCACACCAGAAATCTTCACTAGTTATTTAGGAATGTAACCAGAAGCACAAAGCATGAAACTGAATTAGGTTCCTGGTCTGGAAAGCCATGAAATGCTCTTCCATTTCTTCTCTACAGTCATCCATGTCATGTGCTTGCAAGGAGAATCCAGAAGCCACCCCTCTGACACTCAGGTGGACAAGAAATTAAAGTAGAAAGAACTTTTTCCTACAACTGAAGTCACAATATTCTGTATTCTGGTGATCAAAGAAGAGACAGCAACCATAGCGACAAGTCAAATCATGCAGATAGATCCAAAAGCAATTTTCATTGGAGAGTAAGGGATTATTAACAGAGATTAATCACAAATAGATGTTACACTGCCCCTGATTTGGGTCCAGAACTGTATTTATATATATGTATGTGATAAATAAATCTTAAGCTGAAAACCATAATATGATTCCTCAGAACATCCTTTGATGTTAGATACAAGCTGAAAAATAATCTTCACTTGTAAATCCATGTCACCAAGTTTGTAAAAAATGTGCACTGAAATAAGAAGGCTGATTTGCACCATGCATGTGAGCCCAACACAAAGAAATCATTAATGGCATGAATTAGCCACTCTGTTAGAGAATGTTTATAAGATAAAAAATACAGAGATGATCTAGGGTTTGCAAATCTTGTTTTAAGTATGTAGGAAAACAAACAAACATGAATTTAGCTAGTAATAACCATTTACATATTTATGGCCACTGTGCTGAAAAGTACTGCCTCTTGGCACGAGAACAAGCTGAAAATATTTTATTCATTTATTTATGTCTTTGTTTGTTTTAAGATGTAGATTCAAATTTTGAATAAGAATTTCACATTTCGTTAGAAAAAAACAAAACAAAACACAAGGATGACCAAACTTTGCTATTGGCGAGGTAGAATGTAAACTTTACAGTGTGTACTTGATGTAGCTGACAGGACAGCGTCCTCCAGAATCAGTACGCAACTTGAAAAAAACAGGCTTTGAGAGTGCTGGCACTTACCATCACACCAATTTGTCAAAAAATGGCTAGTGGTGTGGGGATATTGATTTTTGAGCAGCCCAAATGGAAACGCTTTAGAGGAACTTCATTTTAATTCTGCCTTTCAAAGTTCTGTCCTGGTTTTGTTAAACAGTTGGAAAAATAAAGGCCCCAAATCACTAGTGAGTTCATTGAATTTTGTCCTTAGATGCATAAAGAGGAAAATTTAAATGTCAGCACAGTTAAGTATTACATCATCCAGGACAGGAAGGTATTTATCCACTGCAGACCTGCCCACCTTTGTTTTGATGTTGAGGTATCAGTACCAAATTTATTTTTTTATAATCCATTGACTTGTCTGCAGATGACCTACTTTCCCTTGCCTCAGATAATTAAAAGGTCCCACAGATTAACTGTCACCTCTGATTGGACTGTCTGTTTCCTTTTTTATTTGACAAATATTATCTTGTTGACAGTGTTTGACGTGCAGCCAGCAGGCTGAAACAGCTCAAATTTTGCAGATATATTTTGTTATCAACATCTTGCATACCAGTGGTTTTCATTTGCTGTCCTTCCTAGACTATGTATAGGCAATGCTGGCTATAAGGCAATTCATGGAGGATTAAATACTTCAAGAAGTACATAATCGTCACCATAAACCTTTCTGAATGCATCATGCATATTTATTGGCACCCACTTACAAATCATTACTGTACGGTAGGCAATTTCCAATATAACTAGCTTCCTTAAAGGTGTTATATGATGGCCCTTATTTTAATTATGACAGTCAGAAATGGGAAGGCAGTAGGTTAAAACATTTTTGTTTGAAATTAAGATTCTTTACCTGCAGCATTTAAACTATTAAATAAATAAATTTGTTTAAACACAGTTGCAATAAAAATTATCTTCTCAGAACTAGTCATAACTAGAAGTTGGCAAGCAGTTTATGCTAACGTACAATTAGCTGCTTGGATTTAACAAGAGGTTTTTGTGGGAATTATTGTTTAGTTTGTTGTCTTTCTGATTAATACTATTAACTCTTTTGCTTGCATGTCTTTGTTGATTCATTTCTCCAGATTCTATTATGTTTTCATCTGGGGGAAAAAAAAAAAAAAAGCACATCCTAAAATTACAATTTCTCATAATTTAACCCCAGCCGGCAACCAAGCACCACACAGCTGCTCACTCACTCCGCCTGCACAGTGGGATGTGGCAGAGAATCACAAGGGTAAAAGTGAGAAAACTCATGAGTTGAGATAAAGCCAGTTTGATAGGTAAAGCATAAGCTGTGCACACAAGCAGAGCGAAATAAGGAATTCATTCACTACTTCCCATTGGTTGGCAGGTGTTCAGCCATCTCCAGAAAATCAGGGCTCCATCATGGGCACCAGCTACGTTGGAAGACAAATGCCATCATTTCAGATGTCCCCTTCTTCCTTCTTCTTCCCCCAGGATATATGCTGAGCATGACATCATACGGTATGCAATATCCCTTTGGTCAGTTGAGCTGAGACACAGCTGTCCTGGCTGTGTCCCCTCCCAACTTCTTGTGCACCTCCACCCTACTTGCTTGTGGGCTGGCATGAGAAGCAGAGAAGTCCTTGATTCTGTGTGAGCACTGCTCAGCAATAAGTAAAACATCCCCATGTTTTCAACAGTGTTTTCAGCACAAATCCAAAACATAGCCTCATCCTAGCTACTGTGAAGAAATTTAACTCTATTCTGGCCAAAACCAGCACATCACTGTGGGGTCTGAATGTGAAATCACCGCAGGCTTTGAGCAATAAATAGAACATGATTGTGCTACTGTATGTCAGATGCAGAACTCCAAGAAAATCTGATGTCATAATCCAGTTTCTGGCTTCCCACAAGCTCTGAACATGATGAAGCACACATGCCTATAGCCAGGTGCTGCTTTCATTCATTCAGGTACTGAGTCAGCTGCTTTGGCTGCTTGCAAGATGCAGCTTTTATAGGGTTAGTGATGAACAATGCTGAGGCTTTGCAAGAAAGATGAAACTGCCACATTGCTTGTGATCAGGGTAAAGCTCACATCATGGGAGTAATAGAAAATTTTCCCCTCCCAGTATCTTACATAGACATCAAGACTTCGAGCTTTGTAAGTATGAAGATGCAACTCATCCACTAGTAGCTTGTGCTCTTATTATAGCAAGTATGGTTGGGAATTTAAGGAAGAGCAGTAGGTAATCAGCAGCAGTCTATGGAGAACCTAGTTTAGACTACTTCCACAGTCATGTCAGCAATCAATATTTAATCTTGTCTCTGCATTTTTTTTTATTCTAGCCATCTTCTTCTCACACTCCCATAAGATTAGAAATTGCAAATACTGATAAAAACATTAATTTGAAATTACCAGAAAAAAAAAAAAAGCTATGTGTTTCGCCTTCTGAAAATCAGTTTTATTACTTGGCAAGTCTCCTCAGTAGGCAGATTTCAGTTTCAACTGAATGCTTCACCTAATCAATTCCAATATTTGCTTTTTGCTTTATATATCACAAAGCAATAGAGATGATTGATTAAACATTAAAGGAATGTGCGGTAGCTCCTAGTGAACTGAATAGATAAAAGAGCCTATTTCCACTTTCTTCTTGGAAGTCACTGGATTGCTGCAGGGAGACCTTTGTAGCCCTCTGGAAGCAACAGCACAAGCAATGTCAAGTGGCCTTGCAAAATATTGAAGCTGTCAGTGCATCCTGGCTGTGTACTTGCAGTCTGTTTGGACATCAATGAAAGGGGGAAACACTGATCCAGAAATCCCCAGAAACCTGAGCTACTGTGGATGTGTTCCAGCTTGTATTGATAGAGAAAACAAATTACACCCACTGTTTTATTACAAAGTGGGAAGCGGAAGTTAAAAAAGTAGAGATCTCTGTGGGGAATCTCACTTCTTACAATCTATCCCACAGAAAGCAAAAGTCCCCTTTGGGCCCTGATACCAAACTCAGACAACAATGTCTAAGAGGGACTTACAATGAGAGACTGCCTTGGGCTGCAGCAAGGGCATGTAGCCATTCCCAGCCCTGTCAAGGAGTCCTGGTACATAAGATCCATGAATTTGCCTGGTAGGGCTGTGAGTCCTGGGGTAGGATTAGAAAAAATACAGCACAAAGGTGTCAGTGTGCTGAGCAACAAGCACTTACTCTCCTCTCTGCAGTGCCCAGCACAGACTTTAGAGGTCATGTCTGTAACAGGGCAGAACTGTGTTAATCCTCCACAACATCATCTCCGTTGACATGTGCCTCTCAGCAGCCTAGCCTCAGCACGCTGCCTCTTCCCTGGTTACAAGGAGGTGTTTGAAAGGAGTCTAAGTTTATTATCTTCAGTTTCAGTGTATGGAAAGTCTTTTACCCCACATTCAGGGAGCACTGCTCTGATCTCACTGTCTTGTTTAGTGGACAGACACAAGAAGAGGATCCCACTGCTACCAGAGTAGAAACTAAGCCCATTTTATTACTGACAACAGAGTTGAGGAGTTTTCCTCTACCCTATTGCAAGTCAACTGAGCTCTCTATGGCTATACAGAGTATCTGAACTTCATTCTACACTGCTCCTTTTAACTCCAGCAGGATATTGTCTGCAAGAAAAGCTCAACATGGACTAAGCAAGAAACTCTGAATTCGTTCCACACTGCGTACTTGTTCACGGATACACTGCATCAACACAGAGACACTGATACAAAGAACAAACACAGTAATGTTTGAAGAGAATAAACATTAAAGAATTCTGTTTATCCCTGCTAGTAAAATTTGCACTGAAATTCTTCCAAGTTTGCACTCCACAGGATATTTATTTAAAAGGGAGGGGAAGGAAAACAATAGATCTAAGTGAAAATCCATCAAAAAAAAGCATCATTTCTCTGCCAGGTGCAACAGAAAGGAAGATAAGACAGATAATAACACTGCTGGAGCAGAATGCTGTTTAGGTTGATGGATGAGAAGAGCTGACAGCTTGCAGAGACTGTGGGGGTAAGCTGTTGGGTATGGTGTCAGAGAAAATAAATCTACACATCCTTGTTTCTCACAAACATGGCTCTATTGCAAATGACACAGTCCATCACTGCATCTTATGCTGATTTTTGCAACTTTGAATATGAAGTAAGAGTACATTTTAAAAGCATGTAGGAAGTGCTGCTGTACACTTGTAGAGAGCTGAGTTGCCATATCTGAGAAACTTCAATTCCTGTTTGTTCCACTGTACATTTTACACCACTGAGAATCCACCTGTCACCAGAGAAGTATTCAGCAAGGTGGCAGGATATAGCACTTGGCGCTCTTGTCAGTGAACATATTAAGTTCACTGGAAACAATGTTAATATATTAAGCGACGTGGGGAAATGGAGGCAGTTGTAAGGAACAGTCATTGCTCCATGCACTGGCAATACTGACTAATTGAGTGAGAGGAAAGGGAAAAATATGTGGTGCTACAAGGTGAATATACAAACAATTCTAGCATTGAAAGTGTTGCATTGCATATTTTTTTTTTCAATTATCATGAGAAAGGTAAAATTTTTAGGTAACTGAGAGATTCATTTTTTTTTAACCAGGCCAGTAGCTGGATAAAATGAGCAAGTTCTTGAATATGCAAATTCATAATCAAACCTTAGACTTTCCCTTAAATTAGCATGACACTGACAATATTGAATGTCATAGCTGTCAGAGAGTACTTTTCACTTGTGTGTCATAAAACACTGAGCAAATGTAGGAAAAAAAAAAAAAGAGTAGTACATTATACAGAGAGAATCTGAGAAAGAGAGAGACATAGTGATTTGTCAAGGGTAATTCAACAGGGCAAGAATGGGAACCAAGTGCTGTAATTCCTTCTCCAGCATTATATCCACTGAACCATCCTGCTACTGTGTAGCTTTCTTCTGCCTTTTAACTTTTTCTTAAAATTTTGGAATTGCCAGTGAAGTCATATTTGTGGCATCACGTCTCCTTAGAGGGCAATAACACAACTACTGAAGTCAAACACACAGGAGATCTTAAGTTCTCAGAAGAGTAATGGTACTTCCATTGTCAGTCTGATCTCAAGAAGAGTGGACAGAGCCACTTTGGACAGATCATTAGGAATGCCTCTGTACTCAGAGTTCCACTTCCAAAGAGGGTTTGAAACAGGTGATTGAGCTTGGCTGGTCACTTTATACTAGTGGATGATGGGAAGGTGGAGAGTGATGCTGTTGAAATCTGTTATTTCTTTGACTCATTCTGCCTGTTTCCTATCGAGTGCATCTACTAACCCACAGAGCATATACTGGGCAAGTGAGCAAATACTAGTAACTTATTTTACTCTTCTCATGTTTATGAGCAAAGTGGTCTTCTTCTTGGAAGAAATTCCTTAATTATTATGTTACCACAAACTTTAAATTATATACTGGTTTTACATACCTATACCTCTTCTAACATATGACTTCGGAGTGGAATAAAGATTGCTCCTAAGTACTCAGAATGTAGTAGAGTTTTCTTTAAGAGGAGTGAGGGAATTTGAAAGAAAAGTTTACTGAGCATTTCTGTAGCTGTGAGACTTGAAAAAAAAAAAAGACTCTTAAAGGAAATCTCAATCAATGCCAGTATAATTACACTACTATAATTTAAAAATAGATTTCTTTTAACATTTTAATTTCCTCTCTCATGCAAAACTCCATAAACTTTTCTGTTCATCATCAGTGATGTCTTTAAAAATTATGCATTAATATTACAATTTCTAGCAAATGTTCATAATCACTCTCTGTTCTGCAGTGCAAGACAACTGCAGATAGTTTAAAATGTCCCAGGCATGGCTCTTATTGTTGGCACTGGATCAGGATCAGGATAAGGAAGAGGCAGAACTATCTTTATCCCTTTTGGTGCTCCATGATCCTAAGCTACTGTAACCCATCTCCAGGCAATTGTTAGCCATGCCCAGACAGTCAGGGGCAGAACAGCAGTCCCCACAATCCTACAAAGGGATGGCCACAGTGATGCCATTTTCAAATTTCCCTATGGGCTTTTGATGTGTTTATTGTGTACTTCCAAATACTGCGTCTTCCGAGGATTAGTATAGACAGGTACAACCTTCAACAGTAGAGGTTATAATCAGGAATCCAACTTCCATAAGCTTTAAGTCACTTTAAAAGCTCACCCTCAAGTTACAAGGAAACCCAGGAGCTCTGGATTTCAGGCAAGGCGAATGTTCTTCCTAAGATTTATTTACTCCCCTAGCCTTCAGTGGCACCTAGTGGAAAAGAAGCAACTTGAAAGGTGGAACAGTTTGGAGGGAAAAATGCAACTACACAATCTTTTTCCAGCTCCATCAAACAACCTTCCTCCAATTCCTCTGAAGAAATAAGGATGCAGAGTGGCTATACAGAAAACAGAACAAGCTACTGGTGTGGAGCAGAGCTAGTGTATACTGACAACACAAGCCTGTTCTTCTGAGAAAGGGTTGCCATTCAAAACAAATTCAGAAGTTAACATGTAGACGTGGAAAAAAAGAGCTAAAAAAGAGCATAAGGAAAAAGCCAGCAGTGCTGAAAGAACAGACAGGGTGCAAAAGTGACAGAGAAGGGTGGATCCCTGGGGGGATGACTGGGATCACTTAACACCTCTTATTGGAAGTACATACAAAGCCTTGTGCCATTTTTACCAGTGCAGACAGAGTCATGTCTATACATGTACACATCATAGTGGGCAGTTTAATAAAGTCTTTTGGTTTTTCTTTTTTTTCAACTTTTTTTTTTTTACTTTTCTAAATCTGCCCCTGCAATTTAGTAATTCAGATGAGATTATACCCTGTTCTGCAGAACACATGCCCAGCTTCCTGGCAGCTTTATGCCACCTTTCTATATTATTGGAGGGTCCATTGACAAAAGCTTCCTGTTGTTTCAGCTTCTCTTCAGGGGTGGGACCTTGTTTTTGTACTTGTCTCTAAGTTTTCCTGCCCCTGCTCTTCCTCCCCACACGGACACTCTCACCAGCTATTAGAGTTCCTGATGAGCTCATGAGCTTGGAACTGCCAGTTTATATTTCATTTTTTCAAGTCTTCTGCAATTACCTACTTGGAGAGTCCACAGCCTCTTTTCAGAGGTTTCTGGGGCTTGTAGCTTGCATCTATTATTCACCATACTGAGAAATCTACCCTGTAAACCTCATCTAAAAGTTGGACACCTGTTTCAGCTCTGCTAGCAGCTGTGTCATAGAGTCACCTTTTCCTTTTTTTTATCTCAAAAGAAATATGAAGCTTCACTGACAGCAAAGGAATTAGGCACTCAGCTTCCACCAAAACTTCTATGTATTAGTATAGTTTTGCTGCCTCTTTTGCTGGTGGGCAAATTACTCTGTAGCTTCACTAGGCTATTTGAGAAGTACTCACATGTGTTAACACAAAGTTATTTAATAAGTGCTCATCTCTCTCCAGAGGCAGAATAGCTCTTTCCATGTATCGTGCTTTCATTGCCTTTCTGTGAAAAATTTGCTACAGTATTTCTATACTCCGCCCTCCCCATTTTTGTACTTACGCATTCAATTTTCCTTGACACTGTCATCTCTGAACGGCTGAAAAATGCCAAGTAAAACAGTTCATGAGTGGGTTCTTTCTCCCTTTCTAGTTCAGCTGCGCAATCAGACACTGGATTTTTTCTTTTGAAAGAAAAACATACTGCTCACTTCTGTGCTCACATGTCTTTGGCAGAGTTTTCACGCAAACAACTCACTGAATGCTGAAGTACTGGAGAGGCTTTAAAAAGTTCATTTCTGTCTGTCTTGTGGTTTTAATGTCTTCTTATGTATTTGTTTTGATCCATCTCCAAATTCCAAGTGCGATAGCTTGAGCATGAGGTAACTTTGCTGTGTAGGTGGTTTGTTTGTTTGTTCTACACGTCCTGCCTTTTTGTCCAAGTTGGTATGTATTCACACAATGGTACTGAGGCCAAAGGACAAAAAGAATCCAGACAGGCAATTCATCAATAGTTACAGCTCCATCCTGTAGTGTTACTGCAGTCCCAGCAGTACAGGTTAGCCCTTTCTGAGTACAACTTGTCCTTATGAGGCCAAATTGCTGGAGTCTGCTTTTAGCGTTAGTCCTATGGTATCGCTCACATTAACTGCTTCGGCTGTAACCCACAGTATAACAACGGAGGGATTGTTTAAGAGCACCTTGATTGCTAGAAAATTGCACTACCACAAAGCTGATGCAAATAGTGAATATTGCCCATTTTTTACTAGGTGAGGCCAAACATCAGCTTGTTAGGGTGGGCTAATGTTTCTAAACGTTAGATCTTAGGTTCCTGTCCTGAGATTTAAGCCGTTAAGTGTAAGCCTTCACATACATGTTTCAGTAAGAATTCAGAATTTGACATCAGACATTCTGGTTTGAGAATTCAACCTATGCAAAGCATCAGTGATAACAGGCAAGACAAAATAGAGTTAATAGGACAGAATATAGTTAATAGGAATTGATTAATAAGGTACATTGCTGTCTTTCTTGTGATCATGAAGGCACGAAAGGATATTGCTGTACTGTGTTTACACATTCTAACTTTCAGATATCAGAAGTAAAACTTAAGCATTAAGATTTGCTTTGATACATAATTTGGTACTTACCTGTGTTATGTACCACTAAGTTCTTAAATACCACTTAAGTATTCTATGTGACAGGATTTTCTGGGGGTTTCTTAACTGCTCATTTCCATATATCTAGGTGGTTTAATAATTGTAATTTTTTTTTTTTTTCTGAGAAATTAATGTTTTGTTCCATTATCAGATCATAGGGAGACCATCACAGAAAGAAGGAAGTCTCACTATTCCTCGTTGCTATACTTCCCACTTCCTAGCCTCTTGGTCCAGTGAAATATTCATGCAATTGTTCAGAGACCTCATCCTGGGTGGAGGGGTGAAGGGAATGGGAATGATTTGGGGGGGTGGGTTGTTTGTTTCTTTTTTTTTCTTTTAAGTTGGATTAATTGATCAAACTCACTGCAGCTGCATGAATGCTGCTCCTGACACAAGAAATGGGCCAGCACATTAGTGGGAGCAGTATGGGAAGAAGGTGATAACACATTTCAGCAGCAGTGGGTTGTGAACTGCCTTGAAATTTATTGTACCACTTTATTTACAATGGCATGTGGAGATGATCTGTAAAAAAAAAAGAAGTTATGTAAGTTTTTTTGTTTCTTGTTTTATATTAGGCCAATATAGAAGAGATGGCTTATCTGCTAGCCTAAGCAGCAGGCTCTTGAGCAGTGCTGCAGTACCCAGCCCACTCAGTTCTCTGTGCAGCTCTCTGATTTATACACAGGTACACTTGCATATTTGTGTATATGTCACATTTATATCTACACACAAATATGTAAAGATATATAAACGTAGGGAAACAAGGACAATAATGAAAACCCCAAGAGATTCTCAGAAAAGATAGCACATACTGGAATATCTCGGAATAACTCCTTGGAGATATTCAAAAGCCATCTGGACGTGGTCCTGGGAAACTGGTTCTAGGTGACCCTGCTTGAGCAGGGAAGTCAGAAAAGGTGACCTACAGAAGTCCCTTCCAACCTCAGCCATTCTGTAGTTCTGTGACTCCACAAAGTAATCAACCTCTCCTTTATCACTCAAATCAGAGAAGGTTGCATTACGAGTTATAAGAAAATATGATTTGTCATTGTCATTAAGTATAGAGGACCAAATTTTGGACCCACCAAAGCCAGAACAACTTGTGTTAACTTTATTTTGTACTCCAGTGGGCTGTCACTGACACCTCTACTCTACTCCACTACAATTCATGTACTGACTTGTTCTCTGTATTGGATTTTAAATGAAAAATCCACATTTCCTGAGACCTCAACTTCCTAACAAATGGTCCATCTTATACAGTGCTTTGAAACAGATCATCGTGTGAATATCAAATTTATATTATTTTTACTGAGTGATGTCATTCTTCCAGCACACTCACCATTTTCTCTAACACTAATATATTCTACATTTGTCTTATCTCTTCCTTCCTGTTTCCTTCTGTTAAGTGCTAATACGATATGGTGAAAGCTGCAAACAGATAGAATCATAGAATCATAGAATGGTTAGAGTTGGAAGGGACCTTCAAAGGTCATCTAGTCCAACCCCCCTGCAAGAAGCAGGGACATCCCTGACTAGATCAGGTTGCTCAGGGCCCCATCCAGCCTGGCCTTGAACTTTTCCAGGGATGGGGCATCCACCACCTCTCTGGGCAACCTGTTCCAGTGCTCTACAACTCTCATTGTAAAAATTTTTTTTCTAATATCTAATGTTTCATATCAGTTGGTTTGCCCACCTTTAATTTTAAAATAATAAACTGTAATTTCCTTCTCCCTCTTGGGCTGTATATTATCCTCTAAAAACTATATTGCTTGTTGGCATTATTTTAGAAAACATTTTTATACCCTGATAATATTGCTTGGGGAATATATAGTACATAAAGTAGTCGGTGTGGGGAGAGGATATGTTTGTTTGCAGTTCCATTTAGTATGTTTCTGGGATAGCAGAAGCACTTAATTTTTTTTTTTTTTAATAATAATCAGGATCTTTTTCTTTCTTTTGCACGCTGGGAGAATCACCAAAGTCATGCCTGAACCAGCTACTCTAAATTTACTTCCAGAGTTATTACTTCCAAAATTTCTAATCTTCAATCTAACAGGAGATATTTCTTCCTACTTATTGCCACTAAGAAATAATGTTAAAAAAGCTATATGGGATCTGCACATAAGCAGTCTAGGAGCTTTTGTTTTGTGAAATGTGAGACCTTTCCAGCCTAAACTCTCCCATGGAGGGAATGGCTCTAGTGCTGCCTACAGAATGGGGAAAAGATGCTGTCTCCAGTCTTTGTTCAATGCGAGCTGAAGAAAGAAACACTTTTAAATCCATGCAGGGACTATTTTGCCATACTAACTCAATCTGCATATTAATTCAAATGTCCCTGGTTTAACATACATCTCTTGGGGAAACATTCATTATGTGAGTAGCTGTAGAAGCCAGCACAGCAATAACACAGGTGAGAGTGAAAAAAACTTTGTAACAACAGCAGTGCGATAGGTAGAAATCTTACTTAGTCTGCCTATGCTCAGCTCAGACTTAGTTACTAGTATGAAACCTTCCTTTCATAACTTTAAAAAAAAAATCCATAGAGGATAAAATTAGATGGAAAAATAGAGCTATTTGGTAGATGAAGGTCCCACCTATGAAAATAATGTACATCTGTCCAGGGTTTATAAGCCTAATTCCCCCAAGTAGCTGCAGAGTAGTCAACTGCTATTTTTAGACTTTGTGAACAGTCAAGGGAAAAGTAGAAATATACAGCTGGAACACTGCATATGTATCATTAACTAGAAAAGCTTGTTTTCAAAGAACATTTGCAGATGCACTTCACAGATTTTGTTTCCATCAACAGGCTCCTTGTTCTCTTCCATTTGCTGAAGAACTGGTTGTTTTCCAGGAGCCTTATCCTAACAGGGACTGGTACTCCTTAAGCAGTGTGAGTAGCTGCCACTGGTGGCTGACTCTCTCTGGAACCACTGAGTGCCAGGGATGCTAAGTATCTTCCAGGGACTCTCAGCACTTCACAGGATCAGCCTTGAGCTGGAGGTTAATAAAAGTCATTGCTGAGCATTAAGGTCTTTCCTTATTAACAACACAGGGGAGTAAAATGAAAGGTACAACCATCTTGCAGTGCATAGTGTGTCTGTATATCTGAAAATGAGGAGCAATTTTGAAACTGAAGTGGTCAAAAAAAACCCCTTAAAAATAGTCCCCAGTAGAGGCATAATACTTCTATACTAAAGTTAACACCCTGATACTACAAAATAGACATAAAAACCTGAGAAAGCAACCAATATTACCTATATCCACAGGAGCAATAGCAGGCAGATCTTCTCTGCCAGCATCATGGCAGATGGGGACATGCTGGAAGCACTGCCACTGATGATTTCTTCTGGCTAGTCACCTAGTCCTGTTCCTCCAGACCCCTTTTCCCCCTACACCTTATTCACACTGGGTAAACGAGCCAAATTTTTTCTTGTGGCAGGTGACATAAGCTAATCAGTTTTCAATACCATTTGCTCTGAGCAAATCCAGACACTTACAGGTCCAACCAAGAGGGTTGGGGATGAGACAGGTCCAACATCAAGCCAGGAATTCAGTTGCAGGTTTGGCCTTGGGTTAAGAGGGCCCATGGCCAGGCACAGTCATGGCTGAGCTGGAGACCAGTCCTGTCCCCAACATGGCTTCAGCAGGGGCTGAAGGACCAGGGCTGAGCTTACCTAGAGCCCCTGGGCCCATGAGCAGGGTATAGGGCAACACTCCAGGTGAGCCTGGTCAGGGCCATTAAGGCTTGTTTGTGCCCTCAGGGCCCTGAGAGCCCAGAGGAAACAGGCAACTGATGAAGGAAGAGCTTATTAAGAAATTATTTTTGTCATCCTTGAAGAAATTCTGCAATATCATCCAGCTATATTGTTGCTATCATCATGAAGAAGGTGCTAATTGTCAGCTGATAATGAAACAGTAACTCAAATATATTGAAGCAAATCTATGAACTGGCTCAGCAGACAGCCTGTAATTGCTGTGAAAAATGTAAATCCAATACTCACATCAGTGGATGCACTCGTGTACATGACAAAGTAAACAAGCGCTGGGCAGTTATTGACCATTCACATATTTAATGTCACAGAAAATACTAGGATGAAGAGGAAAGGTGGTTGGAGGGCTACGTACACTCCCTTGGTGTTAACCCATACCTCCTCTGAGCCCAAATTCACAGGTAGCTCTGGTCAACAATTTAGGATCCAATTTACAAAAGCACTTAATCATGTAAGTAAGCATGAATAAAATTTGCAGTGAGGCTTAAACAGCTCCTTGAAAGCTAGGGATATATTAGAGTGCCTTCGTGCATTGAGGTAGGCTTAAGAACCCACACACATCTTTTCTGGAGTCAGGGTCACAGAGGCTGTAAAGCAGAGATGATGATGTTTATCCTCTTCCTGACACATGCCTCCCACAGCCTGACTGTCTACTTTACATCATCAGGGGACACATTGTCACTTGCTGTATGTATATGTAAATATACATATGAAATATATGTGTATATATATATATATATGAAATATATGTATCTAGAAAAAGAAAGGGTGTGAGGCCAATGTTGTGATCTGGCTGCTACAGCAATAGAAACTGTAATACTATTACCATTGTTTTGATACCTATTTATGTGTGTGTGTGTGTATAAAATTAATAATTTAAAAATACACATATTACCATTTATTCTTACAGTACTTAGATTTTAGTTATATGTATCTGTGGGAAAAGAAGGTAAATCATTCCATGAAAGTTATGGGAGAAAGAGTTTGGGGCAGGACACAGAGGGCAGATTCCTCCTGCTGCAATACAAATTGGGAAAATTTTATTCTTTTGCAAACTGGAAAAAATAAACAACCTAGAAGTGATTTTGTTTTACTTGAGGAGAAGAAAGGATTGAGTTTTCTGCAAACCAGCTGGGATCTGAGCCTATCATGGGACCACAAGCATGTTTAACCCAATCTGTAAACCACCCCTGGCAACTAACCAGCCATGCTCCAACCTGTGAGACTCTATCAAGAATAAAGTAAAAGTTGTAGCCTCAGCAGGGCACATTTTCAAGCTTTGTGGATGCCTGTATTGCAGCACGGGCATGCAGCACCTATAATACTTTGTTATAGATGCCTTAAAACAGTCTTCCACAGAGGGGTGTAGAGTATTAGGCAAATATTTTTTTGCAGATTGTAGTTACTGTATGTAATAATTGTCACATTTTAACAAAATTCCTCATCCTATATTTTTCACATTAGATTTTGAGTGCAAGTGTTTATTCCTTAAAAATAGCCCTCTGCAGTTGCACGTAGGATGTGTGGAGCTCTCACCAGAGTGTGTACCACAGATAACATGATGGCAAGTTTCCTTCTTTGTTCTAGAAAAGTCAGAGGCTAAGGTGCACCTCAGTGCTTGGTAAGTCTTATACCAAAGTTCAGTGAGGGGCAGTAGAAATCCACACATAATCAAATCAATATTCTTCACAAAGGAACAGAAGTATGGTTATTTTAGAGGTCCTTCTTCTCTGGAGGACTGTTAAATCCAAACAACAGCACACTGCTGCATTAATTGCTAAAGCACCCAAGGCAGAGGGCCTGCAAGGATGGTATTTTACATCTGTATTTCCATCAACTCAGCACCATATTTAACAAAAAATAGAGGTCCTTTTATGAAAAGCTGAGCTCAGCTCTTACCAGTTGATGGGGAATGGACACAGTGGGGGATTTATGTGGCAGAGTTACTGCCTGTGAATCACGAAAGCCCAAGAGGATTAGCATTTCATACTGAGAAATGTGCACAGCAGTAGGTCTAGGCCCTGGATAGGAGAGTCTACTGGTGTAGAGAGGAGCTTAGTAAGAAAGTAGACATGGAGTAAAATAAATGTACTGCACTATAATACTTCTTTATCATAAATCCAAATAAATGGTATTGTTGTTCTGAATTAATACAAAGTATGTTTATCTAAAACACACCGAAGCAAACAGCTCCATATGTATTAGTGATTGAAAAGCATATTTCCAGCCCCTGATTTAAACGGAACCTGAACCATTTCATCTATTCTTTATACTGACATCACCCTGCATTTCTAGAGGTATTTCCAATGAGCATTAGTTTTCAGACACAGACATAAGCATGATTTATTTATACAGGACTGAATCAGAAAAAAAATTACTCCAAATTACTAGAAAACAAGCCCTAGTCTCTACAGAAATTTTGTTTTCAGAATAATTGCAAGGTTTCAAGAATCAGTTCATTTAAATGGATAATTTGTATTAGACAAACCTAGCTTTGTGTAATATTGAGAGAATAATCTTCACGGTAATGAAGTATCAAGCCATCATTTCCATTTTCTTAAAAGGTGTTTAACTATTTATTACACTGTTATGACCACAAAACGTATCACATCTAGATCCTAGGAGATTTCACAGTACAGGCCAAAAAACCAAAGCGAAGGCAATTTTCTTAGAAGACTGCATAATTAAAAATTGCATTAAAATGTATTTACTTCTAAGAGTAGGACACTCAGTCCAGGTTCAGAGAGGCACAAACTGGTTGCAAGATGTGTTGGAAAGTAATTTTTCTTTCCCTACTGTAAAAGGCTTTGCATGGTGCTCACTGTAGAAGTGAGGGGCAGTACCTTCCTTTGAGGAATGAGATACTTCCCTGTATGCCTGTAGCATAAGCAAGTGTTTGTGTCCTGGTTATACATCTCATGTAGATATGCTTGGGGATATGCACATGCAGGGAGTTAGCAAGTCCTCTCCTTGTGCAGTTCTGGGGTGGATAATCCCCAAATGCACAGTGTTGTTTAGGTAATATTATAAGATGCTCCACAGAGAATACCTCCCCTAGAAACACGGAACAGGGAACACACGGAGCCAGCTTCGCCTTCACTGACCCACTGATCAGAGATCTTGTGGGCTGCAGAACAAGGCACAGTTGCTTTGCTAAAGAAGTAAGTCGCTGCTGCCTGAACAAACCATGCCAGGAGGCACCGTATAACTTGCTCCCTGATTAGTGCTGAGAACAGTACTCAATTGTCCATTTACCACACATATTCATGTTTTTGTTGTGAACCAACCAATCCATCCTACCCAGTGTTGGTAAGAAATATAGCTCAGAATTATGCCATGCTCCTCTGAAGATGCAGTTTTCTCATTATTTCTTAAATATATGTGTGATCTTTTTCACACTTGACATCAAGGAATGCTGTCATAATTTTTGTTTGTGATATAGCAGCAATTCTCCTTACCTATCAATTTCTCCTTTTTTTTTTTTTTTTGCTTTCTTTCTTCCTCTCATATCTATGAGAATGTGCTGCTCTAATTTAGTGACCTGAGTGGAGATATTAGAATAGTAGAAAACAATCATTCAAAACCTCATTAAAATGACTCAGCTCCAAGAGGGTCTGGTAGTCATGAGAAGTATAAAACAAATGAAGAGGAAAATGCTGTTAAAATGGAAGAAATAAAAAACATGCTACTTTCTGGTTTTCCAATATTTTGCAAAGATCATCCCCTCTGTAGCTCAGATTTCATTTATTTATAATAACTCCCACAACGAAAATCTGTTTGTGTATCCTCACCACCTTAGGGTAATCTCCTTTTAAAACTTTCTGTGTTTACCACTCCGCTATGATGCTAAGAGATCATGGAGGCCTGTTGCTCCTGCTGTTATGCAAAGCAGCTATGCTTTCATAAAGTGTGAATTCGTGGCCAGCTCGGGCACTGGTCTTCATTCATTTCTTGGTAAATAGTCCCCCTTTTTTAAAGGGCAAAATGAGAGCAGAAGGCAGAAGGAAAATATACAGAAAGTGTAGTTGTCTGGCTTCAAGGGAATGGTCACAAACCCTATGGGCTGAGTAACAAGGTGATGAGACACAAGACAGATCCCTGCCCATACTGCTGGTGATGCAGACACGCCTGCTACCCATGGGCCAGCCTCAGGGACTTGCTGTCCCATATGGACACAGAGTAAGAGGAATCTCACCTTTGAAGGGACCAGCTGGGGGCTTGAGATAGATGACTGGATGGGAGTCTACCTAACAAGAACCATTTCTGAGGAAGGTCCAGACTCCTAGTAGTGTTGCAAAAGCTTCAGGATACAAATGAGCCCCGCAAATGATGATATGATCAGGATAAGTTTAATTGCCTATGGCTGAAAATCTGGCAAAGCTCATCAAATTTACAGAAAAGCTTTTGGGTTGAGGTTTTGTTTTGCTTTGTTTTGTTTTTCTATTTAGTGTAAATAAAACAATTTTGGAGGCCGAATCAATTTTCCTAGCTATCTTTCTGCTAGGGGTACAAAGATGCTTGTACGTAGTTCTCCACACTAGATGCATATCCCTAAGCCTGTAGCACAAATGAAGTCATCCACGCTTATTTCACATTTTACTTAAAATGCCTAATAATTAAATTATTTCTTAAAGTTAATGTAGTCCTAGTGGGAGAGAATAAAAATTTCTTATTAATTTTATTAGAAGTTGATTAAATATTTACCAAATGCTGTTCTGACAAAGCTAATTAGAAATGCTATTAGAAAACCAGATAGATGCTTATGAAATATTTAAATATCTGGAAAAAAAAAAAACATTTCCAAACTGCATTTAAAAATTACTTTGATAAAAAAGTGAAGTTTCAAAATCAAAGTAAAACCTCTTTAATTTATGTAATTAACACATTTCTCATGACTACCAAGACATTTGTAAGCATTTTGCTGTAATAGCTTTGGAATGTTGGCTTTCCATGATGCTACAATCCTCACATTTTCTGTAGACAGCTGATTTTTTTTTGTGTAGCCAACATTTTTGTAACTAGTTTTACCTACACTTGCTCAGATTAAAATTAAATTCAGATCACAAAAATGCTCTCATGAAGCTACATTACTTTATTTACTAACACAGACAGATCTAACCATGGACTAAAAACTTTTACTGAGCCAAAATAAATTTTTCTCATGTTTCCCACCTCTCAAATGTCTTTATGAGCATTAATAGCTCTGTTTTCAAATGTAGTTTTTCTGGGATGAAGGTGAATGTAAACGACACCATAATTCCTGTCCTCAATCTTCTCCGTATTCTTCCAGCAGCATCAGATCAATATGATTAGTACTGAAGCTTCTGCATTGACAAATGGAAGGACATAGTCCATTAGTCAGTTTTGGGATGGAAAGTACTTACAAGTCAGTTTATCTTGTATTCTGCCTTGAGAACACTTAACTTTCTATATTCTCCCATGACCAAAAATACTCCTTCTCCTACCAGGTGAAGCAATGATCATTCTGTGGGAATAACATGTGCGCACGGGGTAGGGGAGCAGTGGAGTACTATTCCCTATTCCCCTTCCAGAGTGATAGTTGTTCATTTAAACCTTTCCGGGTACTTTATACACTATTAAAAGAGATTGAAATTTAATTCTTCCTATTCAGTGCATTGTGCAATTGAACAGTCTCTTTTCACTCTAAACATGATTGCATGAAGTCAACCTCATCGTTCTGTAGCAAGGAAAAGCATCAGATAACATAACAATTAGTCACCAAGATGAAAGTAGGATGAGTTTCCAGACTTTCTTGATTAAGGGTCAATCAATCTTGCTTCACAGTGATCTTAGAGTCTCTATTATGGGATGGTCCTGAGGTCTTTTTGAGGAGTGAAGACCCGTCAGGAAATTCCCCGGTGTCACTTTGGACAAAATTGATTACTTTGCCTTCAGGCATTGTAGGTAGGAAGGTGTTTTTAATCATGTGATGTTTCATCTGTAGTCATTGAAGAACAGTGTTAACTGGCCAGACTCTACTTTATAAAGCTCATGGAGGTGCAGTGGTAGTCAAATATCCCACCATCCCCACATGTACCCTTTTCTAAATCTCAGCTAACCCCAGGAAAGTTGGGAGAGAAGGTGAATATTTTTGGAAAACAGTACAAGAAATAGTCTGGCTACTTCAGAGAACAAGAGGGAAATATATCCTTGGTTTGACGATTTGAAATATTCCCTAACAACCAGTTCATAGAGAGGTCCTTTGAAGATGACACTTGAAATTCAGGAAGGCTGCCTTCCTTTTTCTTCCTTTTCTCTCTCTCCTGCACATGGCAGTGATATGCATCTTTCAGCTCCCAGGAAATTTCTCCCACATTCGGTTAGAGGCTTTGAAAAATCTCTTTATGCACAGATACAATCAAAACTTAAGAGTTCAGAGAGTCTGCAGTGAAATGTTCCTACCTGGGTCTGCAGGGACAGAACAGGACTTTCTCTTCAGCATCTTTTTGTTTCAGAAGGGAGAAGGGAGCTCTGTGGCAGAGCCTTACAGAGCCTCTGCAGGACTTAAGGCAATTTTGACCTCTGGTCGTGCCCTCACTCCCTTTACTTCACCTTCTTTCTCTGTCAGGAGTGCAGAAAGACACCAGAAGTTGAGCTCTGTGCAGAGTCTCCAGCCTTTCTGAGTGCAGGACAAGTTCCTGTCTGGTCCTGTATGGGACTTCATGCTGTGGTGAACACAAACTCGAGAGCAGAAATCTCCCCTCGGTTGTGCCCAGGTCATGCACAAGACAAACAGTACCGTGACGAGGAAGCTTGCAAGAATGGAACAAAACAGGGCAAGGATAAAGCAAAACTGAGAGGAGATTGAGATTATAAACAGGAGGTTGAAGGCAACAGAAGAGAGAAAGAACTGAGCAATGGAGATGTTGAACTGCAAGAGAAAACCTTGAACAGGGGGTGAAAGAGAGGGGCAGGGTAGCAACAAAGGTAGATGAGAGCAGAGTGGGATGGAGGCTGGCTGTAGACACAGCGACTGAAGAGTCTGCAACCACTGGTGAACCCTGCCCTGTACAACCTGAGCTGAACTCCAATAGCTATGAGAAAAAAGAAAAGATCACATATAATTTTTCCTGTGCTTTATTCTTTCATTGCTTGGCTACATGAATTAATTACCTTTGCAACTGAGATGTTATTTTACTTATTTATAACCAAGCAAGCACACTACTTGGGTAATCCAAGAATGGTCCCTATAGAAAAGGAGTTACACAGATAAATAGGATGAAGATACTGGTTTCATGACATTTATCAACTGTGACTCTTATAAAATCAGAGCTGATAAGAGAAAAAGAGGCATAAGTAAAGAAAAAAAAGAAATAAAAAGAAGATAGGAAACAATAGACTTAATGGAGGGAACAGAAATACAGTGAAGATAAGAAGACAGAATGAAATTGGGAGATGAAAGGAAAAAAGATAACAATGAAGGAAAGTGCTAGAACAGTGTATCTCTGACTTTCTGAAAGCATGGGTGTGTTCGGTCTCATCTGTCTCTGTATGACCTCCAATGGGCCCAGACACTTGGTACAATATTTAAAACACAGGTAATTCTTAAGGTCTTACAAACACTTTGCAACCTGTCCTTGAACCTGTGCTAAAAATGGCAAGGATCTTCATTAACGAATTTATGAACTTTTAGTAATACAAAAGTACCAAAACAGTAGTGATAAGAGTAAAAAGAATATAAATAAATTATTTTTTAAAAGTCAGACATGGAGGAATGAAGCTGCTTGCCTGAAGAATGAGAAAGAGATGAAGAATGTAGCTCATTCAGCCACAGTCTACTAAATCCAGGAGCCCAAAGTGAATTAATCACAGCAAGGGCTCCCTAGCCTTATGTTTGTCTCTAAAATACAAGGTCACTGCCTGATCCTGGTCTGGCAGGGTAAACTCATTTTTCATTTCACACATATTCTTACTTCATACAGTAAGATGATTTCTGATACAGTGCACTTGGCTTTAAAATAAGCATGCTGCAATCCTCCCTTCAACTCATCTGGAAATCTCCTGGCAGCCTTTTATAAAATATGACTTTTGTACCACAGTGGCCTTCTTTATTTTGCTTAAAGACCCAAAGTTTCTGAGCTGAGAAACATTATAATTTGCATATTTGTATCCTGCTGTCTTTGGTCTGTGAACTGCAACTCTGTTTTGCTCAGTAATGAAAAAATACAGGAGCCAGGATCAATAGTTAGATCTCATTCTTCACCTCATGGTAGGGCACCCTCAAGGAACTGAAAGATTTGAACTTGAACTTCTGTCCCTGATAAAAACTATGCATGCAAATTCTTGAATTTCTTCATTAAAATTATAAAACAGCTGCTTGAATTTTCAGCGGCAAAAACCACAGAGTTGTGGTTTCACAACAAATTAAAATAACACAAGTAATGAAATACAAAGATGCTTAAGAGCATGTTATAAAAGTGGTTGTCTTGAGATACATTCCACATTAATGCCTCTTTTCTCTATTTAAAACCATACATATTTAGCTCTTTTCACTAGGCAAATAAGAATAAAACTAAAAGTAAGCTTTATTGCTCATCAGAAAATAAATATTAAATCTAGATATCAGCTTTCCTGGATGTAAATATTTTTTTTTTAATCAAGTGGCTTTTAAATGAAAAGATATTTAACCAAGAAACAGTGCAAGCAAAAGGATCATTGATCAGCTGAGCTTCCCACTGTGAACAAAATATTCCCCTTAATCTCTTAAGCCATGATAGGTAGGAGGTGAGCAGTACCCGACACCTATACAGCGCTGGCAGTTTCTCAACCAGCCTTCTTGGTTGACACAGTGGGATACAAGTTTTTACTGGGACACAAGCACATACATACATGCATACATACAGCACAGTAAAATATGCTATATAGAGTTATTTATAGTAGGAGCCATGTACACTTGTCTGAGTAAGTGCTTGTCCATCACAGGCTACGTGCAGAAAACACAGAGATCTTGGCCCCACGTGCCTGAGAAGTGACAAAAGCCTGCCTGGTCGTAGTGCCCTCTCACAGGACAGTGAAGGGGATGTGGGGAGAATCAGCAGACACAGCTTCCATCAGATCGGTGTTACATGAAGCACCCTGCCGCTCCACTCTTCAGTTATGCCAAAGCAGCAGCAAGGGGCTGGCTGTCGTCTCAGTCACATGCGATGCTGTGCAGGCCCCCAAAGACAGAACAATGAAAGTGGGGATGTAAAGTGAACATCTGCTGGACCTGGTGTCTGTACTGGAGCGCATGACTGTGTAGCTTAGTGTGCACGAAATCAGCCGTTACCCAGACACTGCAAGAGGTGTTCGCCCTTCCTGGACCCCAGCAGTGCTGAGCAACAGCTGTTATCAACTTTGCTGCTGGATTCAGGAAGGACTCCCACCAGTGATTCTGTCCTCCTGTGATCTACCAGGGATGCACTAATTGCTGAAGAGAACAAAGTCATGCAAGGAAATAACCATGTGGGAACTGCCTCTGCCAGCAAAGTGAGGGGAAGAGGACAACAGTCTTTAAAATACAGGTTTACCAACCTTTTCATGTGCTTAGCTGCTGAGGTGAGCCAGGCCTTCCCCTCCACATTGCTCATCAAAGCTGCCCAGCTGAGCAATTCTCTTCATATGAGAAGCATTTTTGCCCTCCAACCTTGATTCTAGCGTCAATGCCCCCCCAGGCTTTTGTATATCTAGCAGCGTAGCAGTGTGTAAAAATTAAGAGTTTTGTTTTATTTCTACGTTAAGACCAAAAAAAAAAATAGTGAAAATTCTTTAGTGAATTTGTTCAACATTTTTCAGCTGTTGGTGAGAAAGACCTCATGAAAACGTGTCAGTATGAAATCAGGACAGCGAACATTAAGTGGAAAAGGAAACTTTGTAACTGCCCCTCCTGTGTTTCATAGTCAATTCTGGTTCCTAAAATTAAAAACTAGACTATTAGTTTTGGCACCTTGTTTTTCCCTCTCCTCATAACTCTTTAATTTTTGCGAGCAGAACAACTATGCTCCATTGTAAGAACAGGCTCAAGGCCAAGTCCTTGACTTTCCATATAGCTGAAACACTCCTGGAGCTGGCTGCAGGTGACCTGACGGGAACATCTGTGGGGTGCCCTGAGGGACCCCTGCATGTTAGAGGACACCTACCTCCCTATGACTCAGAGGTGCCATATAGCTATGCGTGATACACACGCCTTTTAATTCTCAAAGTATGAGAACAGGGCCTGATCCATAATGCATTGATACCTGCTGTTGCCTGTGCACTGACTGCAGTTGACGATGACTCAGGAAAAAGGAAAAAAAAAAAAAAGGGAAAAAAAAGAAAGAAACTTTTCTTTATACATGCCACGACATCAATATTTTAAAAGGAGTGGATAAATCGTTCAGATGCGTGGCTCCTGGGCTGAGTCAGGGTTATAACTCACTTTTTATAATTAAATCCTCTATCATAAATGCATAGCAAAGCAATTCACTCATACTAAGGAAGGAAAGTCGAATGTCTGTGTCTGTAGCTCACACTCCACGTTGCAGCATTTAACCCTAGGTGTATATCTTGCACTATTATTTAAAAATCTGTTTTTTTTTTTTCTTTTGCCACTGTGATCTCCCAATTCCAAACAAACTACAGTTTAGAGTTTGCAACCTCACAGCATGGCTTCCTCACATTACTTACCAGAAACCCACCTGATTCATGTAGGAATGAATCAGCTAAGAAGGGTGTAGTCTCCAATACAAAGGATCACAGGAAAGCCAGGACAGAAAGGGCTCTAAACCAGCCCAAGGCTGACAGAGGAATTCATCAGGATGGAGTCTGGGACTAAAAAGAGATGGCTGCATGCTTGCTCTTACAGATACAGAGCAAGCAATTTCCATCCAGCATCCTTTCTACCTTCTTTCCATGTAGTCCGAGTTTCTTATTCCTTCACTCCTGAGGTAAGTTTTCTTGCTGTTGTGAATGCCACAGAGGTAATTTGCAGAAGATTAACAGTCTCTGATGAGAGAGCAAGAATTAATTGAAATGTTATCACTGAGCATCTCAGCCCATTCTTCCCTGGATTTGAATCAGTGCACTGCAAGCTGGTTATTGAAATACAGATTACAAAAAGGCTGCTCCCTTTGTGTGTATGCATCGCTGATTCACATTATAGAAATACAAAGCAGCTGCCATTGCTACTACTGTATGAACTGCACTTGCTAAAGTTTTTTGAACAAGGCAAAACCAGAAAATAAGTGACGGCCATTTATCAGGCAAAGGACTTGTTATCAAGGCAAAACAGGTTTCCACTTAGTCTAATAGCCTGGAAAGAATGGAATCTTTCTCTGAATACACTCAGAGTCTGATTTTTTTTCATGTTTCTAACACACTTTTCATTCCTTTGCTGATAATCTTCAGGTTTTTCATTAATCACTTCTATGTGCTGGTAATGCAGCAGCCAAATGGATGTCCTTGGACCTTTTCCTAGGAAACATCCTATAGAGATTAAAAGATGCAACAACCAAGCTAGAGGCAAATGTGTACAGTACTCTGACATTGCTTATGGAAACGGAATTTTCACGTTAAAACAATGCGTGTGTCAAGCCAAAAGAATAATAATAAATTTCAGAGTTACAGGAGAGAGGAGAGGACACATGTCTTCAACATTCCCTCTCCCTCAAAAAAAAATAAAATAGGTAAATATTCCTATACCTGTTACTTGAATAAACTAGCCTACAAAATTTGTCTCTGTGCTTGGATTTTGAATACAAGGTAAGGCTAATTACAGGTTTCCTTTCTATGTAAAGGTGAAAGCTCTTGAAGAAATAAAGATCTGTGTGCTTTGAATTCTGAAAGGTACTGGAGTTGCCAAGATGAAATCTAGCTAACAGCAGCTACAATTTTTTTTAATTCTTTTTGTGAAAATAATATGCTTAACATATATATTGGAGAAGGTTAGATTGTGTGAATTTCCCATATTTCCTCACCTAGAATATCAGCTGTCCCCTCCATCCGTAAAATGGGGACAAAGTTGTTATATTTTGCAAGGGTCTGTTAAAGAGAGGTAATTCCTGTAAGAGCCCATATTAGTCCAGTTCTGATATTTTATCCATGAGAAGCACCTCCGTATAAAAGCTATCAACTAGAAAGCTGTCACACGAGACACAGCAGGCAACTGTCTGCCCAGAAATGGCTTTTGTTCATGCATGCATGGATCCTTTATGTTGTGTAATAAAAAAAAGCCACACATTTGGTTTGTTTCTACAGACCAACCTCTACAGAGTGCTAGTAAGCAGGTCAAGTAACTGCTGCATTTGTACTATTTATTTCCTAGAAATTCTGAAAAGAAATGTGGTTACTTTGTCAAAACACGTGGTCACTAAAGGAGCTCTTCTAAAGGCCACAAAACTTAATCCCTGGCCAACCTGCACAGCTTGCTTTTCTAAATCCTCGGGAAATAGACTGTGCAATGAGAGATGTGTAAAGGACTCCCAGCAACACTGGGCACGAAAGTACCTTAAAACATTTTTGGAAACTCATGGTATCAGTCATCTCTGGCAAAGAAAACTTACCAATGGAATCAGTGACTTCATGCTTCATCACTGGATAAAATGAGACAAAATGAGGTGTTTTAATTCTTTATCCATTCTGTGGGGTAGAAACCTGAAAAAGGATACTAAGAGTTAAAAACTCAGTGCAGAGAATTAAAGCTCTGTTTCTTTGAAAATCCAGCCCAGCCTGCTCCCAAAACATCTGACCCTACAAGGCTTGGGAGGTGTTAGAAAACAAACCCGAAACAGGAGGAAATTGGAAGATCAAGAATAAAGTCAGAAACATGGCACAGACGTATTCACAAATACACCGTTATTTGGCTATAGTTCAAGCAAGATTTTACATTCAGTCAGGTTGGCCGTTAAGTAACAACTGCAATTCCTCGAGCATGTCAATATTAACTTCATAGAGGTTTTTTGTCAATGCTTTTAAAAATTTTTACAACCAGTTATTAATTATAGAGCTTTAAATAGTGCAAGTAGCATAAATTTTTAACAGTACAAACTCTTAGCAGAATGTAATCTAATAAATCAGTTACCTACTGCCTTATTATTTTTATTTCCATACAAAGGCTCCAATCCTGAAACTGCTTCTACAGGTGGATTAAGGCAATCTGAGGCCCTGGATATAGCATAAACCAGGATATGGTCCCACCTGCCTGGTTTTCCCTTCTTCCTTTTGCAGTGACCATACTGTACCTGTGAGGCTCTTGAGGAAGGCCAACCACCACTTCTGTTTGGATCAGCTGGCTTTGTACCGCTTAACCAGATGGATCTCTGGTATTATTGCATGTTTTGGGCTTGTGGCCTGAACCCAGAGGGCTAAAATCTCCAGCACATTCTGCCCAAATCCAGCTCCTTTTAATGACAGGACAGTTACTTTCAGTGACCAGTATCAAGAACTGGCACCAATATTCGAGTTAAGGCAGAACCAGCTGAGATCATAGCATAAAGTTTCTAGTTATGTATTAAGTTATAAGAATTTAGAATCAAAAGAACGCCAGAGATAAAAGTCCATTGAAAAGAAATATTGGCATTCACATTTATTAATATTAATCAAAAATGAAATCTAAGACTGGGGCTAAATTTTGGACATGTTATTCTTGATAGGTCTCCTTCAAAAGGGATATCCCTGTGAACTAAAGAACCAGTAGAACAGCCACAGAAAGGAGGAAATATGTAATAAAAGCAGGCAGGACTTTACGGTTTTTATCAAGGACATGCATGATTGTGAAAAGATGATCTGCAAGTTTCATAGGGGTTTTGGATCCAGTTATTTAAAATATTTAACTGCACAGACAAAAGCTGATATCAAACATTAGCCTCTCAGTGATGGGTACAAACTTTGGAAATTATCTGACATCTTGGTTACAGATGTAAAGAATTTAGATAAATGGTCTGATTTCTTCCATGGTCAGTCTCTATATTTTTCTTTATTGCGGATCTTTCAATCAGCTAACTGGTGTCTTTGCTCTTCACTGAAATCAATGGGAATTTTACTTGCATCAGAAATCTAGGAACCAAAAAGAAACCAAAAGAATTCATTGCCACAAGACTTAGTAAGCATACTTGCTAAGACCCAAAACTACAGCAAATACTAGACAGCTTAAAGATATTTTAAAGAACATTTTAAAGAACATTTTATCTGTCCATCCTATAGAAGTGACTTTTTGTGTGGTTGGTTTTTTTACAGGAATAACAGAGATGTTTTCCTCACCATCAGTGTCCAGAATTGCACTAACATCCTCAAGAGTCAGATATACGTGGCACATCACCATTAATCCACTGAGTTATCCCACTGGATTATTCCTGGTCAACACTCTCCATTATAACCTCCAGAATGTTTTACAAGGCCAGGACACCAGAGGAGCATTCCTACAGATCTGTTAAGCCAAAGTGATGCACCCATAGTTGCTCACTTCCCTTTCTCTTCCCACTAACTCACAAAACAAAAAAAAAAAAAAACCAGCAACAAAAAAAATGCAAGCAGCATCTAGCTCATGACACACTTTGTTTGTGTGTGAGGGAATTATTTTTTACTCTTGACAGTTTAGCTGATGATTCCTCAGCACAGGACATATGGCCAGGAGGCAGACAGTCATGCAAGAATCTACATAAAAAACTTCAATGATTAAAAAAAAAAAAAGACATGCTAAGCACTCATTGTGCACAAAAAGTAGCCAGCAATTTCAGGCCATCTAACACCCCCCCCTCACAACCTATCACAAATATTGTCACTGAATTATCCATTCCATTTATTCAAGTGAATAAACACTTTCTATTTAAAAGGATGTCATACTTAGGTCTGAATTCAGACCTTTTTTTGTTTATGATTAGTCCTCAAGCCACATTTAACTTGCTTGAATGCATTTCGTGTTCCAATGTCAGACTGAAGAATTTCTGTAGATTACTCTTTATGGCTACTTTTCTCATAAGCGCTTTGTTGTGACTCCTCGACGTTCACATTATGAAATGTGTTGATACATACAAAGGTAAGAACTACATTTTTTCCTTTCCATGTCCTAAAGACTTGAGTCTAATTTTTTTGTTCCAGGTTTATGGGAGTAATGCTTGTTCAATTCTGCTTCAGAATTCTCATTCTGTACAGCCCAGATCTTGTGTGCTTAAAATTCATTGGTTTTATGAAGCTGCAGAAATGAAATATTTCTGGAAAGCCCAAATAAAAAAGAATGATAAATGTACAGGCAAGCCTTTTACCCTTCTTTACAAATCTGCACTTCCTGCTGAGGCTTTAGCACAAATGAGAATTCAGGGGATTTTATTCCTTTATTCTTCCCCTTAACCTGCAATAGGTAGGGAAAGATTACTTTTCCCAAGGCATTGGTTAACAGGACACATACCAACAGAGTGGGACTGTAATTTACTGCTTCTTTTAAGCATTCAGGAAATGTTAATGCATTTGTAGCCCCATAAAATTAAGGAAGTCTGTACGCAGTGAGCCCACTTCTATATATAGTTCCCCCACTCATCATCCGCAGATGGCAAGTTTGAGATGATGAACATAGTGGCTCAGTGTTTTTACTATGTTTATCCAGAACATGTATTTTAAATAATATACTACATTCCATGTTTCTTTACAGCTTTCACATTCAGGAAGGAAGACTTTGTTTACACTTGACTAGAGCAAGTATTTCTTCTGCCTGCCAATATGGGGCATACATATCAAGATGGAGCTGAGGAATATAGTAGCAAGGATCAACAAATAGAGAAATAATGTGTCAAAGCTATATACATTAAGTATAAACATTAAGACATATCTTTGCACAAACCACATTTGTGTGATAAAATCTTTATTGCTCATGAATATCAGAGGGGCTACAGATAATGAGACAGGCCTTTTTCAGTTAGATTTCTAATGCTGCTCTGTAATGACGGTGAGAAAAAGCGTATGGCTACTTCTCTCCACACTGATTCATGGCTCTGGACTTTTCAATGTTTGTTTTTCTTTATCAGAATAGTGTCGCAGAAAGCAGAGGTCCTCGACGTTTCAGCAGCAGGGGGGGTCCTACAGATAAATCACAGCAGTATGAATCAGTACTCCCGTGGGCTCTTGACCTTGCTATATCCGGGTTTTCCTTCATTTAAATAGAGCTGAAAATACCACCTTTTCTAGACATCTGTACATAAAAAGCGATAAGCCTTACTAAACACCAGTTGAAATATATTCAAATACTAAATGTGGATGGGCAGCACTTCATAAGCAGTGGGACAGATAAAGCTGTGAATTTATGTCTTCTTATCTCCCACAACCCATTATAGTACTGCCATGTTCCTAAGCCCAGTGTTCTTTTATAGCCCATACTAATCCACTCCTCTTTGGGAACATCATGTTTAAGGCTTGGCAACCCAAAGGGTACACACTGACTGCCACCTCACAGAATGGGTAAGGGGCAGAGTCCTTGATTTTCCACCAATAGCATTACTACTGGTAATATCTTACCCCTCAGCCTGCTATCCATACTCACAGAGCTACTGGGAATTGAATATTTTTCAGCTATTTGAATCATAACCAGAATTGAATAGCTTCAAAAAATATTGGGAGGAGTGAAAGATACATGGGCAAATAGGGTAGGAAACCAACAATACCTTCCTCTGTGGACAGTCAGTTTTCAAATTTAAATACCAACAATAAGTCTATACATGTAGACTAACTCTCATCACAAAATGTTTAACAAATCAATAACAGAGATAATTTCATACTCTTCCAAAGAGCAGCTTTTGGAACAAAGCTGTAATTCAATAAAGCACATCAACATCACTAAATAATCTTAGGATAGGGAAAGAAAAGAGATTCAGCATAATCACCAGTAAAAAAAAAAATTAAAATTCTATACTGAATAGAAAGCCTTTTAAAAAATGTAGTGCAATACAAAGGTATCACAAGGTTAGCTAACATCAGAGCTGGATAGATGCAGTCTCAGAACCTCTCTTAGGATGTCCTTCCTTACATAAGAGACCGTATCTTTTACAGACAGTCCTGTTGAAGATGCTGGGAATATCCACATGACCAATCATGGGTACTTTCTTTACAGAAGGATCTAAATTGGAAATGGATAATCGGCTCTGTTGAGGCCACTCCTTGTGCATAGTTTACCCCTTTCTCCCCTGCCTGTCCTCCATGGCACTGAAGAGCCTCTCTATACTTATTCACCAAGCCTTTATCTTTACCAAGTCTGCCATTTTCCTTTGAGATTCGTTTTATTTAAATAAATAGACATAGTGGGGAGGGGGGAGCGGGAGTATCCCAGGATGTGGGGCAATGCACAGATCTGAGAGAATGTGAGACTGCAAGGACTACTTGATTATAGATTATATGATATGGAATAAAGCGTGAGGGAAGGGAGAGAGGTTCAAAGAAAAAAGCTGAAATTAAACAGTGCCCGGCTTTGAAATCTAGCAGAGGTAGTATACTCTGAGGATGAAAGTGGAAAATTTATTCATGAATTTATATCTTTGAGAATTTTTATGAAGTAACTCTTATGAAAGCACCATGGATCCTCTGGCCACAGAGGAACAGGACCACAGATTGATGTACTATCCAAAACCGGTGGATCCCTGCACTCCTAGGTCACACATACTGGAGCAGATTATTGATTCATTGATTCCTGAGATGGTATTGAATTGGTTAACAGACATTTCTTGGAGGTTCCTATCCAAGCTCTGGTGCAGTCTGCGAGACTTGATGGATTCATAGCACAGGGTGAGAAAACTTGTAAGCCATCTTACTAACTTCTATGATTCTGTTTTTGTTTTTTTTTTTCTTAATGTTCTGCCACAAAAGTTTCTGTTGCTGAAATTGTATCGAATACAATTTCTCTGAGAAGCCCTGGTTCAAACTGACACATTTTAGCAAGCTGCTCATGCTCAGGGAGGCTGGAGATGTCATCACTGGCTTTAAAATTTTAATCAGTGTCTAGGGCAAAGATGAGCCGTTCAAAACTACAGAAAATTTCTGAGTCTAGTTTACGAGTTACACTCTCTTACCTCCTTAGATCCCAAAATCACCATGTTACTAAATGTGAATGATGTTTACTGCAACTAGAGCCTCTGAGAAATCATTCTCAGTCTTCCAATGCACTTTTCCAGCTCCTGATTTTTGGTATAAAATCATTATATGTTTCTTCTTCTAATGTACACAGTAATTTGAATGAAGCATGGCTGCTGCAGAGAATTAATCAGAGGAGGTGGCTGAACTTCACTTCCAAATAATTAGTTGAGACTGATAGAATTGGTCACAGGGGTCAACAGAATAAGTTAGCCAAAGCTGTGAGCCACAGGGACAGGAATCCACCTTTGACTTTTTGAGGTGTTTGCTTTTTAAAGGGCCGAAAAGATATTCGGAGGGTTTTAAAATCCTGGCTTGCTGTCTAATGCCTACGGGCTCTATTAGCATACTTCTTCCCTGTGCTTTATCACTGATTATATTGCACATTGTCTCAGGAGCAAACACCTTTCCATCTCCCACCAATAGCAGCCTAGTGGCCTGAACTCTATTTTCTCTGACTCATGTAATATTCAGGGGAAAGATACTTCAGCCCTTTATCACCATTCTTTCTCCTGCCTCTGAAATATGGGGCTGCGGTATACACATGCACACATGCAAGACCTACATCATGGAAGAGCATGAGAACAAACCATAAGTACTGGAAAAACTTCTCTTTTGAGCTGCTGTCAAAGGAGCTAAACTGGAATTTCAAAAGTACACTTGGAGATGGAGATTGCTTAAGATTTTTCTTGTCTCCCAGTCAAACCAAAATTATCAATATGCCATCATCTGAACACCCCCTTTCCCAGAGGCTATGTCATATAACACAAATCAAAGACTGTTTTTCAAAAACTTTCACCAGTGACATAGGGCATTGGCATCAGTGGGACTGTCAGGTCAATGCTAATGCTTTGGGAAATCTTGCTCATGAGATGCACTTTAGCTAATCAAAACTTCCTCATTTATAAATGAAATATAAGAATCTACACTTGAAGATTCATCTGGACAAAATCAGTTTTTCCACATTAAAAAAAGTTTTACAACCTTTCTACCTGTTGAACTACTTCATTTATTTCCTTACAAAATATTACTTCAGATCTACACAGAATGGCTTTTCTTTCTGAAGTCTTCCACAGCTTGGTTGCTTAATTTTGGATATATTTCTGAGATTACTAAACTCAGTTGCCCCTTGCCCACTGCCTTTAAACTAAAAGGAATACAGGACAGTCTAGCTCTATTTTCTAGAGGTGCCTTCAGATGTTAACCAGCAGTGTATTTGATTCCTATACTAAATGACCCATTTTAAATGGTCCCAATATTTGACTTTACTTTTTTATTTTCTGGGATACAATCTATAGAGAGACAATAATACTTGCAAAATTGTGAAATTGTTCCTATTTAAGTAGTATATATTTAAATGAAACATCAAAATTATTTGTGCCTCTGCTTAGCTAAAGAATATTAAATTTCCTTACATGCACAGCATGTAAAAGATGTTTGTGCGCTGAATTTGTTGTGTTTTGTGTACACATGGGAAGGAAATATTTTTCGCTGTTTTCCTTTTACTTTTGCAGAGAACAGAGGAAGAAATTTTGAGGTTTTTTTCAGAATACATCCCAGAGAAGTCACTACCTTTGCTGTTTAGTATACTCTTTCTGCAATCACAAGAAAAGCTGATTTTTTGTATGTTTTTTTTTTTTTAAATCATTACATACAGTAGGATTAGATTAAAAAAAAAATTTAGTCAGAAAAAAGAATGAGGGGGGGAAAAAACCATATGACAATCTGGGTAGAATTCAGCAAATAGTTTTGATTAAAAAGAGGAAAGAATATGCTTTTTAGGAAGGTATTTCACTTCCTAAAGAAAATTCTCATTTTGAAGAAGTCTTTGTTATTTTAAAGTGAAAAAAAAACCAAAGACCAGGCAAATAGGAAGGGAAAAAAAGGCTTAGAAGTTAAATATTTTGGTTAACCAAAGTGATGTATTTTTATAACTTAACTCACGAGAAAACATTTTAAATGTCTTGTCTTTTTCAGTATTTTCCACGCAGGAGTGAGGGCAGTCATTAATTGCAGGTCATTATTTTGTCAATGCTGCAGTCAAAGGCAAAACAATTCTTACAGACATATCCAGCTTTAATACAGAGACCGAGAGGAACAGAACTGCAGCAGCATGGAGCTCAAGCTAGACTGCAAAAGCCTCTGGAATGAGAAGGTGGATTACACAGCCCACACTGAGCATTACACTACCGCAGGGCTTTGTAGTTCTCAGCACTGCGCTCCAGGCCAGCTGTAGTGTAGGGACAGGATTAACAACAGATGGATGGAACTGTTTACAATAGTCTAAGAGCAACAAAATTTTCTCTATGAGCCTAGGTGCAAAAGACTTACCCAGATGTTTTTCTTTTGCTATGGCTCTGGACAATTTTTCTTCCTCCAAAGCACCATTTATATAAATTTTCTTTCCTAGATTCTCAAATTCTAGACTACCTTTTATGATTCCATTCATCACTTTCTAATAAATAAACAATGTGTGTGAGAGATACAGCTTATTTAAAAGAAGGGTCACAACTGTTTCTCTTTAAGCATGTAAATTAACCTCCTTAAATTAGGGCACTAGGTTTTTCTGTAATGGATGCAGAGGGCTGGAGTTTCCTAGGGGAAAGTTCAGTGTATCTAGGTGAGTAGCCCTTCCTTAGCCATAATGAGAGTCTGGAAACTGAAGCTGGATGTTGCCAATACTTTTTCTACCCCTTTGCTTATCTTAATCATTTTACTTCTTGTGCTTGTGTTATTCTTTTTACTTAGTAAGGCTCTCAGAGAAGATATTATACTTTTTTTTTATTTTATTTTATAACTGGGAGAGGGAGGGGCAGTGTTAAACTCATAACCTGGGCTACAACAGAGTGATTTCTTTGTCTGTAGGAAAAGAACTATGGGTGTAAGCCTGATACAGTTTTCTGACACCAATAGGATATGGTTGGGTCCTATTCCTGTGAAGTTGAAAGGCATTAACTGAGGCAGTCAAACTGTAGCTGGACTCCTGTAACCAGTTGCTAAATAATTAAGTATATTTGAGTTAAAGAGGCATTATTCAAGGAGTGTTAGCCTGCAATATGTGGAATTTTGGTTGGGGTTTGATGAAGAATAAAGTAGCATACAACAGCAGTTCTTCAATGTCAATAAGATAACCAAATAAATGCTCCTGAGGTCCTTTGAATGCTATACAACTATAACAACACTCATGCAAATAACCACAAAGTTTCCTCAGATTCCTAAATTTCTATGTCATTGACTTAATTATAATTAAATTACTTCAAGGAAACAGGAAGGGATTTATCACTGTAATTTTTTAAATGTAAATGATCTCTAGAAATTCCTAAGATCTATTTTTCTTACTTTTATAGGTTCTATGGTTGGTAGGTACATGATGACATCTGTGTAATATAAATATACAATATCACTTTTATGTGCTTTAATGTCAAACTTGTGCATTAGCTTATTTGTAAATCCTCCTAGATGACTTTCAAAGTACATCCTAATTGCTGAGGATTTGTAATAATAGATTGCCAAAGTGGTCTGAAATAAAACCAGCACAGATTATAGTGATTTATAGCATACCTGCCACTTGTACCTGTCATGTATAAAAATGTAGGATTTCTATCACCAGCCCCTCCTGGGACTTGCAAAGGCAGCTCAGTGTTAACTACAGAGAAAGAGCTTGCAGCTCAGGCAGAGACAGAAACAGTTTGGGGTTCTTACGATGACCCGCTCACAGGTACATTGGTTGATGTGATCAATAAACACTTTAGCTCACCAAATCTTTACAAGGGAAGCCAATGTCATGTCTACTTCGGGTGGTTTTAATTTCAGTCTCCAATGAAAATTGTAAAAGCTTCTATGGATCCTAGAACCAATTACAAATTCATTGTCCTAAATTTTTGAAGCAAAACAGGTGAGTAAGATTAAAAGGATTGTGAATTATTCACTTGTTTACCGAAACAGCTCGAATACTCATATACTTAACAAGACATAAGACAATTTGGTGGTTCTGGATTATACTGCCTTTTCCTAGGTACCTCTGATGATGGAATGTTCTCTGAAGTTCCAGGATTATTTTTTTTCAACTTCATAACACTCTAAGGTCTCCTAAGCCTTCCCAGCTCTTCCTCTTCTTCCTTTCTTCTCTTGCTTTAGGATGTACAACGTACTCAAACAGTGCAAATCAGAGTGAGAAGCAGCCTTACAGAAGGAGTTAAGTGTTTGGGCAAGAAGGTTCCCACAAACATGGGGAGCCCCAGGGTGTCTTCTTGCATTACAAGGAAGGACCTGACTGCAGCTAGATCTAGTTACTGAAGAAGCTTAGGAAAGAATGGGAAAAATTTACTGCTGCCATTTCTGAAAATGTGTAGAGAGCTCTAAAAAGGTGCATTCATATATGAAAACACTTCTTGTATTTTGGAGTGGAAACACCAATGTACAGGAAAGAATCAAACTGCTGAAGGCCTGGTGTTGCTGTGGAGTCATTCCAGGGCTTTATAGAAGACAGCTCAAGCCATAAGATGGAGAAAATATCAGACCCTTCACAGATTAAGGCTATGGGGTTTTACTTTTTTTTTCACCTAACTGGTGAAAGCTCTTGCAGAAGAGTGGAATCTGGCTTTCCTCCTCACCTAAATTTTTACTCTTAAGTGGATGTGATGCTAGGAAATACTTGGGGAATGTGATTTGCTTTGTAGATCCAAGTACATAGTTGCTTTGTTATTGCTAGGAATAACATTTACTGCCACAAAGTAAGTGACACTGACAACTTGGGAAAATAAAAAAAAAAATTACCTGTGAGTCAGAGCTTTTTCTTGTGTTATTGATCTCAATGTCCAGTGATGCCAGTTTGTACCAGTGGAGGACAGCATCAGTTTGTGGTCAATATCAGATAGTTACTTTTCTACATAACTAGCAGTTCACTATTTTGCTAGCTTCTGCATATATATATTTATGCCAGGAAAGACAAGTGCAAAATGTTTTCCAAATTGTTTATATTTGCTCCTGTACAGTGAAAAGATGACACAGGTTACATAATTGTAGTAAGTCTAAATCACTGCCTTTAAAGTAAACTTTTGAATTCTTCACTTATTCAAGCTGGCAAGAAATCATTCCATAATAATTTCTCGGTTATTTTTCCCAAAGCTCACATTTCTGCTTTTATCTAAATTTCCAATTTGGCTTCCTGATAACTAGTAAGTTATGACAAATAAGTTAAAGCATCATGCTCTTTATGGAAAATATGTCTGAGAAAGGTACACGTAATCTCTTGGGTTATATATTTTAGAATCTCAATTTAAATGCAGATTTTTAAAGTCCCTAGTTAAGCATCCATGAGGGATGTCTCTCACTTGATTAAAATACCAATAGTGAAAGTATTCTGGATTTAACATTTTCTTCCACAGAGTGAGCATAATTAATAGGGAGCCCCAAAGAGGATAAAGTTTAATAGATTATTTTTTTTTCAGGGAATTTTCAGGTAATGCAGTAATTCTCTAAGTAGGCTTATTTCAATATAACAGAATTCCAATGTACTTACTCACAAAGGAGTTAATATATTTCAGCTCATGCCTGAGTAACTTTTTCTTTTGTCATCTAAATTAATATTTACCTGTACAATAACTCTTAACCACCAGGAGTTCTTGCTGGAGATAAAAAGCCCAAAATTGTGATTTGCCATATTGCACCTTGCCTATCTTTCACACAGCCCTGGAACTAAAGAAGGTAGTTTGTATTGACTAAGTTGAGATGTACTATTTGGCTGGATAAGCATAAATGCTAGTCTTTATAGGCCTACTCTACAACCGATTGGGGATCATAGAACGGTTATGATTGGAAGGGACCTTCAAAAGTCATCTGCCTCTTTCAGAGCAGGAAGCTTATGCAGGCCAGCCAGGTAACTAGGTAAGATCAGGTCCTCTGACACTTAAGACAGCATCTTCCAGACGTGCCTTTGCTGCATTGAATACAGCTATATACACCAAATGATATTGAATGACTCCCATAAGACAAGTAAGTGCTTAACTATTTGCAGATTTGAGGGTTTGGATTAAAAAAAAAAAAAAATCCCCCCAAATATTTAATAGAAACTGGAGTTAAATACAGCTTGATTTCAGAAATATATAACAGTTGGGAAATCCCAAAGAAAGACTCTACAGCAAGACTGAAATTTTATCACTGTTAAGTCTTATTTTAGCAATTGTATTACTCTCTAAAAGAACCTTGAAATCAAATGCCTTTCATACAGTGGATTGCTTGAGCTGATCTACAGAAGACGAGGCAAGGTGGATTTTATTTCTTTTCTCTTTAAAGACTAATGAAGGGATACACTGAAAATAACAGAAATAGATCTTTTAGCAAATGTTTTTCTGCAGCCGTCATAAGTGGGCTGATAAGTAGCCGATGGCTCTTGCACGATGACCTGAGTGTGTTAGAAACATGTCTTAGAATAGGAAGGCTTCCTTTCTTTTGTTTTCTGTGCTCAGTCTCGGGCTAACCCACTGAAGGAGTGCTGCTCATGTAGTCTACAGGAAAGAGGAGTAGCAGTGGTGGACCCAGATCACTATGCAAAGCCAATTATTTAGTCAACATCAACTTGCTCCTGGCCCCATAGAAACGAATTTAAGGCAAGATAGGAGAGATGACTGCTGACAGATGTAGATGCTAACAAAATATGAGGAAATATCACTCAGCATGATGATCAAAAGGGAAGGTATGTCAGCAGCCAAATGTTCTTCTAGTCTTCCTCAAGCCAGGGGCACTTCAGTGAGGAGGTTGAGGGAGATAATGAGACACGTTGAGATGCTTAAAAAAGAGCTTCTCTTGAATTTGATGTTTGGCTCTGCTAGTTATCTTAACAGATTGTGTTTGTTCAGTCCAGTTCCCTAGTTTGTTGTTTTGGGGTTTTTTGTTTGTTTTGAGTGCATGTTGTTGAAATGCTGTTGGTTTAGAAAGAATACAAACCCTCCAACAATCACTAACCTTACTTCAAACACAGCTCCAGGGAACTCCCAATGTTAGCAATGAATATGATGTGCAGTCTCATCTTAGTCTGTTTGAGAGTGAGTCATGAGTCCAAGATGGATACATCTTGAATGATTAGTCAGCAATAGAAGTCTTCATTGACATTAATTCTAGGATGCCCAGACCACCCTCCCTCTATCTCTCACTGTCAATAACCCTATATCTGCCCATCTGGGGCAGCTATTTAATACGGTTAACCTCTTGCATCTGTGGCAAAGAATATTTTTATATTTTATTTTTTAACCTTGATGATAACCAGTAATGTCATAGATGTCACAACAGTCAGGGCCACATCCAGCCATCCTATCTCAGTTACATTTTTGCACTTCTTAAATATTTCTTAATATAGCACACACTTTTTTTCAGATGTGTACTAGAACTTGTTGGGTTTTTCTTCTCATTTGGTGATTTATTTCTCTGTACAACTGTCAGGCTTATTATTTCATGTGCCCACATAATTTAATTGTTAGTCTTGTTAGAAGTATTTTCCCTCTAAGGTCTAGTCCACTTTTCAAAATTGCTTTAAACTTCCAAATTCAAGTTGATATTCTTGTGATAGTTTGCCTAAAACAAAAATAACCTCTAGCATTCTGTACATCAGCTCCTGGCACAAAACTAAGAACCAAACTAAAAAAAATAGTCTTTCTTCACTTTTAACCTTACCTAAAACATCCTCTCAAAGGCTTCACAGTTCAGCCTCAGTAACATGCTACCTGAGAGTAATATGCTGTAACAAGGAAGGCTTGTGTGGGAAGCAACATCAGCCTTGCTTAATAGCATTTGCTGTAGTGTGAGCGAGTCCCCAGGAGGTGCCAAGCACAACTGGATTGCACTGCAGTCATCTGCAAATGCAGGTGCCCTGCAGTTACTCTGGTTTTTTAGGATCTGATTCTGCTGCAGCATTAATGCTTCCTTTCCTTGACACTGGGGAAAAGATGTTTCTAAATCCTGCCCTAAGATTTCATGCCTGCTGAGGTGTCTTCCTATGATTTTTCATTCCTATTACTGTTAATCTATTCTTTCTCTATTTTTCAACTTCATCTGACACATTTAATAATTTTAATTGAAATCACCAGGTACAGTGGATTTGGATGATTAGAAAGCCTTCATGATGCAGTACCTCAATCTTATTCGAAAACAGCAGTTGGGGCTCCATGCAACTATGAAATTGCAAAAACAAAGGAGGATGGAGGGGTTTCTTAATCACACTGCAGAGAATTATTTTACAGTGCAGCATGTTGTGTTTAAACTGTAACAATACAAACATACAAAAGTGAAGATCAATTCCCCTTCCCCTCACTAAATTGCATCCATTCTAACAGTTTCTTGTTATCAATAACTGTGGGTTGCTTGGGGAAAGGGGAGGATGTTTTTATTTTTGATCCTAGCAAGAGTCTCCACCTTATTCTTAGTCCAGAAATTCCATGTGAATCAATTGCCAAGCACTGTGTGGCTTATGTTTGTTTAGACATAGACAATCTGAAAGAGTAAATCTGGTCAGATCATGCTCCAAACTCTGTTTGAAAGTCCTTTTTGTATTGTTTTCAGGCTGGAAGTCTGGATATCAGAATGAATTTTTCAGATACTGGGGTAAAATAAATCAGCAATACTGTATTAATATCACTAACAGGCCTTTCAGCCAAGGGCTACTCATCTTGCTAAACCTTTGGAGTGGTCAGCAAGACCAGGTAAACAACCATCACTAGTTACAGAAAAGGGAGAAAAATAATCTGGAACACCCCAACTCCTTTTTAGACCCAGTCTCAGAATCACTCAATACCTTTGAGCAATTGTTACAGTTTTACCTCTGCTTTTGTGAGACTAAGAAATGATTTCGTTGTGGTTGCTTTTGTGTGCAACATCCTCTTTTCAACTACAAACATTTGAGCTCTTCTACCTGCCTAAGGTCAACGGAAGTCCCGCTGACAGAAATGAGCTCTGCGTGGCAGAAAGGACCAGCCCAGAAGGCAGCCCTTTCACCTTTTTCTTTATTGTGACTTTCCTAACATTATCTATTTCTGTAGCAATCAAGCTCTAGCACAAACTAGGAAACGTGTATCTATCTTCTGAGGTTTCTGGTATTCCAATGTTACTTTACCCTGTCCTGTCACTCGAGCTACTGGTGCTTACTGCCAAGGGCAAAGATGAAATGCACGGCAAACACTGTTCCCAGAAGCCTTCTGGATTTTTCCAGAGAGCCTGCCAAGCACAGTGGTTTGTGTAAACTGACTTTGTACTGGATTCTAACTGCAATAAAATCTTAAAGTTTCAGAACTCCCTGGAAAGTGGCACTGTAACACTTCTCTAGATTACTCCTTTACAAGACTTTTTAGAACAAAAGCCAAGACTTTCATATAATCACAAGAGCTATCTTCATTTTTAGTAAGTCACCAGCCCATCATTTGTAATTGCCTCAGAAAATGCTGAAAGTTTGGGTCCCAATAGTGCAAGAAATAGTTACTTATTAGAAAAATGTCTGTATGGATATCTTGGCTACTTTAATCTACAATTTTTAATCATTCAGGCTGTGAACATAAGACTTCACCTTCTGGAGTTTTTTACTCCAGTTGCTCCATCATTGTGCAATGGTTAGATGACACCTAGTTGGAATTCAGAAGGGCTGGTGTTACTTTTTCCCTGACACATCCATGGTCTCTGAGCAAGCCATTTAGTTTTACATGCAAAAGTATGTAAGCATCTGAATTTGGCATAACAGCTTCTGTTAGTATTCTTTTCCAGCATAAGGATTTTTAAAAGACCTTTTGGCTACCCCCAAAATCAGGAATTATCTAAGTTGTTATGCCTTTTACTGGCAAATATCTGAGTTATGTGAATAGCTTTTTATATCTTACATGTTTATTGTTCTTCCCTTGGTTTTTGAAGTGGTCAAGTGCCCCAAATCATAGCTGTGCCCAGAGACCATGTACTGGATTGGCCCTCAACATACACACACACATCAGGTGCCAGCAGGATGATGTGCTCTCCTCAACAGCATCCCTCCCACCTTCCTTGGGATGCAAGGGATTGTTCTGCTGCTCCTAGAGAAGGGACTGGTCTGATCTGTGAATAGTCCACATGTTCCAAGCCATCTGTAATCAGGTGACTTGAGGCTGGTCCTTATCCCTTTTGAAAATGTTCAGACAGAAAAATATTTGAGCATTTCCTAGCATTTGAAAACAGGCCAGTGACCCTGTAGCCTGCTGAAGGATCTTCAAGTGTAGCTACAAGACAGCTGTGTGAAGTGATCCTTGAAAGCACTGAGACATGCTAATGTCCTTATGGTCAAAAAGGCAACCACCATTAATTTGAATTGACTTGGATTTAATTTGAGATAGAGCAGAAAAAAAATCACTGAAACTACTTGGATGGTTAGGGAATCTGCCAGGAACTCAGAGGCCTTGGTTTTAGTCCATTTTCCAGTATGTCTCTAATTAAATGAAATATTGTTACAACAAAGACTGAGGCCTGTGTTTCAGAAATGCTAGACTATTTTGGCTCTCTTCCACATGGTTGTCCTGTCTTGCTTTCCAAAACCCTGGAGGAGATCTAGGACTTCCATGGAAAGTCTTTCTGTATTGCGTATGAAGTAAACACATGCTATAACTTTAAGAGCTCAGAGTGGCTCCTATGCACAGAACAGTTGAGGTAGGAAGGGATCTACTGAGATCACCCAGTCCAACTCCACTGCTCAAGTAGGGTCACCTATAGCATGCTATCTGGGGTCATGTCCAGTCAGATTTTTAATATCACCACAGATGAGATTTCACATTCTTTCTGGGCAGCCTGTTCCAGTGTTTGACCATCTCACGGTAAAAACACATTGGATGTATTGACATTGATTTTCCTGATTTTTAATTTGTGTCCATTGCCTCTTGTCCTGTCAACTGGGCACTATAGAGAAGAGTCTGGCTGCCTTATATTCATTCCCTACCATCAGATATTTGTACACACTGATAAGATCCTCCCTCAAACCGTCTCTTCTCCAAATTATTGCTAGCTTAATGCTTGTTCTGCTGAGCTATCAGGGAAAAATCTGGTTCTGGTTGTGCTTCATTTTTTTTTGAGGAGTTTGGGTATTCCTCTGAATCCCAGAAAAACCTCCTTAAATGTTTGATAAGCAGGCTTAAAGAAAAATACCAGTCTCTGTGATTTTTTTTTTTTTTTATTTTTTTTTTTTTTTTTTTTTTTTTTTTTTTTTTTTTTTTTTTTTTTTTTTTTTTTTTTTTTTTTGCTTATGTGGTTCTTAAAGTAGTTTGCTGACACTTCGAATACTGTTCTTGGTCAGTTCTTCTTTGAGACAAACCTGCAACTGAAATGGCATATGGAGTTTAATAAACCTCTATGCGTGTATCCTTATTTATATACACGTTATCATACTGATAGCAAGACTCATAATTTCATTTTAAAAATGTAAGTATTCTACAACCTAAACAAAAATGTTTGCTATAAATATTTTATCTGTCTCTATGTGGTTGAGAAATCAGAAATAGTAAGAAGTGATGAAAGAAGAGTATTCTGTTTTATTGTAAGCATCAATGCATGCTGGAGTGCTACACAACAGATGGTAGATAGCTAGAAATGGAGTAAATAAAATGTAATGTGGAGTTTGCTAAATTTGTGGCAAAAGCAGTTGCAGTAAGCATAGAATTTGATCCCACAGTTAAAATGAGAATTGGTATCTCCCACGCATATAGTGTTACGGTCCACTGAATCACCTATTGCTTGATCCAGAACCACCAACATGCTCTCACTGACTTCAGTTAGCTCTGGAAATAAACAATTTTGAGCAGTCCAGAAGTGAAATAATCACAAAATATCATTGGCAACTGATGAAAGCTAGAACAGGAAAACCTGTTCAAAAAGTAAAAAGGGATTGCAATACCTTTGTCCATACTGAACACATTTGCTATTGGAAAGTTAGAAAATAAATTCTTCAACTATAGAGAACTGACTTCCACTCTTAGTTACAGAACACAATTTTGAAGTAATGGCACTGGAGCCATGCTCTTGTTATCAGTGTGTCTGATACTAGAATCTTCTCAATTTTTTTTACAGGTGGACTTCAATTGTGGTGTCTGTTAGAGGTATGGTATGGCCTCTAGTATTGCTCGTTGAGTCAGTAAAATACACAGTTAACGTTTTCACTCTTCAGATATCTTACATGGTCTGAGACACTGTAAATGAATATTTAGGTAAAGCCAGAGCTGTATTTATTCCTCAGCAAAACTCTGATTGAATTCCATTACAATTCTAACCTCAGTGTCAGCATGGGTGTAACTCATGAGACCTTCATTCTGTTTGAGGGCGTAGTCTCTTGGAACTAACATTGAAAAGGTTAAGTGACTAAGAACAGAGCGAACAGAAGGGCAGGTAGCAGGGATAAAAGGGATAATTGAGTGGTGCTATATTTTATTTTTTTAACCAGCAGCAAAAACTCCAAATGAAGCAGCTGTGCTGAGAAAGTAAACACAAGCTGGGGAGCAGCAAAGAAGGGGAAAAAATGGACATGGAGAAAAATATTTTGTTTTCATTAAAAAGAAGCTTTTGTTGTTATATCCTGGTGTCAAGCCTTTAATGTAGAACATCTATGTATTTCATTTCCAAACTTTTCTGAACAAAAAGGCCCCAAATATTCTGACAGCATCAAAACAAATTTAAAACATTACTGGAGTGTATAATTTGGGAAAAGAGGATGTTCCAATTGAAATGTCAGCAAAACTGATGCCTTTGAAACACATTTCAACAGCAAACAAAGAAGAAACCCAGTTCCGGTATACCCACTAGCTATAGAAGATAAATAAAAAAAATCCTGCTATAGAAGATAAATAAAAAAATCCTTTATAGAAGATAAATAAAAAAAATTGTTTAGGTCTCAATCTTCATCTTTAAAGGATATTTATTAACAGCAAAGTGTTTAGAACAAGAGCAAAGAAACTCAAAACATCTGAAAATTTTCAAGTTTTTGGCAAGGTGAAAAAAAGAGTATATACAAGTGCTCTTGGCTTTTATATTTAAGTTTTTAAAACTGAGCTGAAAGTGTTGCTGTGTGTGGTTTCCAGGAGGTAGTAATATGACTTAGTGCTCAGTTATCTCTTCCCATTGTGTGCTCTGCCTGGTAGCTGTAGTTCACAAGAGCCTGTAGACTTGTGGAACTATGGTACAGATTTTTAAAAATGTTTCCACATCTAACACTCAGGGAATTGGAACAAGGCATCTAAAAGCCTTTGAAATGTATTCTATTTCCTTTCATGCACACATAGCCCAGGCTTGCGTTACAAGCCAGTACTCAATTACAGCTACATTATTGCCTATGAAAAAGCATTACATATGTAAACATAATCTTATGGCATTCCTCAAAAATGCAAGCATTGAACTTGTACTTATATGTTGGAAACTTTTCATGTTGATCTAGAAAAGGTGGGAGGAGGAGCCCCTCATGTATCAAAGCCATAAGACACCTGTGTTCACACAGATTTCTCCAGGTATTTGTAAACTGGAATCCAAGGAGTGGGATTTCCAACTTGTTTTCCCTTCTCAGAAATCTTGCCTGCATAGTAAGGGAAGAAGTATGGCTTTACCTCTGAAAGCAAGAACAAAGCTCCCCATCCTTCACATAGGCTGGCAGTTTCTGATTTTTCTCTTCAGGACACAGACAGGCGGGTGAGGGCTGTGTGAGTGTGGGACCAGCAGGAAGAGCCCTCAAGGTTGAACTCCTTTCATGTGGCTGAGCAGCCTTGACCTTTGTGAATGCTAACTTATGGGGAAAACTTTAATTGGAATAATTTAAAGGCTGTTCTGGAATAGGATGATAATTATAAAATTAAATAAGTATAATGGAAAAGTACTACTTTCCCCTTCTCAGTGACTTCTTCTCAGCCTTCGTTCCTTGCCAGCACTCAACACAATGCCTAAAAACCCTTTCAAAACAAAGAATTTCCCAGAGAGGTCATGGCCCAGTGGTTGCAGTGAATATCACCATCAAATAAGTTGTTCATATAACAGAAAAACAGAGAGTTAGGTCACAGGAGAGACAGAGTTTGGCATGGCCCCTGGAGTGAAGAGAAGCAACATAGGGCCCCAGCTGCCAGTGCTGGTGCCGAGGGTGGAGCAGTGGCTTTGCTCATTGCTTGCCAGGATGTTTAATCACGCTCACCAAGACACTACTGTCAACTAGAGGTTAAAAACACAGTTAGTCTTTAATATAACAATGTGCAGGTCAACACACATGTAAAGTGTTAGAGAAGGAGGAAGTGCTGTTGGTCTTTTTCAATACCCAAGCCCAACTGGTTTAAAGTAAAACTTTGGGAGGAATTGGATTTCAGCCCAGAACTCACAAAGTTCTTGTTATCCTCTTACTTCAGCAGAAGAGAAGGAGGAACCCAGTTTGATGCCATGGTTAATGGCAAAGTTGTAGTCTTTGTTTCCTTCTATAGACTGGTCTATACATGCCATATTCTGTGTATTGCTTCCCTGCACCCACATCCTTTAAAGGATGATCCTTTACACTCTCACCCCTCTATTCCTCCTTTTCTCCCTTTTTTTTTTCCATCCCGTTTCTCTGCCTCTGATCTCCATCCCTAGGTACCACAGGCTAACTGTTCTATTGCTGCACTCTGATATATGCTTGCCTTTTCACCAGCATGGCCACAAGAAACTGTCTGCACCAACTAACTAGTACTAAAGTGCTCCTCTTACTGCTGCTCCTTATGACTAGAGTTGTCAGAGTGTGAAAAAACACATACAAGGCAAATAAAGAGAGCAATGATGCTTCTCCTAGCCCACCAAGAAAATAATTCAGCTGAGTCCGTGTTCTGGTTTTCTTTAATTATGGCAAAACATGAATTATGTTAGTCACTATTCTCAGTAAGGCCCAGGTGTGTGGAAAGGGCTTGTATTGTGAGAAAACCCAGCATTAGAAAAGATGAGACACATCCATAGTCATGACTATAATTAAAGCATAACTCAAGTTGAACATGTGTTTAAGGGCTTTTGTGGAATTTTGGACTGAGGCATGGTGGTGGAAGCATTAAATATGTGCTTTGGTGTAAACTCTTCATAGAGATAAGATCCTCTTTTAATTAAGGGTAGCTAATTAAAGTAAACAGCAGATTTCAGGCTGCAGAATTTATCTCATTTGCTCTATTGAGACAAAAAAAAACAACTGAAGCCTTGTTGCACTAAGACTGTACAGCAACGTAAAAATCCCAGATTAGCTGCTCCAATGTTTTTCCAGACATACTCATAATTTGATATCTGTGTGTACCTAGTAGGGGTCAGGTTGGGAGGGAAATGCGAGTATGCCAGAGTGGAGGACAAGAAAAAGACTTAATCTATTTCTTCACAAAGGGCAGACATTCATCATTAAACAAAGGGGAAATCAATTCTGTTACAAAACGGCTTGTGACATTTCCTTTTCTTATGGGAAATGAAAAAGCGTTAAATGCTGCAGTACTGGTAAAAACTACTTCATCTACTAAACCATATCATTTCCCCAGAGAATCAGACATGTCTCTTAATCTGATGTTACAACAAAAAAAAATTTGGCAACATCTATAAAGAGAGAATGAGGAAAGTATTGGGACAAAGTAAGCACAGAGCTCCAAAACCACATATAACCATTCTCCTGCTTTTCCAAATCTTCCCAATACTAGGAAACATTTTAAACATGTAGCTATCAGGACACTAGGATATGGAAATAGGAGGCAAGTAGTAGTAAGGCTTCTAATGAATGTGATCTAGGACTTTTGGGAAGAGCCTTGCTTGCTTCATTGCCCTCCACTGCTACTCCACAGGCAATGGCTTGCGAGCTGCAGCCATGACCTGAGAAAGCTGTGAAGGGAAAGAGGCTTAAAAGATGTTATTGCCTGGTCTCTATTCCATCCCACACTCCTTACTGTGCCCCATTGTGACAGTGTGCTGCCCCGCCCCAACTTGACCACTTTTCCCATAACCCTGCTCAAGTGATAGTGATAACCATCAGTGAGAAATGTGTCTGGTCCTGATAGTGATGGCAGCACCTGACTCAAAGAGGATTCGGGGTAGACAGATAACCGCACAATAGCCAAGGGATGGCAATGCACCCCCCTAACCACGGTGCTGGTCAATGCCCAACTCAAGATAAATTTGGCAGATACTAACATCTACAGGTGGTTTTCAAATATGACTATGAGTCAATTATCTTACTCCATAAATAGTGAGCTGCCCAAGAGCCATTTGAGCTCTCCTGCATGGCAGCAGGAGAGTCAGCAATCAGGATCTCCCCTTGAGTAGGGATGCCTTTCAAGGTTACTCCTTGAGACTGAGAGATGCCTTGCCACAACAGATCCTCGATAAGTGAGGATAAACTTTGAAATCTTAGGTAAGGGATAGAAAGGATCGATTGTGCACTTACAGTCCTTTAGACATAAACCATTGGTCAAGCCTAGGACTAGGCTTGGATCCAGCTGCACCTGGATTCCTCTCTAAGAAGGATTTTAGAAAGCTAGGGGGTCCTTTCTGAATCTCATGACTCAGTGGGGGTATCCCTGACAGTTTTGCTTGACCCTGTCCTCTATGCAGTAGATAATCCAGTGCACCTTGCCATCCAAACTTGTTAAGTTACTGTTGCATTTACCATTTACTATCAAACTTTGTTAAATCACTGTTTTATATTAATAGACTGTATTGTTGCATCTCTCTTATGAGTGTATCTCTCCCATTCGTGATGCCCATGGCCACCTACATTTGTCCCTTGCATCAAACTTCAAATATTTCACTGATGACAGAAAGGACTGAGGTGGGGTCTGTGGGCAGCCTGGAGAAGTTGTAAAGAGCAGGAGGATAAAAGCTCCAAGGAAAGAAACATGCTCCGAAAGTGCTAAAGATGCTCACTTGAGCCCTGCCTTAAATTAATTAATGACTGAGGGTTGAATCCCTCCACCCAGCTCCAGATATGTAAGGTGTGCATAATAAATGCTCCTCAACTCACTGGGATGTTACACAGCTAACCACAGATATTACACAACTAAATCCATGAATGAATGTAAAGACCTAAGTTAATGAAGTGAGGGCATCATAAAAACACCCCAAGAAAATGAATAATTCTGTTTATGTTGGAATAAGGGAAGGAAGAGCTCAAAGTATCCCACCAAGCAACAAACTAAAAAAGTAAAAACGGAATTAGTATTGGGTCCAGTCACTGCATAAGCAATTTTTTCTTCTTTAGGATTTCCCATGGAAACAAATCTTACTGCAAGTATCAAAATTGATGAAGTCTCATTTCTTATGGATTTATGTCTTTCTTTTGATTGACTGTTTAACTGAATTATAGCAACATTTTCTTTTATCTCCGTATATAACTGGATGATGAAGCTGAGGTAACCCATTTTCCTTTGTCTTCTCCCTCCAACTGTCCTCCAGCAAAGTAGGAACAAAAGAAACCACCTCTTTTGTCTGCTCAAGCATCTCAAGTATTAGGCTAAAGTAATCTATTTCCCCTACATTATCTCCCACTACCTGCATGTATATGAGCAGTGACAGCTGAAGGAGTGGAAACTTATCCAGCACAAACTTAGAAGTGTTTCTGAGTGAATGTTTCTTATCCTTTACTGCCCATTCTTCAGCAAATCTAGCAGAACAGAATTGCTTTTGAAACCTCTATACTTGGAAACTGATTGAAATTCCCCGCTGGATATGGAAGGTTTTTGGAGGTGATATCACACTCAGTGATTTTCTAAGCTTTGTTTCCATCAAAATTAGCATAAAAATAGCGGGTGGTTACATAAGAAGATATGAAGTAATAATGCATGTACACAAAGAAAAGGAAAAAAACTAAATCAGGTTCTCTTTGGCTTTTGAGGTTTTCAAGTCTCTGCAGCCATACTATTTAGTTAATAGAATTTTGAATATCTCTGTCTCTTTCTCTCTAAATATATTTAGAATACACAAAAACATGGTTTGTTTAAGTATATATACTTATTATATACATAGATATATATATATGCAAAGCAGTCATTTATATATTTAGACACATGCAGTTACACACCACTGGATTATAATATTTGGTTTTATTATTATTTATGCAGCTGGACTAATTGCTCTTCAAAACCTATTCATTTTCAGCTATAATATTTCTTCAGGAAAAACTTCAGTGCAAATAAAGAGGCTTAAGCTTTACTACTGTTGTCTGCTCCAACAGAAGGCCTGTTAATTGCAAACTGGGGATTCTGCTATTAAGATTTCAATAACTGTCATATCACTTGGGAAGTAAGTAATAAATCTTCTTTGTAAAAACAGCTTAAGTGACGGTTGTTCATCTTTACATACAGAAAAGATAACTGCATGACATAAAGTAGTGTGTTATTGCAGTTTAAAAGCCTTCTGCAGAAAGCTTTTTTTTTCGGCCTATGAAGAAAACACAACTAGGTGACTATAATGATCAACATTCATTATTTAAGTGGTTTAGATGCAAGCCACACTGCTCAGACTTTTACAAAGACAAAACTGTCCTTGTCCCAGAGAATATACAATTACCAGTCTTAACTGAAATTGATTAGAAGGCTCTGATGGATATTGGTCCTGGATGCCGGAGCAGGAAAGGGCAGAACTGGGCTTGAAGTTCCATGCAGCTATCACAATTTAAAATTGTAAAAGTAGAACTGGACAAAAAAGGATTTTTCACTGTTTAGGAATTGGACTGTCTTCCTTCCCACTTAGCTGGCTGGTGATTTTTTCCTTCTCTCATTGAAATGGTCAAACAAAATATTTTTTCCAAATGTTTGCAGCAAAAGCCAAGGAAACAAAAGGATAAAATAACAAAACTGCCAAGGGAGCTTACATGTAGATACCTAAATTTAGACACGTTTTCCTACTTATGTACAGACCAGGTAGAATCGTATGCACCACTGAAGTCCCATTCAAGTTATTTTTGAGGACTTCAGCATAATTAACACATACAGGTATTTGGCTTCACTTTTGCTCCAGGTAAATTTTCTTGATAGTGATATAAAGGTGAACTTATTCATTAAGTACTCACAATCCTCTTCTATCTCTGTTAAATGTTTGTATTCATTTCAGGACTCAGGGGTAGGAAAGGAGAGTAAGTTTAATAAAATAAACATAATGGCCCAAATTTCTACAGGATACTTGCTGAATTCAGTGCAGAATTTTTTGTGATGACTTGAAATAATTTCTAATATTTCCAATAGGAAGGTTAATTGCAAATTTCAGATTTTATTTTAATCTTAGTACATCACGGAAAAACATCACGTAAGTCAGAGCAATGCTTACAGTTGTAAATGAGGACTGTAAAATCTTACTGAGAATGACTGAGTATTATATATTATTTTTTTCTTAATTTGGGGTAGATATGTTGTTCTTTTTTGATGAGGTGCATCCAAATTAATACTAAAATAAGGTTGTGTAGTTGAAATAAGAAAACTAGTAAATTGTAAGAGCCATTTGCTCCAGCACAATGTAGTTCTGGCTGCACTGTGTGTTCTGTGGGAAAAAACAAACCTGTAAACCAGACCACCTCCAAATTGGGAAGATAGGCACGTGTTTCAAAGTGTCTACCAACCCTCTACCAATCCCCACTAGCAACCTGATCTAGTCAGGGATGTCCCTGCTCCTTGCAGGGGGGTTGGACTAGATGACCTTTGAAGGTCCCTTCCAACTCTAACCATTCTATGATTCTGTGATTCTTTCTACTTGTGCTTCTAAGTGAGAAATGTCAGACTTTTTCAGTACAATTTCTTACAGCCTTATTCCAGTATAGACATTGGTTACCCTAAACCACATATTTGTTTTTAGGCTTCAGTTAAACTCATCTTTTCTACTTAACCAAATATGTAATAGGATTTAGGCTTGAATTTGAAGTAAACCATATGTTTGTTTTGTCCAAATGTATTGTTTAAGAAAGACTGTTAATTCCTAGGAAAATTGAGGGCTTTTATTAATTCAACAGAAACTAGATTAAGACACTAGAGATCAGAGGTGTTTAGGCACCAAAATAAGGGATGAGATGGGATAGAATAGAATAGGACTTGAGCACCTATAACTTTTCATGGGTCTAGGCCTTTAGAGTCTGAGTTAATACCTACCCCAAAAAGAAATTCACCAAACTAAATATCTTAAATCATTGCTAAGTCAATTTTGGGGACATTTGTTACACATTTTAAGATTACATGCAGGTAAAACAAAGCTGATAAGGCTGAATGTTAAACTCATTCTTTACTTTGGCTCACTTTTACATTTTTTTTTGTTGTATGCTTCTAAACACAATGGAAAAGTGTACTTAACAAAGCAGACACATACATCTTCCATTATTGTATTTAAAGTTTTTTTCTTGTATCTACTAGGATAAAGAGGTAAAATGGGTTTCTGGCTGCCCTTTTTCATTACCTTTTTGTTAGAAATTATCACTGTATGCACAGTTATTTATAAATGTCTGTTTTTCCTGACATAGAAATAGTACTCAAGAACATATTGTCCCTGAGAAAGAAGACAAAGAAAAGAAAAATTCTGCAGATTAATACATGGCAGCATTTCTGATGCTGAAGCTAACGAGATGCTGCTAAAGAGATGCTGTTCAGTTGATGAGGCAACAAAATTGATTTACCTTTAAAGATGTTTCATATTATAGCTCTTTACTTCCAGACTCCCAAATGTGATTCTTTTGAAAATTAGTCTTCATTGACAAATGTTTATGAGAAAGGAGTAACAAATGGGGCAGGGAACAGCCCTAAGGGGTACGCTTATTGCTATCTTCTCAGAATACCCAAAAGCACTCTTAAGACCTGTTTCATTGTCTTCACTGACAGTAAACTTGCAAGCCCAACTGCCCACTGCAGTTTGACAAGCATCTTCTGGAGCATTCAGGACCCATATTTAAAGCCATGATTGTTGGTTTAGTGCAGCTTGTGGAAACATAAAATCCTGCCGAGCATTCCTGGTCAGGTCGTCCAGGAGGTAACCATTGGCCCGGGAAGTTACTGGAGGCTATTGGGACCTCTTTTTAAAAATACGGTAGATTTAGCCAAACAATTTCAGGACCAGTAGAAGCAGAAGAGATATTAAAAGACATGAATGACAACTCTATATCTCACTCTCATTTACTTTCTGTAGAAATTAGGCATGTAAATGACATCTGAGGCTTTGAAAATCTCCACCTGCTAATTTTAAAGCACAAGATGGTAGCATGTTGTAATAAATTAGAAAGTATGTCATTCTGAACAAAAGGCATCTTGGACTACTAATCTGCTGCAGGCTCATCAAAGAAAAATGTCATTAGAAATGCTTTCATTTAGTGCATACATCTAATTCCATTGTGGTGTAAAAGCTGTGGTTTCTGCTGATTGTTAGAGAAAAGTAAGAAATACATTCCCTAAAGCCATAGAAAAAATACTAGACAGGAAACTTCCTGGGCATAAAGGGGCATAATTTACAGCTGCTATGTGAGACATCTGAGCATTTTAAGGAGTTTCTACAACAGGCTATTGCATTTTAGGACACAGTAAAGATTTTCCCCATAATTACAGACTTGCCTACCTTACCTCTTTATCTCCCAAAACCAGGGGTGACTTATGCTAACCATTGTAAAGCCATCTGTGAGAGTTAACATATCACATCACAATGTGTTCTCTCTGCATAATATGATGTGTTCTGGAAGAATTGCAAGACCATATGAATTAGGCCCACCTATTTTAAGAACTGAAATAAATGTGCTCATGGAAACCTTCAAATGAAGCTACAATGGCAGCTGGGATCCTGCTCATCTTGATGCTTACAAACTTGTACTTCATTCATTTTTAAAAGATAAGCAGCTGTAAAAGCTGAAGCTCTATGCATAGTAATATTGAAGGCAAAAATTAAGCTCCAGAGAATAGCAGAGCTGAGAGTACAATCTGGAAGATGGCACTTAATTTGAAGGTGTTGTGCTTAGTTTTCAGGATAATATATGTCAGGATAATTAGTGTGACATTACATAGACATGATTTGATTTTCTTCGGCTCCGTAGAAAGAAGTGAGGATAAGTGCAGTTGCTTTTGTGCTGAAATTTCTAGCAATTGTGTTAAATCAAACTGCTCAGGCCATGCTTTTGAAGCCCTGAAGAAGAGTATGGTCTTGAAAAGACACGGCATATGGGCCTTCCCACCTTGTCTTGCATTTCTGCAGCCAGTAAGAAAACGCAGGATTTTATACGCACCCTGGGAACATGCCTATTTCTGAGGGAGTGCTGTATGTTGGTTTGAGAGATTTGCAAGTGGTTAAAAGACACATCAATAGTGCAGAACTCCAAAAGAACTCACAAAATAGAGCGAGAGTGTAGAAAAATGTTTTGCAGGAGTGTAGATACGTGTTTTGCAACAAATGTAAAGCAATGAATCTAGGAAAAGAATAATCTGAACCACGGCTACAGAATACCAAACTCAGAACTGCCAGGTGTAGTTCACTGTAAAGACCTCCAGAAATAGCTTTCTGAGACCATAAATTCAATATGCTGCAGCAGTCAATCAATCAAAAAAAATGTTTGACATCTTTTGGAAAGGCACTTAGAATAAGAAAAAGGGCATTATTTTATTGCTGTTTAAAACCTTTGTTTGCCCACATTTTGAGTCCTATATGACCAGGTTTTGGTCCCTGCAACTCAAGAATGATGTAGTAGTGTTAGAGAATGTACAGAGGAGGGAAGATAAGATGGTTATGGTGATGGAGCAGCTACTTTATAAGAAAACACTAAAAAGTCTGGAAATCTTCAAGTTGGAGAAGAAAAGGATAATGGAAAGGATAAAGATTTACAAAATAATCAAAGCAGTGGATAAAGTAAATGAAGAACTGTTATGTGCCATATCACAATACAGGAGCTAGAGGATATCCATTGAAACTATTAGGAAATAAATTTAAAATGGATAAAAGAATGCAATTCTTAATATAGAGTGTAAAGTGCCTCTGGAATTTATCATCAAAGGAAGTTGTGGATGAAGATAGTGTATCAGCAGGTTCAAAAATGGTTAGAGAATGTCATGTACAATAGGTCCGTAAGCAGATACCTCTAACAACCCTAGTACCATAATCCTAGATGTGTGGAGTATAAGGGGAATGTACTAAAGAAAACATCAAGGCTGACATACGCTCTCCAAAAAACATCTCCTAGTGCCACTGTCTGAGACACAATACTGGGCTTGATGGACAATCAGTCTGACTCAGTAGGACATTTCTGATGCCCTTATAGTCCCATATAACTTCTGGATAATGATATAGGACTACTTATGTTCAGCTATAGCATAAATTTTGCAGGTTACAGTAGGAATATTACCCAGGTGGTTAGTCACTGTATACCTGTATCAGTGAGGCATCACTGTGCCTTACAACTTCCTGATTAAAAATGTATTTGGGGTTTTGGGAATGCACGCAGAAAAGCTACACAACAAATCTAGAGGAGACAGGAGACACAGCACATCCTCCAGTGAGAATGTGGCAGGCAGGCTGTTAGCTTCAAGCATCCTAGCTCCAGCAGATAGCAATCACTCTCCTAACAAAGTCAGCAGGATGCAGATCAAAAGAACTGTAACGTGGTTTAAAGCACTTCTGAAGAAGAGAAGGAAGGTCAATTACCAGAATTGCCGCCAGGTTGACAGGCAGAGTCTGAGGAGGGAGCCTAAGGATATCCACCTTCTTAGATCCAGGAAATGTCAAGACTTAGGAAAAAGAGCAAGGACACACACATTTGGGGTTTACTGGTTTTGTGATACACTTTTCTTGAAAACATTTAAATCTAAGTAAATATCATATGGCTTTTAGGACAGAGCTTGATCACTGTAGACGTTACTGTTATTGCCCCAGACAATGAGTGCCAGGATCTCCGCTTGCTGAGAAACTCGCAGAGTGTACTGGGGAGTGAAGCCTTGGTCTGCCCGGAGGGTAGGAGATAAACATGATCCCACACAGAACCAGGTGGCGGTGAGAAGCCAGAGTGTGGGGAAAGTTGCGCCCTTCCTGAATTGAAGGTGGCTAAGGGTGCTTTTCAGATGGCACTGCTGACAGCCACACTTTGAATATAAGGCCTGATGGGTACTACAAAGTAATTAACTTTCCCACAACTCTGGTAAAAGGACCAGCTTGTGCTAGAAATAGTTTCTACCCATAAGGATTGCAGACAAAATGGTAAGACAGTGGGTAAGAAAAAGGGATAGACATCCATTTTACACATGGAGAAGACAAACATGGGATGATAAAAGACTTATCTAAAATAGCACAGGTGTCTCAGCCAGAACTGGGGACTGAGCTCTAGATTTCTGAATCCTTATTTGAACCCTCAAGCCCAGGACTTCTTTCCTGTTAATAGTAATACTGTCATATTAGGCAGACACATACCCAGCTGGACAAGTTAATACATTGCATTAGTATGACTCTATACAATCAATCAGCTGCAAGTGAGCATCTGGCATAATAATTCATCTTCCTGTGCTTTCCTTCTGCTCCTTTTCTTGTTTCCCTAGCTGGTGATTTCTTCCTTTTGTAGAAAAGCTTCATCATTCTATCTCCAAGGATTAGCTGACACAGAAAACTATAACAGAATCTTAATAGTGCTATGATGGAATATCTTTTTTACACACACACAAAAAAAAGTATTTAATAAGCTAGCATCTTTCCATGCCACACATATGCAGCTCTTTTATGTGACCACAAGAACTGGACAAATGAATGAAAGACAAATGCCCACTGACGTTTATTTGTAGTTTTAATGAAATTTGCTTCAGTAAGGTTTGTGCCTCTTCCCGGTTTT